>VZRX01016005.1:113263-283077 GCA_013398075.1 Notiomystis cincta | reverse complement strand
TTCTTTTTTTTTTTTTCTTGTGAGTGTAAATTCCTGCCATTTTTGTTTCTAGAATAACTCTCAGGAGCATATTCAGGTGGATTGCCAATAAAGAGCTGTCTAATGATGCAAGATTTTGTACATTTTCAGGTAAAGAAAAGCTAGAAAGCAACAGCTAGCATTTGAGACTTTGTCTAGGTTTCTGGGACACTTACACTTCAGATTCTTCTGTAAACTTATGACCAGATTACAGTCAGCATGTATGTGCTTCTTTCTCTGTGAAGGTTGTGTCTATAGGAGTATTTTTATTTATCTATGATGCTGCTGAATTACATGTAGTTCTTTGACCATTTCTCATAGATACTGGCAATCTTTTTTCTTTTTTTCTTTTATAACTGGATTATGATAATTCTTATTCTGCAGGCAAGAAATAAAACAGAGAGGATGGGGTAAATAGTTCTAAACATATGGTGAATTTAGTAGACTTTCATGAATGATTAACCTGTTAGGGTTACCTTAATAAGTAATTACTACATGTTTTTCATAAACCACCACTAACAGCTCTCTGGGAAGGTGTAAATAGATATGTTGATCTGCCCATACTGTGAGGGTGAGATACATGAGTAGAACACAAATATGTCTGTCTGAGGAAAATGTACACGAGTCTCATTCTGCCTACTGATTCTTGGCACAGTGTTTTGCCTAGGAGGCAGTAAATAAACAAATGGCCAGCCCAAAACTGTATAAATCTGAATTGATTCCACAAGGAATAGGAGAAATTTTGCAGCCTTCTGACTGCACGAAATCCCATGGTTTCCCTGTGACAAATGTATTTTCCCAAAGCTTCCTGCAGTACCAAGGCTATGTGTTTGCATTCACAAAGTAGTGTGGATTGCAGTCCTAGAGACATCATTTTTCATTATCTGCAAACATGAAAATAACTTCAGTAAGCACAGCAGCCTGATTTAGTGTTATTGAAGTGCTGCCATCTCAGGATGTGCATCATGTATAGCCATGTTTAAAAAACAAGTGAATAAGGAGAAAGCAGAGAGAGAGGGAGGAAAATTTAAATCTGAAAGTAGTTTGTCTGTTTTTTTTTTAATAAACAAAATATTTCCAACCAGCTGAAAATGTAATTGACAAGATAATTAATGGCTAGGCTTTTAAATCTAACTATTGCTGCCACATGTACATATGCATATTTTGAGTTCAGTTTGTTTAACTTGGAGATGGTTACATTGTGCTACCAATAAAAACATATTTAGTTTGTTAATTGAGTTTTCTTAGAATAACACTGCTATTCCCATGGAAGTTTGATGGCACTGCAAAGACAGTGCTTCCAATTAGAATGACTGTACTGTGTCTACATGAGTGTACTGAGGCACAACAGTATTTATGTATGTAAATTTAGAAAAGAGTTTCTGCAGTTTTTAGATATTAGTCCTGATGGATTGTAACTCTCTTCAAAACACTTGGAGCAGTTTAAATTATGATATCACTTTGAATCTTATCCAAGTAATCTGTAAATTGCTTTTATGATATCTGAACCCTCCTCAGCATGTGACATTGCTGTTAAACTGAAAATTCGTGGAGTATCCAAAGAGAAGTAACACAGGAAGCCTTCTCTGGGCAGCTGTAACCATGGTACCTGAGATATTGTCCAGCATAACCTTTTTGATGCCTTTTTTTCCTCCACCAGAAAGCGTTTTTATCAAAATTCCTACAGCTTTCCTGTTGCATTGACACCCACATTCATTTCTTATCAGTTGGGAATACACGGTTGGATTTTTCTTTAGTTAAAAAAGAAAGCTCCTGCTGAAAATGGAGATGAATGTACTTCAGAAAATAACAAAAGTCTGTGTGTTTTGAGCTGCTATCTCATTGTATAATCCTGCCTCTTTGAAGGTGTAGCTTTTCTCTATAGACTAACAGCATATATAGAAATGTAGGTTTAGTAGCACTAGGCCTTCTAGAGCTATTCATGTTTGCTGTGATAGAAGCTTAAGACATATTTGGAAAGTGAATTAATTATTCCATTGTGCTTTGAGCTGAAGATGCCTCAGCTTTAGCAGAGCTCTGGCTTCAGGGACCGTGGTGAGCACAGTGTGGTCTGCCAGGAGACCCCTGCTCAAGGCTCCAGCTCAGCATGGGGCAGGAGGGGCAGATTCTGTTCCTGATTGCCTGTGGCAGCTCCTCTGACCTCGAGTGACTCTCATGCTCTGACAGCAGCTCAGGAGCTTCTGTGAAGTAGCAATTTTAAATCACCAACCTGAACCCTTTTTTCCCCTGCACTTGTCCAACACGTTTGGGATGTGAGACTCAGCATGAGACACACTAAACAGATGACCATGCTTGAAGTTTCATGTTCAAAAATTGGAAATGTTCTGCTTCATATTGTGATATAAAGTTAGTTTATGATGACAAACAAGCAAAATACTCAACACCCCTGAAATTCCATAAGTGCCCTGGCAGCCATGGGGGCCTCACAAGGGGCAAGAACAACTCCTTGATCTTCCTGAAAAATCTATTGGTCCCCAAGGAGCAACCATGGTATCATATTGATCATACACCACATGTACATCTTAGCCTCCTAATCCAACTAGCACAGTTTGCAGTCTGTCAGGGAGAATTACTAAAATAATTTAAAATATCCCGTTAATCCATACATCTGTTCTATAAAAAGCACACAAACTAGATTGATTTTACATTGTTGGAAAATGGTGTCAGGTGGTGTTTAAAAAAAAATGAAGCAACATGTGGCAAAGTGTGCTAGAGGGGTATAGAAAATTGTCTGGGCACATGCACGACATAAACATGTGTGCTTCATGTTACACATTGCAGTGTTGCCACCTATTGATGGAAATTTAAATTTCATGTAGATGTTTGTAATATATTTTTCCAAACACAGCGAAGGTCTCTTCCTTCTGATGAGACTGGCATGAAAAATGTGTATTATTTGTGGAGAGTAGGTCTTACAGGCTTTAATAATACCATAGTGTTATAAAGTAATGGGTGCTGTTCAGAAACCAACAAAGGATAAATGTTATCAAAGGAATCTAAAGCTGCTAATGCTTTTATATGACTTAGATGTAGGATCCCATTGTCAGTGGCAGTTCTTTGATGAATGAAGGAATGAATGTGTCTGGTCTGCACATTTCAAGTTTATCTCTGATTTTCATGGGATAGAATGAACAGTGGAAAATTTAGACAATATTTATACAACTGCTTAAACTGTTCTTCAAAAATATGTTTGGAATCAAGGAGCTCCCTGTTGATTGTACTGGAGAGGTGATACACTTTTATTTAGAAATTAAACATATGCTCATTGGCACTAAATTCTGGTGAAATATGAGTATTATTGGAGAATAAAAATCTGTCTAGTTTACAGTTTTTTGTTTAGACAGCTGTTTGTTCTAAAGAAAGATGGATTTGTTCTTGTCTTAGAAGACAGGTGAAAATTAATGAGAAGTTGTCCAATATATGTTCAGAGTAATTCCATGAAAAACTAATGGATAAAATGTCTCTGTTAGTTGGGAAAAAACATTGACTAATGAAATATTGTTTGCATAGCCATAAAGTCACATATGCATGCATTCAGTTGTGTGTCAATTCTTTTAAGCAATCAACATTTGTTCTAAATTAGGATTCTTTTCAGTATTTATCAGTATTAGCTCTTGGATAAACTCTCATATTCTGGAGGTGTGCTGTAAAATGGATGATCATGTTTTATCTTCCATGACAAACACAGTTTAATTTCCTGCATATTGCTTTGCTGCAAATTAATGCAACCTGGGATGTCTTGGCTGAGAGTGCTGTTCTGCAGAGAGCTGAGGTGAAACTCAGGGCTAGTGTAGAAGAGTTCCTGTCACTCTTTCCTTCAGCATCCAGAGAATGACACCAGAGCTGGGGAAGGATCTGGAGCACAAGTCTGATGAGGAGCAGCTGAAGGAACTGCAGGGACTCAGCCTGGAGAAAAGAGGTCTCAGGGAGAACCTTATTGATCCCTACAACTGCCTGACAGGAGAGTGGAGCCGGGTGGAGTTTGGTTTCCTCACCTGAGTAATAATTAACAGGCCAAGAGGCCTGAAGTGGCACCAGTGAAGGTTCAAACTGGATATTAGGAAAAATTCATAACTAAAATGGTGGTCAGTCATTGAAATAGGCTGTCCAGGGAAATTATGGAATCACAATCCTTAGAAGTGTTCAAAAAATGTGTAGAGTGGTATTTGGGATCATGGTTTCGTGGTGAATATGTCAGTGTTGGGTCAATGGATGCACTGGGTGATCTGAGAGCTTTTTCCAGCCTGAGCAATGCTATGATTCAGATGAAGCAGGAATAGAAATTACCCTCTATAACAGACTGTGAGGGCTGAAATGTGGAACATTATTATGTGTTCCAAACATTCAGTTTGGCTGGGGGTAAGCAATAAGACTCTGCATGTTAAGCTGCACATGGAAATGAAGCAACAGGAAAATCAGGGAAGATTATTCAGAGGTGTAGAAAGCCAAACAAGGATCACGATCTTAGAAAAGACTCGTACTTAAAAATTCAGGGATCTGTAATTTTATGTATTTATTGTAAAATAAATGGATACGTCAGTTTGGACTCCTTAGGTGGTTCTGGAACTTCATGGCAAATGCTGTGTATTAATGGCTTATTATTTGTGAAATGAAAGTGTGCTTTCTTAGCTGCAAGCTAAATTGAATTCCGTGTCAGACTTTTAATTTCTCCTTGTAGTTGTGAAGAATATGTCCTTATCTATCTCTCATTTGTCAGGAGTTGATAGGAAACATCTGTACAACTTGTTCAATCTGTTAACTGTGTGTGTTCATCCAAGCTTAACTGACAAGTAAAATGTACCAAATAATATTGGACTATGAGGATGACCTTTGCTAATAAGGCAGTTACACCATATGTGGTGTGAACCAATGAAATGGTGTTTTGAAATGGCTCTGTGCTATTTAGTGCTATTACTGTCACTACAGATAAAGGAGAAGGTATATTTTCTTGAAAATGTTTCATAAAAAGTAATTCAAAGAATAGGTAATATGGGGAAATTTTTTTGATGGGCACTAATGTTATTTTTAAATGCAGCCTTGATAGCTTGCTTAAAGATCTTGGTTAAATGTCGGATTAGATTTAGCAGAGATGTTTGTTTCCTTTGCCAATATGATAGGTTTAGTGTCTTGCAAGGAAATTTTCGTAGAAATGCTTTGTATTGAGTGGATTAAGCATGCCAAGCTGCTGGAAAACACTGTGGTAGTCCAGAGTTCACAACCTTAATCTGATTAGGCTGTTTCTGATGATTAACTTGGACTCCTTTATTTATTTATTTTCAATCTGGGAGACCTTAACTTCTCAGGAATCTGTGCATCTCTGCTGAGATCAACCTAATCCTGCTAAAAGAACTCTGAATTACAAAATCTAAACCAACCATGGAGTTCTCTGCTTAATGTGGCTCAATCAGAAATAATCTTTCATGGGTTGGGAATATAAAGGTCTGGATACTGAAGTGAAAAACCTGACAGTCAGGAGTACTGTTCTTTATTGCTTCAGTTGTTTTTGGAAAAATATGGACCTGATTAAAAGGGCCACATGATACAGGCTGTGCAGTACTAATATCCCAGTTTTGCTGACCCTGTCAGTGAGGATTGGCAGTGAAATTTCTTCAGATTTTGCCATCATTACTCAGGCTTTTTCTCAATCAGTCTGTGTTTTCTGAGCAAGGATACATCTCATGGGCACAATGCTTCACTTTTTACATGAATGTTTCATATTTCAGATAACTTTTCAGAAATATATTTATTATTGCATTTTAACAATTAATTTTTCTGTATGAGTATTAGTATCCGTTAGCTAAAATTCAAACTAATATTTTTAAATTCAGCTACACAGATCACTAAAAGTGTTGCTTTCTTAGCCTGTCACTGCACACATTTATCCTAATGGGTTACTTTTTGTTATGAACACCAGTATCTTTGTCAGATCTGTTTCCTGTTTTCATGTGGTACTGAAAATGTATTCTGTGTTAAGTTTGGGTTGTTTGTTTTGCTGTAAAAAGTCATTTGATCATTATTAAACATTCATTGAGCGTTTCTTATAACCATTTGACTTGGAAAATGATGATCAGACTAGATTAGCAAGTTGAAATTTGGTAGATAAACATATGGTACTCATTAATTGAAGTCTTTAATGTTCAGTAAATATGATAATGTTGATTACATTCCAAATTCAGCCAAGATATTTATGGTATAAGAATTTAATTTCTCATGTTTTCTTTTATGTTTAAACTCATCAGGGAGATAAATTTACCTGGTGTTTTTGGTCAACTGATTAATTTGTGATCAGTGTGCACCAATATTTGAATGTTATCAAGAAAAAGTAATGAATACTTAAATGACTTTTTAACATTTTGTGTGCTGTGCACTTTCACCTAAGTATTCACTTGTCTCTTACTTTCATTCTACTGAATGGATAAAGGAGGATTTTTAATTCCAAACTCACCTAATACAGTTTGTTATCTGAATTACTTCTGAACTGTAATACGGCTTAAGATGATTTAAAGCCAAGTTATTGAAGTAGTTTAGCCTCACAACATCTGTGGTTGTAAAATGGACCTTCTCAAGCTGCTAATAAGAGGGGTTTTTTCAGTGTTCCTCCCAGTGTAATGGTTCCTTTAGTTCTCTTATTTGAACTGTGGAGCAGAAATCACCGGATTACATTGCTAAATCCATGGAGTTTTTGTTTAAACTCATTTATGCCACTGTGTGTCGGTGCAGCTCCCATTGAGTTTTAGAGGAATGCATGTACATTTTTAGAAGCAATGAAGATTTAGAAGAATGTATGCTCCCATCCCAGAAAATAAAATCAGAAAATAGTTCTAATTTTAAAAGTCAATGAAGTGGTGAGGATTGCAGCTCCAGCAGTTTCAGTGTATTTTCTCAGAATTCACATTGAAACATTTAAGGGGATACTATTGAGGATGGCCTTAATTCTGTAACTTTAAAGTTTTTCATCTTAATGAGCTAATTTTTCCAAAGTAAATTACAAAACTCTAAGACAGCATTCACATTCCTACAGGGTGGTGTCTGGTTAGTGCAGCTGCAATCTCTTTTCTGTAATATATAAAAATCTTTTTTGTTCCCCACTACAGAGGAAAGTAGTTTATTTGTTCATCTCCTAGTTTAGCTAAGGTACTGATGTTGCAATGTTTTGAACACCTACCAACTTCCTCAACACTATATTTAAGCAGGAGACTTAGTTAGAATTTTCACTTTAAAGAACAAAAAACCTTTGTACTTTACAAGATTTTACAAGACTCCTGGTACTTCACTTTATAAAAAAAAGTTTCACAAGAGCTACAGGGAAATCGTGCTTCAATCTCTGAGTTTTAGGTGCTAAACAAGAAGGTTTCACAGAAAGTCACGCTCATGGATGTGTTGTTGAGACCTGGCTTTTCAAATGTAGGATTTGAGTAGGAAAAAATGCCTGGGCTATGGAACTGACCTTGGAGATCAATTGAAGTAAAGGTGTTGAAGAATAATAAATGTGTTAGGAATTAAAGCAAAGCAACTTTTTAAAAGTCCTAACTAAGCTGGGAGAACTCAAAATAGAAATATTTCTGTGTTGTTCTGTCAGAGATAGCACACTGGCCATCATGGTATTGAATGTAGTGATACCTGCAGATGGTTCTGGTGAGCCCTGGAATTCTTGGTCCAGTTCTATATGTGTGCTAATCCTTAAATTTATTTAAAGGAATTGAGTGGTGTAATTGAATTACTAGGCAACAATATCTGTTACATAAAACTTGGTGTACTGATAGCTTAAAGTTGCTGTGGTTGGTTTTGGCTTTTATTTTTAATATATTCCATTAACTGCAGAAGTAAAATTGAAACTAATTCTCTTTTCTCTTAGTCTACTGATGATATTTTTTTTCTTTCCTCCATCTATACAGCCATTTCCAGTAACAAGTTCACTGCTTTCTTTCCTTTTTTTAAAATGATGCTTACTCTGTCATGCTCATTCAACGAGCCATTCCCTAAAATGGGAATGGATCAGCTGAAGCCACTGATGATTGTTTCCCCTCTGGAGGGCTCCAGCTGCGATGTCACCCTGTGCCCAAATTCTGCTGTTCCCAGAAAAGCCCCTGTAGAGCAGTGCATGAACCAGAGCCACTTCAGTTCTATCCTTGGTTTTCTGGCAGCAGCATCACCACATGTAGTTCAAGGTTGCCTGTTGTAAGAATTATGTGTAGGAGTAGGAACAAGAGTTTGATTTTTATTTAACTATGACTAGGTCTTCAATCCTGATGAAAACAGCTGAAAGTCTATTAATAATGTTCGAGAATTGCTGGAGCTTAAATGAGGAATAAGCCTTTTTTTGATGATTTTGGTATCAAATTTCCTGGTAGTATTTATAGTTTAGACCACACGTTTGAGTTCCTTGTAATTCTGCAAGGATATGATATAAAAATATAAGTAGATTCTGTGTGTGAAAGGAATTTCTGATTTATTTTTTTTCTAGGAGGTAAAAAAATTGCATAGTTTAAAGCTCTTCTATATGCAGTATTTTTGAAGCCAGAAGATTTACTTATGTTTGTAAAAACCACAGACAAATACACCACCACTTAAGAACCAGATGCTTAATGAGCAATCATGTCAGAACTTATGTTCTGGGAGTAGCTGCAGACTTGTCCTGGTATGAAGAGGATCACACTGTGCAGCTACAGTGATTTGGGGTGGGGTTGGGGGTTGTTTTTCATTTGGTTTGGTTGTGGTTCTATTGTTGTGGTTGGTTGGTTAGCTTGGTTTTTTATTTGTTTCATCTTGAACAATGCACTTTCATTCCTTAATTTCACAGGCTGCTATAGGTGCACATGAAGCTGTATTTTATTTGCTCTGCTTCAGAGGAATTAGTGCAGACCTTTCTCTTTTTACCATTACTGGTAATGGAGATCCTATCCTTACTTCACAGTGAATTCCAAAAAGGTCTTAAACTACTCTTTGACTGTATACAGAGAGATCTTTAACTACAGAACAAGAAATGACTATTTCATTTTGTTTAGAATGTTTGGTACTTTCCATTTCCAGTGTAATGTAATAGCAGAAAATCAGACACAGGCTTTTAAGAGAACGATGATCTTCCCAAGGTTAATGTATGTTTCCAGCCTGTCTCTGGTGCACGTCTGCAGTTACAACAGAGTGCTGGTAAAATGGCAGCATTTAGGAAGGTGTCCTTAGGCTACACAACTTTCCTTCTTAGAGCACTTATATTATGTATGAGTCATCTTTAATAACAGTTGACATAAACCTTGTCAAAATTATAACAAATTGCTGAACCTTGGAACTCCTCTACACCTAAAAGCCCAGAAATGCATATTTAGAATTGCCTTAGATCAGCAGTGGCGCCAAATAAGGGGAGCTTATTTTGGTGGCTGCTTGCAATAGGAGTTACGTGTGTGAGTAATGATTTGCATGGTCTTCTTTTGTCTCTGAACTCTCTTAATTTAAAAAACATACTAAATAGTCTGTGAATCTTTATGGCACAATTTTCTTCAGAATGTTATTTTTCATTCAGCATCATGTTCACAAATCCTCCCCTGCTGACTTGCTCTCTTGTGCAGATCAGCACTGGCTTACTTCATTAATGTCACAGCTGCATTTTTCTGCTTCCCCCAGCATCTTGTGCAATATAAACCAAAGCACAGTTGAGGTACCTCTGCTGGGAATCTCTCTCCTTTCATTACCAACCTGCCCATAAATGAAGACAGACCAGAAATGCAGGTTGCTTCACAGAATGGGGAAGAAATATGGGGCCTGTGTCAGGGCATTGTCATTCTGCACAGGGTCACAGTGTGGCACGCAGTGACTGAGTGTGGGTGGTGTATTTCTTCCTGACCTTTTACATGATCGTGTCATGGGACAAAATGCAGCAGCCAATAACCAAATTCTGCTGATAGAATTGAGTGGGTTTGGGTATTTACAAATGTTGCAAACTAGGATATGAAATGGGAGATGAGAATTCAGATCCCTCCTCAATTGAAAGCAAGTTTTTGGAAAAAATTAAATCACTGGCAGATGTGAAAGGCAGGTGCCCATTTCATAACCTCAGTGTGGATGTATTTGTTATGGGAGAATATAAAAAAGGATATCCACTGAACCAAACATAATGCAATTCAGCCATAGGTTAAAGAAAGGTCATTTTCTTGCCTTGTTGGCTGGAAAGAGACAGCAGAGCGCTAACATATAATTGTGTTCTGTGACAGTAAAAGGAGTCTTGGTGCTTTGGGAAAGGAAAGTGACATTTTCCTTGCTCGTGAGAGAAACACAGCCACATTAAACGTACACTGCAGTGCTCTCAATGTAAATAGAATTAGCAGGGGCAGAATTGTTATCCACAAGGATAATGATTCTATTTTTTTAAATGCAGCTAGTGTAGATAGATAAGTGTGCCTGTATGTGTACACATATCTAAAAGCAACAGACATCAGTTTCATCCTTCTCTCTCCTTGCTGTGATTTCTCAGCTGAAGAAAGGAGCTGAGCTAAAAGGAGTCATTTTACATGTGCTAAGGAGACTGTGTTCTTGCCAAGTAGGGTGGTCGTAGTGATGGCAATGTATTAGAATATATATAGAAGAGCTTAAGTAGCTGATAATTTCGAACACTTAATTGAAAAACTGAAGTGTGGCATGATTTAATTTTTCCTGTTTTATGTGCCCATGGTTGTAGTCATGCTGTTCTCCCTTGGCAGGCACTGGGGTTCAGAGGCTATTGATTTCTTTTGGAAGGTTCCTCTTCCTGCCAGCATCAAACAGAACCAGGACCGCTTGATTTTTACACAGCCCTGTTTAGTTTCTTGGTTAGTGGGAAGAAGCAGTTGCAGCAAAGCCCTATTTACTTTTGAACCGGAATTGGTTATTACAGAATGCCAGTTTCCAAAAAAAAAAGCTGCTTCAGTCCTTCTTGAAAAGGATATTGGGGATAGTGCAGCCTAAACTAGTAAACTAGGAGAAAGGACAGTATCTGTGCCAGAAGCACTTTCACTGAAAGAAGGCACGGGCAAACAGCTCTGTCAACAGTAAAAAAAAAAATTAAAATTAGTATTTCAGAGACTGATGGTAAGACCAGAGGAATCAAATCATCAAAGGAAGATGATTTCAACTGCAGTTTACCATGTTAGAATTGTTTAAATGTAAAATCAGTGCCTCCCTGTCAGTGTATTTCTGCAGAAGACACTATTTCCCTATTTTTTTCTGAAAAATAGCTCTCAAAGATGTAGGCAAGAAGCTACTTGTAATGAGAGTGTGAAACTGTCTGTGATGCTAATAGGCAGAACATATAAAAATGTGAATAATGCTTAAACAATATATATGTTTCCTGTTCTAAAGTCTAAATAAAAGAGGGCCTGGCCATAATAGCCAGTAGTTTTCCACCAACACACTATACACGTTTGTATATTTTTAGTCTGTTACATTCCCAGATGTAGCTGAGGCTTCAGGAATACAGCTGGGAAATATTCCCATTCTTCAGTGCCAGCACTACCTGCATTTTCTTTGTAGATTACTAAAGGAAATGGTATAATCAATTTGCAAAAACTGTGAAGTTTTGGATGGGCAGCTTAAAATAATCTCTGCCAGGAAGACTTCACAGACTGGTGAAAAGGGATGGATGCAAAACATAATTCCAGTGTGCGCTACAGAAGACTCCTGGTACTTGCAGGAGAAATTTCTAGCAAACAGTCATTACAAAGGATTCTCTATTGAAATGAGAACAAAGGTTCCCCTAAAAAGATCTCTAAGGATTCAAATGTACCTTTTCATAGGTGACATGCTGATACAAGCCAGTTCTCAAAGGGTTGCATCAAGGCATAAATCAGCAGTAATTTCAACCCTGCAAGATCATAGCACTATCATGAACAGAAAGAAAATCAATCTGACACCAGCTCAAATAATAGCAGTTCTGGGAGTCACAGTATATAGTACAAGTCCACTGGGAGGGTCTGCTTGTCAGAACAATGGCACTTGAAGACACTGAATACTTTGACAGACATCAAAGCAAGAAGAAAAGGAACAGAAAGATCACTTCTCAGGCATGATGGTGTCACTCACACGAATAGCAACCTGAATGATGCTTCAGATGAAGGTGAAGCAGATGTTGGTCCTGTGGTCAGGCAGTAGTCAGGTCTTCTTGCAAAAAGTACTTCAAATGCTTGAAAAGCTTTTCAAGTTTTAACTTAGTGGGTGATGTCAGAACTGCATAATACTTGATGGTATTTCTTCCCAGAGTTAGAAGGGCAGAAGTTAAGAAAACTATTTTGGCAACGACTGAAAAGTTCACTTTCTCTGTGCAGTAAATAATGGTGGTTTCATAAAAGTTCTTAGCACTGCTGTGATAACTTAATTGAGAATCTGAATACTTGCAAGACATTAAACTATAGATCATATGCCTGCTGTAAGTGAATCAACGTTGTGAGCCTCTGCTGGAAATAAAACAAGTTGCTGAATCAGTGCTGCTTCTAAAAATCCTAGAATGTAGCAAAAATAAATTACCCCAAATAGGTCATCAATCTAAATATGAACAAGCCACATCAAATCTGAGAAGTGGATAATACTAAAGAGATGCTGATACTATTTAAGATAATGTGTCTCGTTAGCAAACTTCAGCTGGAGGTGGGCAGCTGGTGTCAGCATTTTGTTTCAGAGATTTTTTGGTAGGTGGTGGTTTTGATTTTTCAAAGGGAAATGAAAATTGCTAAGGCCCCATGAGCTCTACTACAACAACTCCTAATGCCAAGGGGGGGAAAAATCAACCAGGAAAATTGTGACTTTGTTTACTGTGATGTCAACTGATGAAATCTTTTGTCTCATCGAATGTGATGATAATTAGACTTATTCATATGCTTTAGTAGTCCATAAACACTCTGGTGAATGTCTAGTTTGCTTAAAAAGACTTCCATTATTTAATTAAAAACAGGGAAAGTGAACATGAAGAAAAAATTTTCAGCTAAATGTTTTTAAACACCATTGCCAAGGCATCCTGGTATCAGTGAAAATCTAATACTTGAACTGTGGTTCAGATATTCCACACTATCCATGTGTTGTAAATTATTCTCGTGTGCTAAGCTTACTGTGGTAAAAAATTTAAATTGGTGTCTCAAAAAATTAATAGTATCTACACAGAACATGTAATTTTCAATTTTTGTAATCTCTGAGCAGCTAAACCTGATTTTAACAATTACTTTTTTGCTAATTAAGCCTTACTGGGCCTTCTTAATTAGGCACACAGTTGGAAAAGAGACATAGCAATAATTATCTCAATTTGATGGCTATGCCAATTTGCATTATCAAAAAATAACCAAAGCAGGATTCAGTTTTCTTGTCACATACAAATACTACTTGCCAAGTGCTGGTGTATTTTAAAACAGTGTACATTCCAAAGTTACTCCTAGAGGAAACAAAGATTCTGTTTTTCCTGCCTGCATGTGCACAAGTGCATGTGCACCTCACTACTGTATTATATTGTTAGATAAATTACAGCACTGTAGATCTATTTACAAACACATACAGATATAGATATAAATATTTTGATACTATTTGCCTCGTTAGTTCAGAAGAGCACCAACATTCAACTGTATTTTCATAGAACACAACTACTAAGTGGAGTATTCTAATTTTAGGTCTTTACAATGCAAAAATATGCTCTTGTCAACAGAATGATAATCACAACAGGGGAAAACAACCTGAGTTTCCACTGGAGAGAATTTTAACACTTTGTGTGGATGTGTTTAGTATAAAGAAGTGCCTGGGGTGTTTTAAAAATTACCTGTACAGCGTGAGGAAGCTTAGTTGTCCCAGGCATTCTTGAATGTGAGGGGGAACATTCCTTTTCTTCAGTTCTGTTATCTTCTCAAAATGTATTTTACTAAGAAATGCACAGCTTTGACCACATATCCTCCTTGGAGTAAAGAGTAGTTCAGGGAGATCCATGTTGGAATATCTATCCCTGTAGTCTCAAACTACACTCTCCTGTGGGCCAGATTTCCTTTATCTCTGTCCCTGTGTTGTCCCTGCCTTGCAGTGAGGAATTAAGATATAAAGGCAGTAGGGAACTCGACCATGTGTTATGGACTAAATCTGTAGATATCAAGCACTTGGTTAGTTCTACTTAAGCCCAGACTTTTTCATATTCTTCAGGATTCGTAGTTGAGTGTTGAGATGGTGGGAGACTGTTCCCAGTGTTTCCATTTTTTAAATGAAAAAATATTTACACTAAGAGTTATTCTGCAATATAGTTAGGAATTGTATTTCCTAAATCACAGCTCTTCAGACAGACTTTGTGATCAAGACATACTCTGAACCCATCCAGGATATATCACCCTGAATCCTGAATGGACTTTGTCCCACAGCAGTAGAACTTGAGCTTTTGTCCTTGAATCTCAGTAACATCAAATGATGAGTTTCCAAGAGAAAACATTAGGGACTTGTGTGATTCTTACAGTCAGTGGCAATTCTCCAAGTAAAGTGAAGGGCACGTGTTGGCCAAGAAGTCTGTATCACAGTTGAGTAGCTGACATAACGTATGTTTTTAAGATCACTTTCAGTCTTGCCATATGCCACAAAATACTGCAGCAATCTGACTTCCTTTGCAATTTTATTCTGCAGTGTTTCCTCTCTGAAACTTCAGATGTGATGGACAATACTTTGAATTACCAGAATTAAATTAGACTTTGACTAATTTTAAATGAAGATCATTAAATGTGAAAATGAACCTTATTCTGCTTCCATCTATCACAATGACATGCGAATGTACGAGCCAGTGTAATCCATCCAAAAGTTAAAAGAGCACATTCTCTAGGGAGTGTGTTAAACCCATAGCATGACCCTGAAAACTCTGGTTTGCATCTACATATCTGATTTAGAAAGATATGTGAAAAAACATATCCTGAGATTGTCATCCTTCATCTGTGCATCTGTTCCTCTGAAGAGGAGCTGTGTAGTCCACCTGCAGGAATAGCAGAATGTCTCAACATTTTACAGTCTCACTCATTCCCTGATAAATACTGGACATGTTGTACCTACTGATCCATACATCCTTATGTCGTTTTCAAACATCTTTTGATGTGTTAATTCTTTATAAACCACAGAAATATTCATATTAATTTTGGTAGGGTTTTTTTTTCCAATTCTGTTTCTTCAGTCCATCTTCTAGGGATTGCATTCTTTCTTGATTTTTAGTATGAGATTTTTCCTTACATTAAAAAGTATTATCTGCTTCCATCCTCCAGACTTAGGCAGATTTTATATACTTCTTCATAATATCTAATTCCATATATCACATTGAAACATAATTTCTCCCTGCTCTAATGCTGCTCAACTCCTTTAGCTGGTATTTTTGTTGCTGTGTTCTGTATTTAAAGGGACTTCTTTGTTTATAATCTCTAGACAAATATTTGAGGGATATATTTTTTGAAGGTATGTACAAGGTCAGAATGGTTTTACTTTTTTTTTCTTGGTATTGCATTTCTCAAAGGTTTAAATCAAGAGTGTTTGCTCTGTTTTGCCTTTCATATTTTACAGTTTTGTATTTCAGAAAGACCTGCAGAATAAAGGTGCTGTTCTTTTTGCCTTCAGCAGTCCAGAGCTGATATTGCTGCTTAGCAGTTTGTTTTCAGAAACTACTGGGCTGAAAAGGCAATAAGCAAACGGTAACTTTCAGATAAGGGTATGTGCTGAAAGAAAAGAAATACAGGAGAGAAGGAGCACAGTTCCCTGGTTATATTTTAGCATAATCACTGCAATTACATTTTAATTCCAAATAGTCTGGAATATTTGAGTATTAAACATAATGATTAGCTGAGGCCAACAAAGGTTACACTTTTTCATGGTTTTGATCTTGTACGCTTCTGGAAGACCCTGTTCAGCTACATGATACTCATTAGCAGCCATAACCTGACCTCTCTAAATAATTCTGGACTTACTGGAAGCCAACTGGGTATGCCACTGGTGATTTGATGAGGCTGATGGTGGCTAATAGCTATGGAAATTTGTTCATTAAATGGGCACCCTATCAGAGCAGCCCATTAAGAATTTATAAAGAGCCCTGTTCCAGTAAGATGCTCTCTGTAGCACTGCAGAGCTGAGTGTGCAGGGCCAGTGCTCTCAGCAAGGTTTGGTCTCAGCACCCACTGATGGGCACTGCAGCAGCCTCACCTTCCCGAGCTCCAGAGCCAGAGGGCTCATCTCAGCAGAGCAGGGGAGTGGGGAGGCTGAGGGAGAGGATCTTGGTGTAAGTGAAAGGTGAAAATAGTTTCTAATGACATGTACAGCGTGCCCTTAGCAGGTTGCATAAATCATACATAAAAATCCTACATATGTCTGTATTTGTTCCATTACATATTACTTCAAGGGTGGTATTTTCCTATCCAATAGAACTTGTTGAGTTTTTTGCATTTGCAAAAGTATTTTATTGAGAATTTATTAGTTGTTCATTCTTCTACAAAATTGACTGTAGCACGCATATGATATCTATTTTAAAATATAGTTCAGAATTACCTGCTCTTTGGTGCCTAAATGTATATATTTCACATATTTATATGTTTATGTATATACTAAACAATAATATTTTCTATTGTAGTTTTATTACATATTTTGTGAAACCTTTCAATGACACACCAGTGATGGAAAGGGCAAAAAAGTGCTACTTGTGAGGAGGAGAGCATTAAGACACTTATAGAAAGGTCACTTACAGGAACTGTAAGCTTTTATGAGACTTCATCATTTTGCTGACAAGGTCAACTTGATATTGATTGGTTGCGTGTTCTGTTTAGTTACTTGAGGGCCAGTTATTTGAAGAAATCTGTGTAAACATCCAGGCAATATTCTTCATACTTCTGACCTATTTCAGCATTTTGAGTTGCTTGCTGTGTTGTATATTTCCAAACAAAATATGAAATAAAGTTCAAGTGTTTGATTGTCAGTGTTTAAATTGAGGTTATTATACTGTGCCATCATTTGATAAATTTAACTGAATCTCTTACTGTAGAAAAGCTTGAAGATTTGATCTGTTTTAAATCATGTGTTTCTGATGCATAAAAGCATTTTTTGATGAAAAATTTTATGAAGTATTTTTCCAGTCCTTGAAAATTATTTATCACCTGCTCTCATAAACCCAGGTGGCTGGGGGTTTATGAGACACTGCTGCCCTAAGCAGAGATAAAGGAAGCACAAGCCTGGTCCCTGTGTGGAAGGAAGCCAGAGTTTGGTGTGACATTCCATGCTCTGGTGCTGTGTCTTTAGCACTGCTGAGTCTCCCATTGCTGTGGGAGAACAGGGTTGGCGTGGGGAGGAGCTGGGCAGGTGAGCTGAAGGTTTCCTTCCTCCAGGTAGAGAATGAGTAGTGAGTTGGGATGTGTCTGCATTATTTCTGTGTCCATACCCTTCACCACAGCAGGTGTGAAACTTCATGCTGGGTCTTTCTGGTCTGTGCTGAGTGCACTGGAGGTGATGGGGATTCCAGCCTGGTGCTGATGTGGTTTGGTGATCAGAACTGCAGTGGGAGAAGTTGAGCTGTGGCTTCACACACATGTGCCAGGGCTGTGCACCCCTGCTGCTGCCAATGGGCAGCAGCATCCCTGAGCAGGGGCAATGGGGTGTTGTGGTATTCAGAAGTTGGTCATATTTTTTAATCATCCTTGTCCTTATATAACAAGGAATAACAAAATTATAGCTTTTAAGGGCATATTTCATTAGTTTAGAAATGAACAAATGAAAATCCTTTACATGAGAAGGTAGCACATATGAAAGTACCACAGTGAAAGAGAAGACACAGAATATGTAATTAATATTAATTGCTTACGTTAAATGATTTCATCTGTCTGCTAGCTTGGTTGACATCATTAAATATATTCCTGCTACAGCTTCACAAACTAAAGACTTTGGTTACTAAACCTTGTTTCAAAAGAATACAAATAAATCTTCCTTGAGTAGTTGTTTACTACAACTTAAGTTTTACGGGTCTCTGTGCATCCTAATAATTTTTTATTACTCATTTAAAAAAAAAACACTTGAAACCTCCCACAGAATAGATGCAAAGTATCTCCAAGGGGGAACTTCTATGTTTTGGCTTTGTGGGGGTTTGTTTGTTTGTTTCAGTAATGAGCCAAATTTGTCAGATTGATGGTTTTGCTCTTTTGAAAGCAGGATGTACAGCCTGCGTCCGAGGCTGCTTGCACTTGTTGCCTTCATGGCAAAATTTATTTCTTCTCTACTGCATCTTCTTAATAGGGGCCCTTAATTTCTCCTTGTTTTCCTCTGGCTTCTGTAGCTTTGTCTCCATTTATTCTGTCAGACAGAATATATTGCAAGGCTTTTCCCTGTCAGTAACCATTTCTACAGAGTCGTCAGTTCGTCTTTTAAGCCAACTCTGTGCTTGCAAGTCACGGCCCCTCCGCGTTCTTTTGTCACCTATTAAAGCAACTCGCAGAATAAGCACTGAACTTAGGCAATAACAGGACATCTTGGGAAATAACAGTAAATTATTTAAGCAAATAGCTTTGGAGAAGCAAGTATTACTTAGCAGTGACTTGTCTACAGAAGCATCTTATCCCCAGCTGGGTACAGAGTGGTCAGCCCAAAGCACAAGTCCCTGTCCAGGGCTGCAGCCCCAGGACATGCTGGCAGCTGGCCTTGCTCTCTGGCAGCTCCTTGGTTCATAGTTTTGATTCTGTCTCTTTCTTGAAGAGTTTTTTATTGACTTAGGGGCTTTCAAGCCAACTTTGTTGAATAGGAGATATGAGTTGGGTTTTTTGGGGGGTTTTTTGATACCAGAGCTCTTTCTCCAGGTGCATTAGTTTCTGAGAGGCTATTCCATGTCAGGTTAAAGGCCTGGACATAACTCCCTGAGATTTAGTGTTTCAAGCAAAGACATTTAGGCCTTTAACCTCTTCCTCCAGATGGCCTCCTGAAACCTGGAGAAAGCAAAGCAAGCAAGGCAGGCACTTCAGGTGTTACTCTGCTGTATGGTCTGTCTCACTTCTTCCCTCCCAGGGTTCTGAGGGTCTGGATTTTGTTTTTCTGTTACACTGTTAGAAGCCTTATTCCCTCTTCACATCATGTGTAGTGTTTTCCACTCCTCCTCAGGAAAGTCATCCTTTCAGAAGTATTGGGAGCAGGAGATGAAGTTCTGGAACACCGTGGCAGTACCAGTTGTGTCTCAAACATTCAGACAGTTTCAGAAGTTGATCATCTCTTTAGCTCTCTCAGAAGTGCTTTCTGTGGGGTTTTTATGTTTACCTTTTGTGTGTTTTTGCTTTTTCTGTTTTGCTTTTGGAGATTCTGTTTTTATGCTCGCAGCTGGCAGTGTGTGGGTTTAAAAGTCCTTGTTGCAGATGGGAAATGGGCTGATATCAAACTGAGTACTAAACTTATTTCCATCTACTGCTGACCTTAAAATCATGAAGAAGCTGTGAGAAATTGCTTTCTAATTAAGCAAAATCTCTTTGAACTTCCATGGGGGTTTTCTTGTCTTCTAGCAGTAATTTTTACAGGCATCTTTTTTTGTTACATTTGTTTTTCTATGTTAATAATACCTGCTAATCTAAAAAGAAAACAATAAAAACAGCCAAACCAAGCAGAGCTCCCTGTTTGTGAGCCATGCTGCTGTAAAAGCTGTGCCATAATCCCTGTTACTTCATCCTAGTGTTTGTCTTAAAATTGGTGATGGAAACAGCCCAATGAAGGCAAAGGTACAGGACAAGTGCCCCAGTTGCACTTGCAGTTGCAGTTCACTTGATTTTGAGGATATTGGATTTGAACATCATTATACAAAAACATAAATGAAACTCAAGCTGCAGTTTGGAAGCTTCCATTGAGGATTTGTATAAGCCCCTGTGTGGGCAGGAATTCAGGTGGGAGATGGAGAAGAGAAAAGGGGTTGTACTGCAGGGTAGAAGCTTCTTCCTGTTGAAATGTCCTCAAAATCTAAAAGAAAATGGCCTTTTCTGGAGCATTACATGCTCTTCTAGAGTAACAATGTGATGTATTTTTATTTTTAAAAAGTTTGGTAGTTTTCTAATGCCTGAAGTCTTTTATTCTTGATTAGATGTAATGGAAGTTACAGGAGAATACTTAAAAAGAGTGACCTTTCTGCTTTCTAGTCTTCATACATTAAAAGACATGAAATGTTATTTTCACTTAAGATGAATATGCATCCCTTTAGAGAAATAGTAACTGTTCCATCTTAGCTTTGATACCAAATATAAGTTGTTGTATTTTATACATTAGATACAGTTCTTGTTTGGCCTTATAGGACAATGCTTAAGATTTGGGTTTAATTTTCTCCTTCAAGTAGCTGTTATTTTAATTCTATTTTAAAAAATCCGAAACAGTAAAATAGTAGATGTTCAGTTTCTTTCCTTGATTATAGTGATATTAATGAAATTTAATTGGTTTATATAAATAAAAAATAAAATTGGAGCTTTTTGACCTAAAAGTATATATTATGTCTGAAATGAGTTGTTGTTGTTGTTGTTTTTCCAGGACTGTTTCCTTTGGGCATTCCAGTTGCTTGTTTTCATGACTTTGAGCCTATTTAACCAGAGATGGAGCAGATGGACTGCAAACCCTACCAGCCACTGTCAAAAGTTAAACACGAAGTGGATCTCACTTACACAAGTTCTTCAGATGAAAGTGAAGATGGTGGAAAGCAAAGGCAATCTTATGACTCAAGAGAAACTCTGAATGAATATAGCCAAGAACTAAGACTTAACTATAACAGTCACAGCAGAAAAAGAAAAGCCATTGACCAGTCCACACAAGGTAAATAATTTATTTTATCTACTAATTGTGATTATTACCTCCTGATTGCACACTATGAAACAATATCAGGAAGTGAGCAAACATTTTGTTCTCAAAGGCTTATATTATCAATCCACTTTTACCTAGTTTTAATCACATTGTAATATCAGAAATTTAGGATTTAATTTTTTTTTTTTATTGAAGAAAATAATCCTGCTTTTTTAGCAGGATGGACTAACTGGTATTCTGGAAATCATCACATGCTAGCTACAGACAAATATTTTCTTTATTAGGAGCTACTCTTCTTACTAATGTTGACTGATTAATTATTTACTGCCTTTGCATATGTTGGGAGCATTTTGCTATAAAATCAATGTTGAGGCTGCAGGCTATCTCTGCATGTGCTTACAAAGCCTGTGAATTAATTCAAATACAACAATTCTCTTAACATTTCTAATCATATAAATAATCGAGTAATTTAAAAACTGAAGTTAATTAGTGTATTGTAAGAAAAAGAACCCCAAGAGTTAAGTTTCTATTTCAGCCTTTTGCATGATTAGGACAAATATTTGAACAGTGATGATAGTTGAACTAAGGTTAGGAAAAGCTACTGTTTGATTAGAGACAGAAGCTAAAAACTGAAGAAATGGAAGGAATGAGCAGAATTTACTGCAGCATTTCCTGGCAGACTCTGTAAACCCACATGGTGCTTTTGTACGCAGTGAACAGAGAAGGGGCTTATCTGCTGCTTTCAGCTCCATCACCAGCCCAAGCTGGATGGTGGGACAGAGAGAATATTTGTAGGAATCAGAGTGTCAGAAGCAATGAGAGTCCTGTCCCCTTAAAGGAAACAGAAGGAGGATTCTGAGGCCAGTCACTCCTGCTCTTCAAGGAAGTGGTTAAATTACATTAAAGTGTGGCCAATACTTCTCAGCTAAAACTTATGGTACTTATTTAAAAACAAACAAACCCAAAATCCTCAAACAAGCCACATCACACGCACACCCTGCCCCCAAAGCTCTCACTGCTTACTCAGAAAAGCTTTCTCCAACTTTCTGAATATAAAAATAATTTTATTTTTCTACAAGGAAATGAAAAATAGGCTTTTTGAAGATGGAAAATTTGTCTCCTCTGTGATATGTAAATTAATGTGAAATCTGGAGCAGCTGTGCTACATAGCTATTGCAGCATTTTTATTCTTTACTGCAGATACTCTGCTTCAAGTTCCACCCATAATACTGGTGTTGTCTGAAAGTACCTATAATTCATGGGTGTAATAATACTTGGCTGCCTCAGTCTATTTGAATATATTCCCTCCAAAGAGTTACAAAACTGCTATTTTTGGGAAGAAAAAGTCATGAACATAGATTTCAACAGAGGACTGTTTCGAAAACAGATTTGTTTGTTGTGTGTGACTTTATCTTGAACACACTATGAGAGTTTAATTAACTGAGCTATGGCTGTACTGCTGTACTGGGGATGGTGTAAATGTTCTTGTAGATCTCCTTTAGCAACTCCCTCATTGCTTGTACCTGTGGCTGGGACAGCAAAACCCTCAGCAAGGACCTGGGCATGAAGAACGTTGTGTCTGCAGTGCTTTGCTCTGTTGGTATTGCTGCCAGCTGCAGCACCACGGCTCAAAGGTGCCAATCACTACTGTAGGCATGAGAAACCAGCCTCTGTGTCATGCTGAATTTATTCTTCCAGAAGGGTGCCTCTGAAAGCAATCACATTAATAATTTTGGAGAAACAGCCAAATTAGTGTGCATTTCTGTAAGAAGTTGTCAGGCATGAACTTCGCTCAGTTGTTCAGGACTGACCTGTAAGGAATCAGTTATGTGCATGTGCAGACCAGGAAGTATTTTACACCCATTTTGTGTGATGATTTTATTGAAATTACATGCCCCAAGATTTTTCCATTTAAATTAATTTTTATGAGATACTGTATGAATTTTCAGATCTTCTGTTTTTCAAATATCGGTATTTTTGAATGAAAAGTGGCCTTTTACTGCCTCAGACTGCAGGATGAGGCTTGGTGTCCATGTTTGTAGAAAAATTACTTAAGCTTCTAAGAGTAGTTTACCAATATGCAGGGCAGCTCTTAATATTTCCTTACCTCTAGGCACCTTCTTCCCTAAATTGTATAAGTCAGTATATTATTTAAATCCTATTCATCTGCACTGATTTGTAAAGATGGAGTTGAACCTGTACTAAAAATCATAGTTTTCTCTTGTCTTATGTAATGAATTTAGTTTGGAATAACTGATGTTGTAACTGCACATTTGGCTTCCCATGAATTCATCTGACATCTTTCTAGTCATTTAAATCATGCTTTTCCTCTGCCACAAACTGAACCTTAATATTTGGCCTGGAAGCAACACAGACTTGAAACAGAAAACTGGCAGTGCTCAAAATTCAAAGAGCAAAAATGTTTGTAAAGCTGAGTGTAAAATTTCAGACTTTAGGCACGTTTGATTCATTTCTAGTGCAAGCAAATTCCAAAAGGATCCCTGGTTTCACAGTATGAGACCTGGGAGTTCCTGTTGGTTCTTGGTAGTTGCTCCATCAACACCAGGGAAAAGTCAGGTTCAGGTCTGAACTATGAATCTGGATGAATCCATAAAACTTGTAAATGGATTATTTTTGGTTTTTAATCCATTCTTTTCTAAAACGCCTCATCAGAATTTTTAACAAGGTTTTTCTTCATGTTTGGCACATCTTTGGAATGTAGAAAAAGAACTTTAAAAAGCAAAACCAACAAACCCCCACAGCACCCCCTTTTCAAAGGGCAGTGTTCTGCAAGGAGTGCTGTACCATGCCAGTGCTAGAGACTTGCATAAAATAAAAAAAAAACACCTATAAAGGCTGCTGGGGCATCAAAGGTTGTATCCCCAATTAGTGCCATAATGCTCTTCTTTAGTGGCATAATATTCTTCTCTAGCTACAGCTGAAATATTACCCTGTGTGTGGTGAATCACAGGGTGCACAGTGAGGATAATATCCATGAACTTCATCCTGGAAAGGTGTGAGAACAGATGAGAAACAGGCACACAGCAACAGTCCTGCATGGAGTGATAATGATGGCTGTGAGGTGGCATTCAGGGAGCTCTAATGATGGAATGTGAGAAGAAACAGTGTCAGAATAAAATCATTAGTACAGAGAAACTTTTAACAGGAACAAGTGTAGGGGTGTGAGCACTGATCCAGTGAGTTTTGTGAGAAGAATCAGCAGTTCAGATGTTTATGGAAATTGAAAGAATTTGTATTGGCTACTGAAGCAAGATAGGTTATATAAATTAGACTTGGGCAATCATCTGAATTTAGTAAATAGCTTCAGAGTAAAATGTGATTTATTGCACAAAATATTGATATAT
This sequence comes from Notiomystis cincta, assembly GCA_013398075.1. Classification (NCBI taxonomy): domain Eukaryota; kingdom Metazoa; phylum Chordata; class Aves; order Passeriformes; family Notiomystidae; genus Notiomystis; species Notiomystis cincta. Next base: position 258,931 of record VZRX01016005.1, on the reverse strand, counting down.
CTCAGCCATTTCTGTGAAGATTTTTGTTATTAATAGTTTGTCTATTTCACTATTAGTGTCAATACTGAGGAATTATTTCAATGAAAAGTTTTAATAGAAATCTGAGATTATGTAAAATCATAATGCATGGGTATTATATGTTTGCATATAGGGACAATCTGTATTAAACCTGAACTTGACATGGCATGAACTTGAAGGATTTCAAGAGTTCATCCTGCAGAATTGAATGGCACTGGTAGTGTTTTGCAAAACATTTTTTGTGTCAGTTTGAAAGGCCATATGATCATGTAAATAGCAATCATTGAAAACAGTACCCAAATATAGAATACTTAACTGTGTCAGTATTTCTTAGTCCTTACAATTCCTGCAATTGTATCTCAAATGTTATGCTTCAGAGATATTAATTGCTTGGGTTTGCAAGTCCTATAGGAAAAAATATCAAAGAAAAAAAGCCCAAATAAGTATAGAATTGATTAAGCAATTTTTCTACGTGCTGTTCTTCAGCTTCAGTACTGGTGCCCTTTATATGGAGTCCAGTGCCAGCTGAATTCTGTGTCTGGTGTTACTTGCATCAGAAACTTGCAGTTATCTGACAATTCAAGATTTAACAAATAACACCACAGACTGTTTCAAGCCCAACTAAATTTTACTGGCCTAACAACTCAATGTGAGCAGATACAAAAATCTCCTGACAAAGCATCATTGACTCCTGAAGAGTCAGAGCTAAACACATAATGTGTATATGTAAAAATGCATTCTCTTAGTCACTGGAAGGTTCAGAATCCTGCTTGTCTGAAGATATGTAAATGTGCAATATCTCATCCTGGCAACATCATCTTACGAAGTAAATTCCTGGCAGACCCAATATCAAATAGTTTGGAGATATTGGCAAACAGAGTACATTAATTCTTGGAAGAATTGGTAAACATACTGTTTTGTCCTTGAAAGAGATGGAGTAGAATTGGCAGAAGTTGTCAGAAATGTTGCTCTTCTAGGAAAATCATTGATGGACCTGGCTGTGAGGGAAAAAAGTTCTTATAGATGCACCATACGTAGATTGCATCTTGAGCTTATTTGTGACATGTTTACATAATTAGAACTGTTTTCTCCCACAGCTTTCTCTGTTTTCACCAAAGCAATTATGAAAGGAGCTGTACTCTACAAATACTGGCAGTACAGAAAAGCTTTCTGGCTTTTAGGTTAATTATAGATTTGTAAGAAAATACTAGTTTAGAGAAATGAATTCCTGATAGGATAATCATCTGGGATCGAGTCATTGGCATGATAAAGTTTATTGATTGTTAACAATATGAGCATATGGCAGTAAATTTCTGGTTAGACAAACATTCATTTCCTGGCAAGATAAATATATTGAACTGCATTATGGGCACAGCAAAATGGAGTTATTCCTCACAGGAGAATCCAACAGCAAATAATTTCTGGTAAATCCTTGTGAGAAAATCAGCATTGCTAGTATAGTAGGAAATGAGAGTGCCTCACAAAAAATTGGCCTATTCTGCTTTTAGCCCATTAGGAAGTAAGGAAACCCTTTTTGTGGACAAAGGCTCCAGATCGGTGACCTAATTAATGTTTTCTAAAAAGCACATAAAAAAATTTCTTCAGGAGCAACAGGTAAGCAGATCCAGCTAAATGTTCAAAATCTTCATCCAGTAAAATCCACTGACTTCATGGAGAGTCCTGGGTCACAGTGTGAGAGAGCTCTGCAGCCTAAGGCTGCTTCTGTCTCATCCTCTCTTTTTAGCTTTCAGCTCTTGCCATCCCATTCCCCTTTCCACCCTCTGATACATCCCAGCAATGTGAGGATACAGAGCCAACAGAAAACTTTCAGTGCTGAAAAGCACTTCTGTTCCCTAGAAAGGACAAAATACTTGTGAGGCACAGGAACAGGAGGTCTGGTTTGCTATGCATTACAGTTCAGTAATTCTCAGCTTACTAGGAAGGAAGATTTAAACACATGTAACCCTTAACATCCTATGGCCAGTCAAAACCAGTTTTACTGATCATCCTAGACATAAATAAAAGGCATGCTGACAAGCACTGGTAGGAAATTGTCCTGTCAGGAAAATGTCATGGTGGTGTTTTGTCATCTGTGAAGTAGCAAAAGCTTTTTACATAATAACTGTATTCCACTCTGATTCCAGAATTATGTAAATCCATTCAGGACAGCAGATCTGCTTTGTGTCTGTACCAGGGCCATGGAGAGTTGAATTTGGGCTGTATGTAGTATGTGCTTTTAGTTACAATTACCTTATTTTTAAATGATGTGTAAATTAAAAAACCCTTTATTAGATTCTCCCCTTAATCTGTAATATAGAACACTAGAATAATAAAGTAACAAACCACAAGTCTGTGGTCTTGGGAGCTCTCCCAGAGGAAGCCAGTGCCAGTAGAGTGATTTCTCATTGTTTTAATAGAGATTTGGAGCACTTATCTGGGTGAATTTAGGGGTCTATGCCCATAAACTTCCACAAAGAGCAGTTAGTGAAGGGGAAAATTTTATTGAGAGGCACCCCAAGACTCTTGTTATTAAGAAAGTAGAGCTCCAGTACTGTCAGTGGTAACCTGGTAGCCCCCAGGGTGTTACAGGTCACTGTCACTCCACCTGCCAGTCACATATTTGGGAGCCATTTAGTGCTCATGTGATAAAGACTGTCAAAATAAAATATATTGCAATGGCTATTTATTGACATGTAAACAGCACGTGGTAAAATGCATTTTTTTATGTTTGTAGCTGAAAGGGAGATCATTAGTTTGAAGAAGGACAGAAAAAAGAATGTCAAAAGGAAAAAAAAATGGTCTTAAGTGAACTACTGTGCAGACTTTTAGAAATATGATCGTTTGGAACTCTTCAGCTGGGTGCAATTGTTTACTTCTCTTGTTCCCCATGTTTTATGATGAGATTCATTGGTTAATGAAGGAAGGGATTATTTTTTTTTAACCTTTAAGCTGTGTCATGTGTTCAGAGCTGTGCCTTGAGCTGTTGTGGAAGATGATTGTAGGACAGTGGAATGAAGCATTCCTGAGTACTATAAGAGGAAGGTAGGAACAGGCTAGTTACAAATGAAAACAATTGTTTGTGCAAGCTCTTTCTCTGAAATTCTGATTTAAGGAAGAAAACTTTTTAAAAAATACAAGACTTCTGGTAACATACTATTAAAAAACCAGTTATTTTGTATTATGAGGATCCTCTTTCTCATTTTTTTTTTTTAACAAATGCCAGGTGCTTGGACTTTTAGTGTTGGGAGTTTTTTTGCTAATTTTAGAAAATCTTCTGAGAACTTAAGCATGTTATGTACCTGTGTACAGAGAACAGAGACTTGAAGCATAATGAAGTGATGTCTGTGTAGGGGCACACAGTTTCTCCCTTGTGGTGTCTCCTGAAAGGGACTCAGCTCAGTAGAGGGTGATTTAAAGGTCCTTCAGATTTCTGGGCTGTGGACTAGCGGAAGGAAGCAGCAGCTAATAAGCTCCATCTCCTGCTGCTGTATGTTACACCATCTGCTCTGAGTGTTTATGAGCTTCATGTTGTCCAAAAAAAATTACATGCGAGGCAAAGTAAAAGACTCCGCACTCCTAAAGCTTTAGTGCATTGTCTCCCCTGTATTCCCTTGCACAAATAGGGGTTCCTGGTGTGCTCTGCTTTGTTTGGCTGGCTGTGTTCCAATCACAGTGGTGGTACTGTCTCCCAGAGAAAAACAGTGCCATGAGCAGTTCCCTGTGGCTTCCTGGACTGCAGCCTTCTGCTCTGTGGGGAGTATCTGCAAACTCTAAGGAAAGGAAAAGCAGCACTTAGGTTCAGACCCCCTCCAGATATTCTTTCTTGATTTGCCAAGTAATTGGAAATTTCTCTCACTGAAATAACTGGAGTGAGAAAACTGCGTGTTTGTGCCTTCATTTGAAATCTCATGGGGGGAATACTTTTCCTTCCCTTCATCAAACCAAAGGACGTGAGCGAAATGAATGTGCAGACACTTCTTTCCCCACGAGGCTGAAGTGGGTGCTCCCTTCCCAGATCACAAACATCTTACAAAAGCTTGTAACCTGCTGTCACCATTCCTGTAACGCTGCTTCCTATTCTGTCTCAGCTGCCATCATCACAGTGGGAAAAAAAAGCCTCATATGATCAAAAATAGTTTCATTCTCATAAGTAATTCTTCTGATTTAAAAGTGAATATCTGAGAGAGGGGGAAAAGTGAGGAAAAGAGCCTACAGAGAGAGGAAGTAAACTAGAGAAGGATCACAGTGCATTTCCAATCCCTTGCTAACAAATCTCATCTAAAGAATAAAAAAAGAATTCTCCAAATGTTATACAAGCTTAACAATCCATTTGTCAGTGCACAGATACAAACTATCCTAATTTCCATTCTCTTCTCTGAATCACCAGTTTCCCATGATGTCAAATGCCAGGCATCATGGAAGTAAAATTCAGAAGGGCAGAGGTACTGCAGCCACTGTAACAGAAACCAAGGTATTTGTGGAGAATTCATCCATGGAAGCGTTCGAGGCCAGGTTGGATGGGGCCCTAAGGCACCTGATGTAGTGAGTGCCAGCCCAGCCCATGGCAGCCCAAACCTTTCTATGGTTCTATGAGATATGGCAACCTTTACCAACCTGTGCCAAATGCTAATGGAATATCTACAGCTGAGGCTTAAACTTTTGAGTTAATGTTTTGGAATTCTGTTTGTCAAAACCTGGAATTGTATCTGTTAAATGTTCTTGCTATGTTAATAGAGCCTCTTCCTATAACATTTAAGAGTCCAGGAAGATGTCAGGAGTTACACCAAGACAGGAGCAGCATCAAGGCAGAGTGAGGAAGTGGGTGTCAGAGCAGGGGAACCAGCACATGGCTCTGCCTGTCCCTGCCCTACAGTCTGGGTTAATGCACATTCTATTGCTGTGTCTTTCGTGTCACTTTTCTTTCAAACAAAGAAGAGCTGTCATTTTCTGGAACGAGAAATCTGGTTTGCTTATCTTCATTTGTAGAGCAGATGCTGAAACAAAATAACATTTCTTCGCGGGATTTCTCATTTATGTATCTGTCAGAAGGTTTTGTACATCTCAAAATAAAGAACTGTCAAGAAGTAGCTCAGTGAGTCGATGACATTGCTGCATATCTGGATATACTGTAAGGTGGGTGTAGCCAAATCAATATAGAGCTTGAATTAGTTTTTCTTTTGAGAATGAGGCTCAAATTCTTCTGAACTTGGGTCTTTATGTGAAATAAACTCTGAATGTGATTTAAAATCTAAGGTTCCCTTTTCAAAGTTTCAGTTTTTTGGGAAGCTGTTTAAAATCAGCGTCCTGCTGACTGTCACTCTTCAGGAAGGCTTTGCAACTGGATGAAGTATCTTTAGCTCAGATGGCTTAAACAGCATGGAAGGAATAAGGTAATGTTTAACATGAGCAGCACAATTCTTTCACTGCTGCCACCCCCGCCAAGCACCAGTAACAAAACATGTGAATACTGAATAACATTGATACAGTCAATTCCAGCTGTAACCCCAGGAAAAACAGTCTGAGCACCTAGGAAAGTCACATACAAAATACAAACAGTTGCTGTGCAAGTCACCAAGAGATTATTAGGAAGCCAACAAATTCAAATTAAAATAATAACATCATGACTAATGAGATGTAAATGATAAGTTTTACAAAAAACCTATGCTTTTTTCAGTATTAGTGTCCTGCAATTGATGGCCTTTACACAAGTTGTATGTGTAAGAAAGAACATTTGCAATTGGACTGTCAAAATACTGTACTCAGAAATTGGCTATTACAGAAATCCTTGTCTTTCTCTCTCAGTAGTGTCTGACAAGCTGGATTCAGGGTTGCCACTGACTTAATCCATTTGAGGTGCTTCGCTCCATGTTTGATTTTTGAAGTGCCAAGGAAGGGAGCCAGGACTGTTCCCTTTGCTTTACAGACAGGGGAGGGCTGTAAGGAAGCTGTTGTTAGCTCAAGATCAGCATTAGGTTGTGCTGCCTGTGCCTCTGGAAGTGAGATGAGTCTGTCTGTGAGACTGAAGTGCCACAAACACCCTTCCTGCACAGCTGGGGAGAGAGAGGAACGTGGACCTCCTGCTCAGCACTTTGGGAACACAGAAGTGAGGTGTGAACTGTGTTGATCTTTCCTTGCAAAGGAACTAAATAACAAAATCAGTTATTCTGTTCAGGTAGAGGCAAGAATTATTTTACAAATTTCTCTCTAATGTTTTTCTTCCATTATTTCTGTTGGAGTTTTCATATTTGTTGCTACTAGTGTTTGTTAGTACTGCTGTTATTACTAGGTATGTTTGTAGTCTTGACATTGTACAAGTTCTACCTGCCTTACACTGTTTAGTCCAGAAAAATAGCCAGAAAATGTTTTGTGAGGTTTTTTTGTATATGTGGAGATGCAGAACATTAAAGGAAAGGCAGAAATCAGAAGCATGTGTGCCCATGCTTGTGAACTTTGAACAAATTTGGTGTTGTTCTTTGTAATTGGAGTCAATTACCAATAGTTTAAATAGATAAGCATTGGAAATGTTGACTAACAGTTGCCCCCAGAGGTATTCACCTCTGCTGCTTGCAAAATGTGTTAGTAATTTCCTCTTGCTGATGTTTCTTTTCTCATTTTGTACTTGGGGACGGATTATGAAATCCATTTGTCTTTTACTCTCTCTGAAAGGAAATACAGAACTCATGAAGAGAAGGGCATGGTATGAAAAAATCCTTGCATTTCAGTTGAGAAACAAAAAAAGGAAAATAACAGCCTGTTCTTACTGGATAAATCCTCATTTATGAGACCATATCTTGGGTGACCATCGTGTCTGTTACCTAGTGTAGGAATGGTGATGAAAACAGTTTCCACCTGCATAAACAGCATCCCACCTCCCATTGTGACTGCAACCACACAAAGAATATCTTGGTTGCTTTAAATATACTTAATTTCTCCTCCTGTGTATCCAGACTTTCTGAGCCAGTTGTATATTCAGTAATACATCATGAGTTCTAGTGAAAAAAATGAAATAAACAAAGGAGTAATAAATCAACTGGAGTATCTGTTTGCATGATGTCATTGAGCACAGCATAGTTTAATGTCAGAACACACTGTACTCATGTCTGTGATGAAGGGCACAGTGTGCCCTTCACCTGCCCAGCCAGCACAGGCAGAACTTTCCACCATTGCTGCAGGTAAAGGTAAAACTAAACACAGTAACTTCAACATCTTTATTCAAGAATGCCTATGCCAAGGTGATGTTCTGATAGGCTGATGATGGTTTGCATTGCTTCCTCAACATTTAAACTTAGCTAGAGGAATTTTCGCAGATACTTGGGGAGTTTTTATTGATTTTAAAAATTAATTTCCTAATTATTCAGTACCTTAATAAATTCATCCATTAATTTTTATAGGTTTGTGGGTTTAGTCCTAGGAGAAACTATCTGACACACAGTGTTCTATTTTGTGTGGTCTTTATATTGAAACTTTCTTTTTTGTAGAATTTGGCTGTGAAGATACAGAAGAAAATTAATTTCATATGTCTGTTTATGGATAAAGATATGAAAAACCGTGTGCCTGTTTTTAATACTAATTCTATATGAAAATAATCCTTTGTTTTCACTAGCCATAATTCTGTAAATCATAAAATAATATTTCTTCTTTAGCAACAAAGGAGTAGGTTACAAATTATGTATTGGGTGTGTGTGTCAATACATAACCTTGAGCAGTGTTTTGTCAGAAGTGTGTGGTTAGTGGCTTTGGGAAAGAAATATTTGTAGGATTTACTTGGTTGGTTTGGTTTGCATACAGATTCTCAAAGGATTAATTGAGCTGTTGATTCTAGGGATATGATTCTTCCTGGTAACAGTGAGAATTAGGCTTATAGGTGTGAGGTTAAGCTGATACTGTAGCAGCAATTACTTAAAAGTTTGCAGTTAATGGTTGAATTGTTGGTTATTGATCTGTAGAGTGTTGGTGTTCAGGGATGGATGCTAATAGTTTACTTTTATTGTACGCTTAGGAAACTAATCTGCTCTCAGACAATTAAAAGAAAAAGCCTTACTTACTGACTCATTTGTCCATCCTTATGCCCTAGCTGCTAGATCAGAGTATTGATGATTTCACTGTTTTTAAAGTATCTCTTGGCTCCTCCCCACTTTTACTACTTCATTGGTAGCATTTGAGGACTTTTGGCACACATATTCTTTGGGATTTTGGGGGGTTTGGGTTGGCTGGGTTGGTTGGTTTGTTTTTCCCCAGTCTGATAACATTATTAAAAAAAAGAAGAAAAACATTAAAAATTAATTTCACAAATAAAGTGAATCTGTCCTACTTCAGTCCCACTGTGGTGGCTGTTGTGTTTTTGGGGCAGTTGCCAGGTGTGCAGCTGGCTGGAGGCTGGTGCTGCTCACAAAGAAGTTGACAGAGACTGACTGTACCTTTAGAAATTGTTGCCTCTGAAAAACTGTATTACTCTAAAGAAGGAAGATGTTCTCTGACAGAGATTTTGGAGCTGTAGAGAAAAGGAGGGGCTGGAGTTGGGTACCTCAGTGCTATTTACTGCTTGCAGAGATAATAGCAGTAATGTATTTCTTGGCATGGGGGTGGTCATACACTCAGGAATAAAAAAGCTATTTAGCTAATTTTCAGCTCGTATTTACAACCTCTGACAGGGAAAGCTCTGCCTGCTGCAGGCAGTGTCTCCAGTTCATGAATTCCTGGCACCCATCTGTGTGTCATACAGCTGCACTAGCCCTCAGTACAAAGGGAGCTGTGTCAGCTTTGGCCAACTTCTGCCTAACACTATCCCAGCTCTCCAGTGAAATATTATTCAGCCTCGAATTCAGCCATGTGATGAATATTCATTTCACAGGTAATTATCGTCATCCCCGAGCAGCTCCACTCACACAGACCAAACTTCTCACGCAACCCATCACCGCTGTCACTGTTTTGGCAGCATGGAGCTTATGATTCCTCATGCTTTAATAATGCTCCATCATCTGTGCTATCAGATTTGGGTCAAATGACCATCATAAGGGTTAGGAAACTCTTCCTTCATGCAATGCTTTAGGAAAGTAAAGAGAGGCCCCTGCCACTTTCCGTGTGCTCCCCTAAATCCCTCCCCTGAGCTGACAGCACAGTGGCCACAAGCAAGGAGCTTGTTTGCTGTAACTTGGTGCTCCTGTTCACATACCTAATGTGATCAGTTGAGTGTTCAGACATTATATTTCAGGATTTTTAAGTTTTTCTCCAAAACTGTAGCTGCTGAAAGAAATCTCAGTCCTTAAATTGGATGTAGTAATGGCTTTATCTCAACTGTCAATTGAGTGGAATAATGTTGCTAGCAAGTACCTATATTTTAGTTTAATTTTATGAACTTTTTGGAAGATTTACATGTGTAAAATATATTTTAATGGCTAATAAGTCTTACTAAAGGATAAAAAATATATATAAATACTGTTTTCTTTCTATTCTCTAAGTATTATTACTATTGTTATTATTAAAATGAATAGAAGTGCTAAATAGCTACAATTATAGTGGTAAGAAATCAGTAAGTCTCTGGACTGGTTAGAGTTCAGCAGCAGATTGTTTGCAAATGAGGCGTTTACAAACTTGATGTCTTTGACAACATTCAGCACAATTTTACAATGTTTATATCATTATTTTTTTTTAATTAGCCTCAAAATATGTTCAACAAATCTGTCCATTATAATTTCAGCAAGCTAGTCTAAGCAAGACGACAACTGTATTAAACAGGAGAATACTGACTTGTGGCATTTTCTGGCCAGTGTCTCTTCAGTTATTCAGTAGCAGAGCATCTGACAGGCTGCTTCTCACTCTGTGTTTGTTGTCTGTCCCAGCATCTGTCCACTGATCCCTCATGTTGAATTGAAGAAAAGCTGGGAGATGTGGGAAGGGGACAGCAGTGAGGGATGTACACACTCTTCTGAATGTGTAGGGTGTTGGCAAGATAGTTCAAACAAATACTTTTTACAGCCTGGTAAATCTAGTTCTTTGTCCTATGTTCAATTCCTCCATTGCCATGTGGCAGGTCACTGTTCATCCTGCTTGGGTTTGAATTCTCCTCATGTTCACACCCCCTGAGTTCAAGCCCATCCTTCTCCTTCTCCTTCTGCTGGGAGTGCCAGAACTGGAAAATGTCTGCTGCTAATTCAGAGCTCAGTTCCTGTGCTCCCTGGAACAGGGCTCAGACTGGTTTCTCAGAGCTCTGTCTGATCAGAGTCAAGTCAGTGAGGATCTTGCTGGGCTTTAAAGATCGGTGGTTTACGCTCCTACAACCAAATGTTTTGGGGGTTTTTCACTCATAACCACTTCTGGATGTTCTGCTTGCATCCTTTGCCAGTTGTCCTGATCAGCTGTGCTGTTGATTTCCCATTTGCTCTGTCACTGCTGTGTCTAATATTGGACACAGCACGAGATGCTGCAGCTCAGGAAATGGTGAAGCAGCTGGTAGGGAAATGAGACAGTACTAAATGGAGAAAATGTGAAAAAAGGCAAAATCCACATGTGACTTGTACATTCTATGGGGAACTGGTTTTTGTGAAGACTTTGCACTGAGCGTGTTTGCAAATTTAATAGGAGAAAACAATGGGAAAGTGTTTTAAGGTCTGCTTAACACATAGAGCTGTCTGCTAGAAGAAACCTTTTTACAAAGGTTCCTTTTTTCTTAATCTGAAAAAAAAGTCCTTGCATAACTGGATATTAGCCTGGGTTTTTTTCTGATATGTTTTTTCCCTATAAAATAGTTAAATTGATGGGAAAATAGACACTTAATGTTGTAGCCTGTCACTATCTCTAAAATAAAGTGTTTATTACAAAGAGAATATGCTCTATGTGTTAAAATCATGACACTATAGTTACATGTTTTCAATCTTTTAGTTTGGGTTTGTTTCCCCCTCCTTAATACAGCGAGTGCATGTGTGAGCTGGGCTTTCCAGTAGATTAAACTGTTGCTGCTGCAGTCCTTCCAACAGTAGAGCTAAAATGTTGAGCTATTTTACAGAATAAAACCAAAAGCATTGAGACACTGAATTCTCCTATAGCATTTCTGTTCTTAGCTCTCCAGCATGACTGAGAATTGCTCAGGTGAGCGTGGGGCCCTCTTCCTCTCAAAACACCTGTCCCTTTGGCAGGCATTAAAGTACTTGAAGGTTATCTAATCCAAATGTATTTATTGTGGTTTTTCTTGATTATCTGTGGCCTTATTTTTGTTTGAATTCTGCACAGATTCTTTTAGCAGTACATATAAATGTCGTTGAACGTGGCTTCATACACAATTGCTCTCATTTTTGCTTGAATCTGGTGTTTTCTCTGGAGTCTCTGTTCAGTGCTTTCTCCCTTTTGTGTCCCTTTTCTGATCATGGCTTAATTACAATTTAAGTGCCTTCTGTGTTACTGTCTCCACTGCCTCAATTAGTTCACCTCCAACTGTGTGAATATTTTAATAACAAGGCACACAAAGTATCTCTGGCTATACAGAGTGTGAGCTCTGCTTATCAGCCTATGGCAAGCTTTCCTTCAGGGTATGGCAGGGTTTACAGAGGCACTGTAGGTTAATATGTTAGTGCCATTTGGGTTTGATTTATTTTCTTTGGGTTAGTCTCAGCTGCAGTGCAAGTTCTTAACTTTGACTCTTCCTGAGCATCATTGATTGAGCACCTTTGCAGAACAAGAATTATGGAGAGCTCACGGGCTCTCAGTTGCCCACAGCTGTAGAACTCAAGGTATGTTAGCTATGAAGAAAGTCACCAGTGTGCAGCTTCTGTTTCACAAATAAAATGTCTGAAAGGCAGATGCTGGAAAACTTTAGAAGCAGTTTTTATGGGCAGTGTAATCCTGTGGGTAATTCCTCCTGTGGATTTCAGTCTGATAAGATACAAACAATTTATTTCATTTTCTGATTTCCATTTTCAGGATTTATCTAACAAAGTTGGAAACAAGTTCGAGTTCTCTCATGTTAGGTAGTCAGCCTCCCAGCCATCTTTCTACACATTATGTATCCATTTATTTGATGATGGAGGGGATTTGGTTTTAGCTGTGGATAGTCAGCACTACCTGTGATTTGTATTAGAAAGAGCCAGGTCCCTGCCTGCTAATTGTCAACAGTGAGAAATCACATTTCAGTATCAGTCAGTGACTTGTCATTTCTGAGGTGTCAGTTGTATGGCTGTGTTTCTGTGAGGGATTAAACCACCATGTGGTTAAATCTCAGCTGGAGGTTTCAAAGTCAGAGACCAGGATAGGTACTAAAGTGAGTGCCACATGTCCAAAGAAGTGATTTAGTATTTCAAAACAATTAGAGCTCTCATTAAGAAAGGGCAGGGAAACTGAAGAGGTCTAGAACTGTAAAAATTGTAGCCAATTGCTCCTAGTGATACTGGAGGCATTTCATCATGTTGTGACTGTGTTCCCAAAGTTTGGATAAGTTTTGATGCCAAATCATGGGATCTCACACTTGTTTAAACTTCATGACAATGCACAGAGGTCTTTTGATTTGGTCAGCTTTGGAATTCTCCTCAAACTTTGTTCCCTTTGGTGCAGCACAGGAATGAGGGTGGCACTGCCCTCTTTGGGAGCTCTATGGCAAATCTCAAGATGGAAAAACTTGTAGATACCATATTGTACACTTGGAAACTTTATTATGCTGACAAAAATGTCTCAGATTTTTATCTTTCCTTGGCAATCATGATGTGCATTTTAGGATAGTATATGTTTTAAGATGCATTTATTTATTTTATTTAATAATGATGTTGTGTGATAGTGGTGCAAGATTACCCCAAAATTATTTTCTGGGGATACACAGCTGGAATGGTGCCACCACTTTCAACTGAGTTTCTTTGATGCATTTTGGTGGTATAAACCCCAACATTTTTATGTTTTGCAGTTGCTAATACAGAATGTAGCAGTCTTTATAACTTTTAAAAGTGCCTTTAGAAATACAGTGTAGAAGAACAAATGTCTGGAAACATCAGAAGATCTAATAAAAGTCTCGTAATAAAATTAGTTAAAATTAGTTGAAAAAAGTTACTGTGCTTGTACATGTAAAAATGCAATATGCAAACCCAATGATTTTCATTCAATTGTTTTAATATTAAACTGCAGCAGAGCTGACCTTTAAGTCTGAACTGCTGTTATTGAAATTTCTTTGGAAGACCGAACACTTGAGGAAAGGCGGGAGCAGAAGTGGTCAGAATTATGTGAAGGCAGTTAAATCTCCCATCTCTTGATCAGATGGAACATTTGATGACAAACCCCTCAAGAGATCTGTGGGGAAGAGGAGCTGTTTGACTGACAAGCTGTGTCCCCAGTCGGCCGATCAAATGGAACGGACGTGCCAAGTTGTCTTCCATGTGTTCTCAGTGATGTCAGATTGACAGCACGATGTAATTAGATGTGAATGGAAGTGCTGAAGAGCTTGTGCACATGCTCATGCTTTCTCTTTCTTCTTCCAAGATTAATCTGAAGGGCAGATTTGTTTGTCTAAATGTTACTCAGCAGTTCAGTCTAAATTAAAAAATGCATTGCTTTCATGGTAGATGTTAATTTATTAAGTTCATGCCCTGCATATGTAAATTTTTGCATAATCTGGAAAATAAAGATAGAAAAGAAGTGCACATACCTGCATGCCTAATAGAAAATTAGTCAGAATCAAACTGTTTAGTTGCCCCAAGTTTTATTAGGGGGCATCTTGCAGTCTGACTTGAGGTTTTTTCCCAGTGGAAAAGGTGATTACACACTAAAAATCTGTTAGCAAATTTATGGGGGAAATGGAATATTTTAACTGAAAAATGGATTTATGGATTGGATTTTCCAAATAACAGAACAAAGCTGGATTTCCAGTTTTATTGTTGGGGCATTACCCAGTGTATCTTAAGAGAGATAGTTTTAAAATGCTTCATAGTCTGGTAGTCTGCCCAGCGGTCCTTGCTCTGCAGAATTCTGATTCTCTTCATTAAGAACCCTGGGCACCCTGCTCTAATTTGGCCCTTGTTTGAGCTGGGAATGTGCTGTTGACTGCTAAAACTGGTTCCAATTTCAGTTACTTAAAGAGAAAAAATTATAAAATGAGGTGCAGTATTCTGTGAGTGTTAAACATCCCACCAAGAATTCAGTGGGTGTAAATTCCAGATTTTGGCTTCATTAGACCATCTTTTTAGCGGGATGCTTCGGAGGAGTGTCACATGTACTTTCAGGATGGACAGCATTTGTGGGGTTGACCCCCCAGGCCTGAAGAGGTTGGCTGGCAGAATGTGTGTTGTCTGCTTGCTGTGCCAGCAGACCAGGGAACTCTGGAATCTTGCAGCCTGGGATTTTGTCAAGCTGGAATTGGCCTTGGAGGGCAGGAGCCTCCTGCTGGGCACATCTGCTTGTGCCCCAGGGCAGGGTGTTGCTCCTGTCTTCCTTGCTTCAGGGTGGCAGCACAGTGACAGCAGCTGCTGCTCCTTGTGCTCTTGTGCACAAGTCCTGTTCTGAGGTTCTTGTCCTCCCTGCACACACAAGGTGGTGGTGGTGGCTGGCACACCTTCCTTTAAGGGATTTTGCCTCTAGGTGCTTAGAACTCTCTGTGATACCTTCTCCCTTGCAAATACTTCTTCCTAATTTTCAGCATTTTTAACAGTTAGTTGGAATATGAAGAAGTGGTTTGGTCAGTGCAATCTTGCTGGAGCCTTTCCCTCACCTGCACTGAAATAACTCCTTCACTGATCAGTCCCTGAAACCAGCACAGGGGAGCAAATCCTCCCTGCTCTGCTCCCTCCTGTCTCCATCTGCTGTCTGCCTTCCATCCATGTCACTTCAAAGGAAGATGGCTAGTAGTACCCTTGATATTCTCTTAAGCTACTTTGAAATTGTATTAGAGCTTTGTAGTGTCTGGTGAAAGTTAAGGTGAGGAGCTAAGGTACTCTGATGATTCTTTTTGAGCACTGTCTGTGATCTGAGTGCCTCAGGTCTGCTGAATGTCCCATCAGTAAAGGAGAAGATTTCTGGTAAATCTGTGTTCAACAGCAGCTCTCTAAAAGTCTTTCCACCATCATAAAGTTATGCACTTACCAGATGCTTACTCTGAGACAGTCACAATGACCTAAAGCCTAAGTGCTGCCCTTGCCCAATGGCTGTATAGAATTAACTTTTGGATTTACAGCCCTGAAAATTAACTCAAATTTTAGATTTCTGGATTTTTGAATGTGTAGACTAAGTCAGTGAAATTTATAAAGATACCTGCTTTGCACGTCTTTTATTTTAAAAAGATTTTGGTGCTCGTATGTCTAAAGTTACTGGTTCAACTGCAATTTTAATAGAGAAAAAACTTCAATATATTGAGAAATAAATGGTGTATTTTAAATGTATTTTATAAACCAGAATCAAAACAGTTGATAGAAATTATTTTCATATCTTTATCTCAGTTTTTTTAGAAAGTGATAGCTGTCATGCTTAGATGTCACAGACATCTAAGACAGGTTTGAATGAAAGAGATTTTGGCTTAAATTTAACTGCATTCAGAAATTACTACCAGAAGAGCATGGCAGAGTTGAATTCAAGCTTGTAGGGATAGAGCAACAATCTGAGGGTGATTTCACTTGGAAGAATGTTGGTATTCTGTTTGCACTCCAATAATTTTGTCAGCCTTTCTTCCCTGAAGTGCCATACAGAGTAGAAAACAAGAGAGAATCACACAGCAGCTTTGTCTGTTGAGAACTGTGAGTGCCCTGCAGTAGAGGCAGCACTACAGAACCCCACTGGGTCACACCCCCTGGATAATCTTGAGGAAGACTATTTGTTCCTAGGAAACTCTTTCAAAGAGAAAAGTTAATCTGCTCAGGATAGTTTGATTCATAGTTCAACTGCCCTTCATGAAAGTCTTAGTTACAGCTAGGTCTAATTCTGAAAATTTAATCACAAGAAGAAAGGATTCATTATCTATTGCCTTCCTCAAACACTAATGTAAATGCCAAAACTTGTAATAGGAAAATTATTTTAGAGCCAAGGAACATTTAAAATATTTGAAAGAAAATTGGAGTGCTTTTTGCTTATGATAGAGTTTTTGGAAACAGAATTTTTTTTTTCTAGAAAATTCTTAACTTTGTAATAGATTTTTGCATATGGAAAATGAAATTATAAGCGAATCTATTGTAAGACAAGCTTTTCCAAAGTATATTTCAACTGTAATACTAGAAGAATTCAATTTATCCTCACAAATGATATTGAGGTTCTTTCTCAGCTGTGATAATTATATTTTTTACCCTCCTGTCTTTAGTAGAGTAGAGTTAGTGTGGTCATTAGTTAAGATTAAGTTGGTATCCTTTATCTGAAATTTAGGTTAAATGCTAATTCCTGGCTTTTGCAATGGTTTTATAACTCTAAAATTCATTAAAGGAGAGATATTTATGAGTACCTGCAGTAGAAATTTCTCTTTAACAAAATCCTGTGAATGGAAGTATTTTACCTCCTAAAGCCACGCTTTGGAATAGGAAAGGCCATAGCTAGCAATAATTCAGATGTATTTGAACTTCAAGGATGAAATTTCTAATCAACATTGTTCAGAAAGTGTTTCTTCCTAAAATGAGACCTGCTGCATCCATGCTGTAGCTCCAAAGATGCCTCCTCTGGCATCTTGTTAATTGAGAAACTCTTGAAAAACAAAATCTCTAACATTAAAAATTTCAAGTGATCTCTGAAAGAATATTCTGCTTCTGGGGACAGAGAGAGTTCCTCTATGTCCCCATAGGATCAGGATGATTTCTGTGCAAAAATCCCTTATTTATGTTGATTTCAATAGTAGTAAAAATAAAAAATGATATCTGAGAACTCTGGGGGAATATTTTAAAATAGGTTCAGTCTACTTCTGTGCTCTTCCTTTAAGCCTGAAGAATTAGTCTGAAGAAGAGGCTAGAAAGATATTTGCCCATGAGGCACGGGTTGGAACCTCATCCTCCGCTACCTCTAGGGAAGGACCTGAAGAGTAAAAGCTTTTTCTTCCTTATAAATTTCACAAGCCAAAGAATTTCCTGAAAGTGTAGCCTCCTTTCCTAATCCCTTAGCTGCCTAACCTGCAAATTTCACTGCTTAGTGTCGTAGCAGACTCTGATTCCTCTTTTATTCCTACTTCAATTGTTATTTCTGATATTTTTAACTTTCTATCATCCCTGCTGGTAACTGGAGGTTAATGTAAGAAAGTAAGCTACATAAATAAGGAAATGCAAGGAAAAGTTGAAACACAGCAAAATAAAACATACAATTCAATGCATTTGCTATAGAAGTATAAAAATTCAAATTATATCTTTTATATGGTTGTTATTTATGTGTAATATGTATATCAAATTTTATTTATTAAGATATATGCAGCTGAGAATCAGTTTGGGGCTGTGGCAATAATGCAATTGGTGATAAACATGAGATTTCTAAAACAAATTAATAGTCAGTGTAATGCGTTTTTGAAAATTAATTGATTTTTGGCTTCTTCCTCAATGATTTTTGTACCGATGGTTACTGGAGCTTAATGCCTTCAAATTATATTGTCCTAGGAAAGATGTGGGATGCTCTCAACATGGGGACAAGTAGGATCTCTGACTAAACGAAAAGCATATACACAAAAGCATTCAAAAATGAACGTAGCAGGTTGTGTTTCACAAATGCCTTTATGGAGCAGCTTAAGATCTCTGCACATTTAATTCTGAGTCCAGCAACCAGCCAGTAAACCACAGTCCTCAGGTGAAAAATGAGAAATTTTAAGGGCCGTTGAGCACATGAAATTTAGCAGAGTGCTCAACAGCCCTCAAAATTTCTCATTTAGGAGGATGCATATGTATTGCTTCCAAAAATGAAGGCGAACTTTGCTTTCCCCATCTGATTTACATTTCTTCCTCCCTCCTTCCCTCCCTCCCAGTGTGTCTGAGTCTCTCATACCACGAGGAGCTGCTCTGCCTCCTGCTTGCTTTGCAGCACATACACAATACCTGCAGATTAAAGCACTGGAGTAAAGTTCAGTGGGAATAAATACACACCAAGTTGTGGTGTAACACTAAAATCCCAACCCACAAACAAAAATGCACGTTGGGATATTTTTACCCTCTCATTCCCAATATTCTCACTCAGACACAACCATAAACCTGACACTTCTCAGGTTAATGTGTATTATTTGTCTTTCTGGAGTTCCTCCCTTGTTGTTCTCCTACCCAGACTCTGATATTTCCAGTGTTCTCAGAGACCCTCCAGTCTGAAAGAGGACACTAGGCCAAAATAAGTATCATGGATTTAAAATTCCAAGACTGATATTTTCTCCTTGCCTTTGAGCTGCTTAGTCTCTTTTATAATTTTATATTTGCAGAAATAGCAATTTGTATTTTGAATTGATTTTGTGTATGTTTGGGCAGGGAGCATCCTCAGAGTAAGAATCCCCTCATACCAAGAATCAAGAATAAAATTAATTTGCGAATCAGTGATGTTTAAAGACTTTTAAAATCAATAAGTTGCAATTGCCTAATTGTATGATGGGGTTCATAAAAGGCACCTAATAGCATGATGTCAAACTATTCCAAATTTATAAATAAATTATATTTTTCTGTAAGCTCTTTCTCCAGTTAAACATATAGGTCAATTAAGTAGTTTAAATGAATATTATTTGTCATTCTATTATTAATACAAAATACTATTTTTCCATAAGGGAATAGGAAGACTGGAAAGGAAGGTTCTTAATGCTCATCTCTATTTATACCATATTTATATATAGTTTTATGTTTCTTTTATCTTCTTTGTTTGGATCACATTTCTGTATTTTAAATATTTATTTATTAAAATAAGTATTTATTTACACACCTGGTTAGTTGGTAGAGATTAGCAGAATCCTTGGCAAATGGCAACACTGAGCAGATTCCACAAGTTCTGCAAGTCCAAGTTCGTAGAATTACTGGGCTGGAGAGAAGGGCCCCCGTGGTCTTTCACTTGGGTAATTTTATTTTTTGTTACCTGTGCCAGACAAAATGAAAGAGCTGCAGAAAAAGTAGCTGGCACACAGCTACTCCTGACCATTCAGAGGACAAGGAAATAGTCCTGAAGATGCACTGGGAGAAGTATTTTATGTTTGCATGAAAATCCCAGCTGTAGATTTTTAACTGTACTGGTGACTAAAGTGATGCCAGAGTAAATCAGTCCTGGGAGAGTTGTCTGGAGTTTTCAGTGGCTTTGTCTGTGCGCAAAGCTGGAGCTGTGTTAGAACTGCCTGGTCAGCTGCCCAGTTCTCACACTTCCCAAATAGCAGAGGCATCACTGTCCAACTTCTCTTTAACTGCTTTTCTCTGAAGATTGTTTTTTATAGAAAATTGTATTTAGAAGGAGAAAGAAAGGAGTCTGCTAATTGAATTGCTGGGGTTTTTTTAAGAAAGCTCTCTTTCCTTTTCTTGATCATTAGATATTTTATATTTCTTCATACATTACTTCTTGAAAAAATAAATTAGTATCAATATGAGATAAAGTACTTGTTTTTTTAACATTTGTGTTACAACAGGCTCCATGAAGGTCCAAGGTCGAAAATCCTTTCATCATCTTCATAACTGCCACCTTTTTTTCTCTGTCCACTGTTCATGCAAAAACTGGAATTTTGTATTAATGCTCTCTTATTTCTCTTGTGACTGTGTCTTTGTGGTAATACTGAATCTATCATAAATCTACTTGAACTTCATCTCCTTGTGGAAATATGTAGTATTTAAGGTAAAAAGGTTAGATACGCTGACTAAAAGCAGCCACTTCTGCCATTGTAAAAGCTCTTCAGAAAATGCATCCCGTGGGAGTTAAAATACTGCAAAGGCTTGTATACTTAAGAAATAGACTATTAAGGCAATAGATTGTGTTAAACTTCAGTTGAACATGAGTTATGGTATAAAAAGTCACTTTCACTCCAGAAAAAAAAGAAGGAATTTACATATAGACTGAAGGGTAAATTCTGTCCTCCTTAAAAATGTGTAATCTAATTAGCATTTTGTGGGATTTACTGGGATGAATTTTCCCCTTGGCATATGTAAATGCAAACAGGGAGAACACGGGCCCCAGGCTGCTAGTGACAGACATCTGCCTGGAGGGACAGCCATGTAAGGAAGTGCCTGCATCCCTGTTCCCTGAGGACCTGGCATCAGCTGAGGTGATTCTTGAAGTTATGGGAAAATTTTTAATTATGGGGAAGTTCCTCAGATGGTGGAAATAAGCAAAGATCTCTTTTAAAGGGGAGAAAGGATCAGATAATGTTTCTTGAAATTACACTGTTGTAAGGTAAAGTTCAAATGTCAAATATTTCCTACGCAGCTGCTTCCAAATATTTTGGCTGTTTTCTCTTGGCCATCTCCATCAAACCTCAGAGTCAGCCTCAGTGCATTTGCAAGACTTAGAGGACAGGGCTCAGGAAGGCACATCTCAGCTTCTCAAGGACAGGGCTGAGAAGGTGTCCTCCTCCTATGGACAAGAGGAAAAGATCAGAGTGGTGCTGGAGACTTGGGATCATCCCCACATGTGTCTGGCTGCTCCAGGAGCAGTGATGGCTGAGTGGATGGTGGATGGTCCTGCTGGGATGGGCCACCCAGTGCAGCCACAGCACCGTGCACACAGGGGGACCTTGCATGACTGCTGCAGGGGAAGTGAGCCCATGGCCATGCTTTTCTGTTTGCTGCCCACCTTTGTCCCTCACCCTCCACAAATGACATTGCCATTCCCTGAGCTCAAAGCCAAGACTCCAACCAAAACCTTCAGGAATTTTTGAATGTCAAAGAAAGATATATAGACACAGATGGCTTACAATTTCTTCAGGTGTTTCAATTTATATCTTAGCGTTTGGTTTGTAGATTTCAGTTGATACCTTCCAGACAATACTAGGGCTTTTTGTTATTTCAGAGACAGTGCTTAAAATCAGAATCATTCCTCTCACTAGCTGGTAAGTGGATTAGTTTGGCAAATTAAAGCTTTAGTTAGGATGACAGTAGAAAAGAGTATTTGTCCTTAGTCTTGATCAATGACTCTTGTCTCTAATGTTTCTTTTCTAGAAACTGAAATACTGTGTGCATATTTGATATTGTATTTAGTCTCTCAAGATGGCATCCCAGGTCTGATGTTCAATTAGGGAGTGCAGTTCTGTAATCCTTATTTAATTAGAACTCCCTGTCATAGTCCCTGTGAGTTGCATTTGTAATTGGATTCTCACAAGTGAGAATATGCAGAGGCTACCTCAAAGGGAAGTTGCAATTTGCTGATGTGTGTTGCTTACCTGTAGTTCTTCGAGAATGTTTCCTCTGCATATTCACATTATGGGTCCTGTCCATCTTCTGTTTGTCCTTGGATTTCTCCTGCCCAACAGCTGTGGTGTTGAGTAAGAATAACTTGTAGCACTGTACAACTCTCAAATCTCAGATGGCTTGGTGTCATGAGGTGGCCCTTGTACAGTCCTAGTAGCCACTGCTCTTCTAGGAAGCTCCTGTAGGCCACCAGCACTGGAGAACCCAAACCCACTGGTGTGAATATGCAAGGACAGCACTCTCAAAGAGCAAGCCAATGGTAAGTACCCTTTCTTTGTCTTCCATGATAAACCAAATATTTTAGATGTAATTTTATAAGTTCCCTATTGGCAAATTTGCTACACTTTCCCTGTGATAAAAACATACTGAGATTAATTTAGAGCTATTGTCTTCCTGGCAAAATGTGAGAAAGTGTCTGTGTTTGCAGATGCTCACTTCAGTTGTAAATTGATGTGCAACTATCAGTGTGTGGGTGTGTACACATGTTTGAGCCCTAAAACATATTTCTGTCAGACAAAAAGGCACAATTACAGTGCAGCACTATATATTTTACTACGTATTCTTCTAGTTGTATTATGCTTAGAGTAGATTAGATTGCAGAGTGAGTCACTGACCAAAAAAAGTCTTCTAATAGTATGAACAGCGTTAATTCTCAAAACAGATTCTCCAAAAGAAAATCAAAGTTATATTTCTTTTCACTGCTACATTTTTTTCTGAACTTTTGTTTTTTCCAGACATGGAATTCTGCGAGACTCCCCGTATCCTGTGCTCTGGCTATCCCCCCGATTTACACGGCGTGGCTGAGCACAGTTACCCGCTGGAGGTGGGCTCCGATGTGGACACGGAAACCGAAGGCGGAGCATCCCCGGACCACGCCCTGAGGATGTGGATGAGGGGCATCAAATCCGAGCACAGCTCCTGCTTGTCAAGCCGGGCTAACTCAGCCTTGTCGCTCACGGACACTGACCATGAAAGGAAGTCTGATGGGGAGAATGGTAATAAAGAAATGCATCTGATGTGCTCAATAGTAGTAGTAATTTATTCAAAACTTGCTTTTTCTGCTTCTCTTATTTTCCTTTTTTCTTTTTTTTTCCTGTTTTGTTTCCTTTCCTTTTTCCCCTCTTCCTTCCTAGATCCCTGTACTGCTTCTAAGGTGAAGGGAATGTTTGCTGTGTGTATTGTATTTACAGTTCAGACAAAAAATAAGACAGAAAAATGAAACTGATTTTGTTAGAACATCATTTCTCTAGAGACTAATAACTTTCCCACATTGCACATTTTTATGTCATAGGACATTTATCATTTGAATTGGTGGCCAATGAATTAGGTTCTAAAATAAATCTATATATGTACGTTTATATCACATTTTGCTTACAGTTGTTCCTGTGTCTTGAAGGTGTGGCTTTAAGGCTCTTCAGCCAGGTGACTTGAGAAAGACAACCTGGAGTCCTAAATGCTCTGCTTCCCTCTAATCTTATGCTACACCTCATGATGTGTCTTTGTCACTAGGACAGAGTGAACAGCTCTTTGTCAAATCTCAGTTCTGTATTTCTCTGCATATGGAGAGTGGGCTTGTGGGTCACATGAGTTTGGTTTGTGTGTGTGTTTTTAAATATTCATTCTCATTCAATATTTTTTTACTCATTTGCTTTTCTTACGATTTAGTCTGTCACAGAAGGGAAAAATGTGTATTTAATTAAGTAGCATGTGGGGAATTAGTATTTTTTATCTCTGCATTAAAATTGATTAAAATCTACTCTGTTTCTTTACAAAGTATAGTAAGTAAACAAATTTATCATGCTTAAGATCAACAAACTTAGCTGATATTTTAATTTCTGTGTTTAATAGCTGCATGTTATGGCAGGTCTAGATGTTATTAAATATTGGCACTTCAGTGCTGACAACGATATATTTTAGTGCCTCTGTAGTCATAAGGTGAAAGAGATTTCAGTTATAAATGGCATTTCTATACTTACATGTTTGCATGTATCAAATATGAAGCTCGTAATTATATAATTTCATCTGGATGCCTGCCAGTACCAATGATAATGTCCAATTTAGGCTCAAAAACATTACATTATCTGCTTGAGGTTAAAAAAGAGATTCTAGTGCGTGGCTTGTTTCTAATTAAATATTCCTCTGCAGATTAAGCATGCTGCACTATCATATTGTATTGTGTCTCTGGAATCAGTTCATTTTAGATGCCACCCCATTTCCAGTGTGCAATGGCTACCTGTCTTCCAGCTTCCTGCTTCTGCAGGAAACATCCTCTGTAAAGTGTTGGTTACGTAGGGAGGTTCTGGTTGGGCTTGAGGGAGGGTGTGTGTTTGTGTGTTTTCCTAAGACATTGGGGTTTCCATGGTGGCTGAAGGAATTGAGTCTGGTCTGCCTGGCATTGGTTGGCCCTTAACTATGGAAGTGATTCAAAGGGAATGCTGCATGGAAGGAATGTGCACACTTGTGCCATTTGGACTAAAGAGTACACATTGCTCTCGTAAGGTGCTGGGAAGCAGATGTATTGAAAGCAAATTAAGCATTTAACTGAGTTCTGTGTTTCAGTCTGGAGTCCAGGGGTGCAGCTGGGTGTTGATATTTTGCTTAGCTGTACATGTAGCACTAAATAGGTAATCTGTAGATGAAAATTACTGAGGGTGGTGCGCCTTCATCATCTTGGACAGATGGGTTAAGTGTCATCAAGATAGGGACCCATGATCATTGTGCTTCCCCACCAAAGAATGGTTTCTTCTAAAGCCTTGTCTCTGAGAATGATTTTAATCAATTTAAACTGTAGTAGATAGAGTAGTCTTTTTTGCATGTGGCTTTAATATTTCGTTTCTTGTAAGCTTTAAAGCAATTTTTAAATCAGGGATTCCTGTTTGACGTACTTGAGTACCAATTTTAACTAAACAGTTGGGAGAGGAAAGCGAGGACAAGAGCAAGTTCAAAGAGAGAAACTGAGAGCACAAGTTCACTTGCTCTCTTTAGATGTCTCCAGGCAGGGCCAACTAAACAGGTATCAGTGCTTCCTGTGGTGTTGAGTCATTATAATAATTACAGTCTTGAAAGTTAATGCCTGAATAAATTTGAGCACCATGGTTCAAGCTGTATTCATTTATATTATCTATTATTTCACAGGTAAGTTCATAGCCAAGATTCCTGATCCAGAGAGCAGTGTGTTTTACATCTGAGTTGGCACTCAGCAACAAAGCACTCTTTGAATACAGAAGTTCATAAATCTCCACTTAAATTATGTCATAGGTGGCACATCTTTCTGTTCCTATGCAGTCCCCTGTGCCAGGGGCTTTATCAGAGAGCCACAAGTGCTACATTTATCCTTGTCAGGTCCTGCCATGGAAAGGTATTTTTTTTGTGCTCGCCAGTAATTTCTCTAGTGTGAAAATAAGAGAGTGCATAAGATCTGTTGCTTGAAGTACATGAAATATTAGTTTCCATTATACTTTCTAATTGCTGTAAAAATATTTAGCAATCCTGGGTTTCGAGGAGTTGACCAAATGGTATTTGAATGCAGCTGTTTGTAACTGGAGTAAAATTAATGAGAAACATACAGTTGTTGCATGATTTGAGAAAATATTGTCATTGTTTGTCCATATTTTGAAAGGGTCAGTAGAGTTTGGGGTTTGGGGTTTTTTTCTTCTTCCTCTATGAGCACAGTTTTTGCTACAAATGCGGAACAGCTCTTTTTTTGGTAATATTGGGGCAATTAATTGTGTGGACTCCAGTAGATGTGCTTTCAAGGCAGTTTTTTGCTTTACATTGATCTGAAGCTAGTATACTTTGTAAAATTTTCTTCCTTTTAGTTGTTTCTTGACATTTTCCTATTCATTCTAAGCTCTAGCTTGAAGTTCCCTGGCACAGGATATATATTTCTCTGTTTATTCTGGGTAGCTCAATTTGAGAATTTATTTGAGGATTGTTTTCCTTCATAGACACACCAACTCTGTCATAATCACTGTTAAAGCAGTTAAAGGGTTGTTTTGGCAGCATTGGACAGATTGTATGGAACACCAACGTTCCCATTTAGTGCTGTCAACGTTAATGGCAACTAATAATAACCTATTAGTGCACAGACTGCCTTCAGCCTTGCCTGAGGCTAAGCAAAATATTTATTAACTGCACAAAATGAATGACCAGTTTCTTGGGGATCATTGCTTATCTCTGGTATACTATAAATAGCTCCATTTAAACACATATTCTATAGTATGTGAATGCAAATTTCAGACAGCAACACCACAGAAAAACCATATCAAAACTGGTTCCTTTATTCAGTTGAAGAGTGCACTTACCCTCAGTTTGCTGGTACAATGGTATCTGTCACTGCACGGTGTCAGAACATCACGGTCAGTGCTTTTGTCTGCCAGATTACTGAGCTGGCAAATTTATTTGTTTGTTTGTTTGTTTGTTTTTCTGGAGTATGTGATCCAGAAGAGGATACAAACCTGATCTACAGAAAGTGTTATCTCCAGAGATACCCTTAAATTCCATGACTTGACACAGATCTGCCTCCCACACTGGGTAGTGCACTAAAAAGAAGCCCACAGCCCATTTTGTGTCCGTATAACCTTCCTCGTTGTTGTTCATTCATTCTTATGTTCTCCTTTACAGGATGTCTATGCAGCTGGGACATGATGAATTTGACCTCAAGTGCTTTTATGCCATTCCATAATCCATTTTTGAACCACCTTTGGCACATCTGCCCAGCCATCAACTCCTTTACTTTTAGCTGCTACATCTCAGCTGAGAGCTAGTGTGGAACTTCAGCCATTCCTGCAATAACACAATTTTTAACCTTTATTTTGTCAGAATGCTTTGAAGTCTGACTTGTTTGGCTTATTCCTGACATCTACTTAGATGTTTTTATTCAATTAGTTACTCTTTCTCTACACCACAGTGGCAACCAGTAGGAGAGTACAGGGTTCCCAGTGCTGGAGGAGTGCACTGTGAAATGCAGACTCATCTTGGTGATAGATTCCTGCTCAATTTCTTTGGCTGAATTATTTTATGACAAGTGGGTATTAGCTTTAGTTCACAATGACTTCTTTGAGATTTGTAGGCAAGAAATTAGGGTGTTAGTACAAGCTGAAATACCACTGGCCATGCAATATAGCATTAGAGTGCTTGAGATCTGGCCAGGGGTCTTTTTTTAATAACATACTTGTCTTAAAAAAAAAAAAAAGGCAAGTGGAGGGGGAACCCTCTTGTTGAGGAAAAATACTTCTAATAGTAACAAACATGTTAAAGAGCAGACTGCAAAGACAGGATAATAATATTAGCCAGATATTAGTAAGTAGATGTAGTAGAGAAATTAGTAGGTTACAGATCAAAGCTGAGTTTAATGAGCTAGAAACATGTAAGATTATTCTTGTGTAATTCATCTAAGTATTTGTTTTATAGCCTGGGAGCAGTGATCCATTTAACAGAGCTTTTGACTGTCCCTAAATCTCTGGGGATTTTTCATTTTGATTGCTGGGCAGATGGGTGAGTTTTGGACAAGTCACCTTAGTTCTTTGCCCTTCAGATTCAGTATCTTAGCAGTATGTGTTAAAGGTATAAAGAGATAATTAGTAAAAGAAATACTGCAATGGCTGATGCTGTGTGAGAAGCACAGCTTTGTGAATGCTGGAGTTATGCAGACATGGGGGGATTTAGCTAAGGACAAGGCTCTGATTTAATTTATGGTGTGTGTCAATAGACCTACTGTGAATTCACACCTGTTTAAATTAGGCTTGAATTTTGCTCTTCATAAAAGTCTTGTGTTTAATGTAAGAACGTGACAGCATTGAGATTAATGTTGCTGTTATTTACTGTTATTTTGTAAACAAGTCAGGCATTAAGCTGATCTCTGGCTTTCTCATTTCTCCAGGAAATTATTAGCAACAGCTACATTACAATAACAATACATGCTCTGAGAAGTGGGCACGTGATTGCCTCTCTATGCAGGATTGTGTTTGTAATAATGATGGCTGAAGTATATCCATTAGCTCCTGTCCTGTCACTCTCTATTTACAGTGGTGCAATTAAGAAATTGAATTACTAATTTGCAAGTAGACCCATTAGGTCAAATATGTGTAAGTAGACTTGAAAATATAAAGGTAAATATTGGTCTTAATCCCATTCCCTCTGTGTCACTTAATATTTTTCTCTTTGCTCCTTGCATGCTTTATTTTGCCTTTTTGTTGTGGCATGGATTGCATTCTGTTTGTACACTCCTGCCTATCAGATCATTTAAGGGACCTAATAGATTAAGGCAACCTCATCAATAAAATGCAAAAGCTCCCATGGTGAAATTCCTTCAACTTCTGTAGTTTACTATAGCTTGTCAGATATTTGATTTATGATACTTTCAGATATTTGACAGAAAAGGGCCACTTACCTTCTCTTAATAAAAGACTCCTATTGCTTCTGTGGTGGATTTTTTTTTGATCTTTTAGTGTTTAGATGGTGTTTCTGTTGGTTGCTTCTGCTGCTGTTTCAGAAAAGGCTCCTCAGAGTGAAAAGAAGCGTGTGAACCCCTGCAGGAACATAGCAGTGCCTTTTGGGGAGCATTGGCAAATTCACTGACATGGTAACTGCTCTGCTGGAGCTGTTCAGAGTGTAAGATGCTTTTGTTGACCTTAGAGTGGTTCCTCTGGAAATGTTACTGTCTCAAAGGCAGCATGTAAGTTATCTGAATTGCTCTGGATAAGTGTGAGATGCTTCTGTGAGCACTGCAGCATCACCTCAGCTGCAATATCAGGCAAGTCTTGAGCTTGTGCCCCCAGTATTTAATCCATTTGTGAAAGTGTTTATGTATGGAAATTCAGCTGATGACTTTTTTGTCAGTATTGTGGGGGAAATTCTGCCTTTTAAAATTACCATCTTTATTACTTTTTCTGACTAACAAGGGCATTGCATCTGCATGTCTGCTATTTTAATCTTTACAATTTTCTTGTGGTCTGCTAAAATCAGTACACAGTATTAAAACATTCCCTTTTTGTGGTTCTCTTTTAAGCACAATGAACACTAATTTAAAGACAAATATCAATATTTAGTATCTTACATTAAAGATAATGAACCTGTGTTTAGAATGTAGCAGAAATACTTTCTATATTCCATAATCTAAATGACGTTTCCCCACAGCATAGCAAAAACTGTCAGTGCATTCACACAAGGTTGTGGAATATTTTTATCCCTGCAGTTTTGTTTTGTTTCATGGAGGGGAGGGAGGAAAGCTTGAGGAGAAGAGTCAGGTCTAATTTTTATTCCAGAAATCAGTAAATTAGCATTAGAGCTCAGAAAAAACTCTTGGCTTTCCTGCCCTGTGTGATACAGCAAATATAGTGGATGTGCCTTGAGGAGCCAGCAGCAATATAAATTATCACTCCTTCTTTCATTTAAATCCTTTTTATTTTCTTAGTATTCTGGATATGAATGTAAAGGAAAATTATCTCCAGAAGTATTTTACTGTGCAAAAATATGTTGCAGTGATTCTGCAATTCTTGGGACCTCAGTTTATCTAGGCTGCCACGGGGATGAAAACTGAGATAGGATACACAGGTAAGTGTCTGCTTTCTGTCAGGGTGCTGCAGTGCAGATGGGTGAGGATTGTCTGACTTAAACTTTATGAGACCAGGCAAACACTGAACAAAGTACTTTTTCTCTTATTAAGCATTTCCTGTGAATTCTACAGGAGGCCATCTCTGGACAAGTGTGTTGTTGGGAACAGTTTCATTCTAAACAGTCAGCATGTGTCTATGTTTTATTTATGTTGCTTTATTAAGTTTACAGTATTTTTTATTTCTTATCTCTTTTGGTTAAATTTTAAAATGTTTTGGAAGATCAGCAATCTGGTTTGCAGAAACAACCTATAGTCATATTTTATATGAATGTTCTTTGGAGTTATTTAATTTAGTTTCATAGTTATTTTGAAATACAATCAATTTTCCTTGCATGTCTTAAAATGGAGATGTTTCTACCAGCTGAAACCTGGTTTTCATCAAAGTTTTGGATGTTCTGCTTAAAGCTGAAAGTTGAATATCATTAGTGCAAAATAAGGCTAAGGGAAACTTGTGAACTCTGATCATGGAAGATTACAGTTGAGTCTGCTGGATAAATGAGATCAAGTCACTCTCATTTGGTTCCTTATACTGTCAGCTAGTGTGGTTTTAAATACAAAGAGAACTGGAGCTTTCTTCATCCCCACAGCAAAATGCTTCCAGATGCCACATCACAGCGTTGGAGGTGATGGGTTTGGGTTGGAGGTGACCTTGCAGATCACCCAGTTCCACCCTCTGCCATGGCAGGGACCCCTTCCCCTGCCCCAGGCTGCTCCAAGCCCATCCAGCCTGGCCTTGGACCCTCCAGGGATCCAGGGGCAGCCACAGCTTCTCTGGGCACCCTGTGCCAGGGCTTCTCCAGCCTTACAGGAAAATAATTCTTCCCAGTATCTCCTCTAAACCTACCCTCTATTGGGGGTTCCATTCCCCCTTGTCCTATCATTCCATGCCCTTGCCAGAAAGCCCTTTTAGGTACTGAGAGGTGCTCTGAGATTTCCCCAGTACCTTCTTTTCTCCAGCCCAAGCCTGTCCCTGTAGCTCCAGCTCTCTGAGCATCTTCATGGCCTCCTCCTGACTTGCCCAAACTGTAATACCATAAGTGAAATAAAAAGAAGAGATCTAGCAAATAGGTACAGAATGGATACAGAAGTAACAAATACTGAAATTATCATATCAGGGTCTAGCAAGATTTCATCTAAATATTATTTTTTCTTGATAATGTGAGATCTAAGAATTTGTTGTTGTCCTATGGATGAGAAAGGTTGTTCATTCTTCCTTTCCAACCTTTTTTTAATTTTTATCCATTTAGTTCATTGTGTGTTAAGTTACATGAGAAAGTATTAGCTTACATTTTCAAATTTGTTAGTATTTCATTTCCTCTTGGGCTTGGGAGTAAGAAGAAGATCAGCATAAATCTGTATTATTCAGGGTTACGAATATTAGCATATCCTCATCTCAAAAAAGGGGAGTATTAATAGTAGCAAGCAGCTTTCATCTAGAAGAAACACAGTGATTGCTTCCCATGGCTGCAGTCTTCATAGTCTTCTAAAAGGGAAAGCTAAACTAAATGTATTAGCCTATTTCTAAATTCTGCAATAGAAAATAGGTTGAGAAGTTGTATGTGAAATTTTAGTTCATTTTTTCAGAATAAAGCAGATTTGAATGCTGCTTGTTTTAACTTGCTTTTATATGCAGGGCTTACAAAATTAAATTCAGCTTTTTCTATATTAATTTTTTTTGTTTAATCATATCTAGCTTTATACTTTGAGTTTATACTTTGTAACATGCGCATAAGAGGAAATGTGTACAATTAGCTTTTCTAGACTATGGGTCCAAGAACACTGAATAATTCCTGCAGGCTGCTTCTTTTCCCTAACAGATGTTTTTGAGTAATATTTTAATGAGATTCCCATATTCTGATGACTAATTATATTGCCAGTGGTTTTTATTTTGTCTCAAATTTCTCCCCCAGATGATCTGCAATGTAGATTTTATACCATGTTTGAGCTGAGCAGCACATGTCAGCTGCTGAGGGTGAGCTGCTGGCCAGGAGCTGTTCTGCAGCACAGAGGGGCAGCCCTTGGGGCATCACAAACCGTGTGTTGTGCACTACGAATCTCCTTTGCCTTGGGTGATCCAGAAGGGGAGCTGGGGATGGTCTTTGATTCCATGAAACAACAAATCCTAAAAGAGATCTGTGTGGGAGGAAATACCTGCAAGTGAGCATGGCTTAGGTTGGGGTATAACCTCAGGATAGGGTTGTTCAGCTCTGCTGCTGGAAACTTTGTTAAAAGATCTCAAAAGCAGGTAACAAAGGGACAAAAGGATATTTCTAGACTGTGTATTGTATTAATTATGGTTCATAGCACTCCTCCCTCCCATTTAATTGGAAGTATTCTACTCATATCTTTCAATGTAGCTTTTAAACTTTTTCCCTCTCTGCCTACAATTATATTAAAATAAATGTATATTATGGTATTGTGAATTGATCCATACCTTTTATACATACCAAGACCACAGTAAGTGTTGTTCAGATTTGTCTGCCCTTCCCATTGCTTTGCTCAACATCAGTGTCACTTTGGGTTTGAGAACATCCTATTTGATTAATTTTTCCCCAAACAGTGCTTTTGAGACAGCAAACTTTGTTATTGCTCAATCACTCTAAGCTCTTTTGGAGCAAGTATTTTACTGTGGCAGAAGTGGCAGGGTCATAATGCATGCTTACAATTTATGTTTTTCTGCATAATTTGGTATAAACACACCTTCAATTGCACAATCAGAAAGTATCTGATGTAATTTGCTTGAACTGAATCTTACTTGAATCTCCTTGAATTGTTGAGTGAGAGAGCTGCTTGCAAGCTGTCAGTAGGACCTGATGAGCAGTGCAAGATTTACAGCTCAGCACTAGAGGCTTCTCAGTTATTTTCTTTATGACAAAACAACTTGTGGATGCTTGCTTGTGGTAAATTTTGATTACCATGGAAAGGTTTAGGTTATGCTGCTGATCACAGATGGGGGTGGAACTTCTGCTGTAAAGCAATAAAGCTCCTGGTGAAGGGAAAAGCTCCAAATTTATTTTTATGTACTTGTAAATTTTTGTTGAGGCCAAAAAGTTTCCCAGAATATTACATAATTTCCTTTTATAAGGAAGATGATAGTGATATATATTTATAAGGAAGCATATGTGGCTAGAAATGAGACATCACATTTTGTGTCTTTTTCGAAAATCCTCAGCCCTTCTCTCTCCCAGCTCAGAAGTTGTTCCAGTGCTTCTCCATTGCTTCCATGAAGGAGGTCCTTCCCTCCCATGCTGTGTGGGTTTGTGGGCAGCAGGTGCTGCTGAGCATTTGTGAAGGTGGGCACAGTGGCTGCAGGGGCCAGGGCTGCTCTGCCAAAGCCATCAGAGCCCAGATGAATTTCTTCCAGGGCGTCTGTCATTATTCACCGTTTAGAATTGCAGTTCTTCCTCTGCAGCGAGGGGCACTGCCCAAATGCTTTCCTGTGATGTGCTCAATGTGTCTACAACGATCTTTTATGCCTTTGCCTGTGGGGAAAAACATAATTGAGTCATTCTTCCTGAAGCCTGCGTGGTTGTGTGTTCAGCCAGTACAGTGTTCATTTCAAAATTCCTATTGATGGTTGCATTGATTATTTTTATTTTAGCCTGTAATTCTGTCTCCAATCTATCTTTTTAATTTTTATAGTTCACTACCTATTGAACAGCAAATTCAGCTAGGTTGTGTGCATATTTTTTTAGAAGTGTGATCTCCTGAATCCAGATTTCTCAGTGGTAGCTAATAGCCTACAGTACTTGAAAGCTCCTTTTTCTTTTTATAACCTATCTCTTTTCCAATACATTTTCTGATTACTGCACTACAGTTCGATTTTTATTGGATCATTTTAGAGCATAATAATTCATTTCTGATCCCTAGTACCTCTTGTCCATGTCTGAAGTACTCCACATTATTTCAGTCACTCATTTTTGTTGACGTCTTTTCTCTAAAGGCAGTCTTCTGTGATTTTTCTCAAAATATCTTTCTGGCATCACTATTTCAGACTTGTGATATCCAATTTCTTTTTAATACAAAATCAAATAGAAAGCATTTTCTGTACTTCACCAGCCAGCTCCAGTGGAATTTTTTGAGCTTTCTTCTAGGTATCTTACACATTGCTTGGTGGCTAATAATAGCAAAAACACTACTGCAGCTGTACGTGCAATAAAATAAACACTTTATTTGTGATTGCTTTGTAATTCAAACAGTGCTTATTAATGTTAAATAAAGAACCATAAGTAGAGTCTAAAGCAACTGAGGTTTTGCATAAATCTGTGTAGAATTATTTGTTCATTCATTGCTTCTATAACAGTTTAGATTGAATTATTAACTACCTTATGTTTGGGAAAAAGAAAGAAAAACCCATATGTCCCTTCAGGTTTTTCAGAAAACTAAGTCAAATCTTGCAGTTTCAGTTAAGTTTCTCTTTTTGGCTCAGTAAGAGCTCTTGAGATACTGAATCATGGCCACTCCTATGGCAAGAAGCTTCTGTTAAGAGAAGTGGCAGCGAGTTGCTGTTTTCAAATGGTTTCAGATTATTTTCTTCCAAAACTTCACATCTGTGGACTCATGAAAAAAATAGTTCCTGTCTGTGGATTCATGTGGGTGGATCTGGACTCTGGACAACTGGCAGAGCTCAAGTTGTAGGTTGCCACTGTGGAAATTTGCATTAGGAGTCAGAAGGACTTCTCAGAGGGAGAGCCTAAGCCACCTTGGAAGCAGGAAGGGCAGTCCTCAAAGTGGAGATGTTTGACCATTGGCTTTGCCAGCTCAGATCATGTTTTAGTGATAATCTTTGACAGAAGTTTCCTGTATCACAAAAAACCCACCCACAGTCTCCTGCTCCACTATCCCTCTTGTAACTGCCCTTTCAGTACATAATGATGGAATTTGAAGTTTTATATTTGCATGGAAGAGAAATGAAAGCAGCAATTGAGTACTCTTTGGAGTGTAGTTGTCTTCTGTAGTTGGAGAGTATGTTGTCAGGTGTACAACACAGCAGCCAAAAAATACATGGCAGAAAATTTCCATCCTGCTGCTTTCCCTCCTTCCTGCTGTAATGTTCTCTGGGTGCTTACATGTCTTAAAGACTCCTTGTCCTTTGAGGTCACCAGCATATTTTGGTGATGGTGTTAGTAAATTCCTTGACTGGTAATATTCTGAAGCTTGAATCCTAAATATCAGTGTACTGATAAAGCTGAAAAAACAAGTGAAGAAGTAGAAACCTGAGCTGTCAAATGAATTTTAAAATACATGCGTAATTTCGCAAAGCAATTACTCCTAGAGAGCTAGAGGACTTTCTAATACTCCTGAGATACAGAGAAAAATCCTTTAAAGTGTGTGTCAGCCTCTTCTAGGATGCAAGTTTGGAGATGGCTGCATTGCTTATTCTGGTGGGTGGTAAATGCACACCTGCTCTGTCTCAATACAGCTGCTTCTTGCAGCAGCTTAAACAGTTTAAGGCCTGGCAGTGTCTTTATTGCTCATAAGTGTGAGTGGTTGTGCTGAAATCCATCACTACATAAATCAAAAAGCTAAGCAGGTAAAAAGTGTAGAATTTGTTTCTCTCTTTAAATTTGTTGTTGGCTTTTGGATTGATATGCACAACTAATACATCAAAATTTCAGTTAATTTGAAAAATGTTGCAAAATTCCTCAGATGAGAGAATTTCTTCTCTTGGTTTCATATATTGATCAATGTGCAAATACAAGAAAAGCAAACATTGCAAAAAGCAGCTGACTGGGCAGCCAAGCATTTCCTCCTTTTCATATATATAATAATTGTATTTGGAGCAGATCTTGAACTGGCTTCTGCCCAGCAGCTTGTGATGGTAATTTCAAGTGTGGGCCCTTCTTTGGATGCTTCCAGTGAGTCACCAGAACAGAAGACAAACAGGGACAATTCTCTACTGTAAGTAGGTCTTTCTTACAGGCTCACTGTTTGGCTGATTTAATTACTTCTAAAAATATTTTCTCTACATTTGTTTTAGAGGTAATGATCTGAAAACAGATGACAAATATTTCAGTGTTGGTTTGAGTTTTTTTCTTCTTGGCTATTTTATTTCCTCAAGACTAGCAGAACAAGAAATAACTTTCTGCTCATCTAACCCAGTTGATTTTAAATACCTGCCAAATTCAGTGGCATTTCTTAACTCCTCATCTTCAAATTAGTTTCTTGACTTTTCTCTTGAATATAGCTTGTTCTGCTAACGTGAGGGCACCCAGGGAATTAGTTAGAGACATGCTTCTGGCATGCTTCTGGGTCACCTCAGCTCTGTGATAAACTGGTAACTGTGACTGAAATTTATAGTCACCCTAAAAGAAAATATCCAAGAAGTAGAAAACCTGGTTTCATTGAGCTGTTATTTCAGAGGCTGACACATGACAAACTGTAGTGAAAGTATAGAGAAAGCCACAGTTACTCCCATTCTGCTGGGTGGAATTTAAAGCAATTGGAAATACTCTGTTCATTACATGAGATTGCCTCTTCTTTGCAGGTTGTCTAGAATTACTAGAAATGCTTACCTATGTCCAGTATATGCAACGAAGTTTTATCAGTTAATGAAATAGTAGGAAAAATGCAAAAAAAAAGCCTAATCAGAATAACACACTCTCACAGAGAGAGGAAATAAGCAAAAGCTTAGTTAACTTTGTTAACCTTATCAGCTGGCAGTTTCCTAATCTCCCAAACAATGCTTCCAGGCATAGCTTTCTCATCAAAATCAAGACTTATGTTACTTCACATTATACAGATACAGTTAAAAGATGAGGCAGTCCTCTGAGGAGCCCAAATTATATAGCTATATTTATATAGATATATTTATTGATTATTTTATCTCTTATCTTCCACAGGTTCATTCTAAGCCTCATGTAATATGCATAAAGCTCTTCAATAAAGAATTTTGTTATTAACTGGGAAGAACTTCTTTATTATTCTTATCTGTTTTTCAGGTGGTATCAGGTCAGACTTTGCACAGCTGTTTAGTTTCTGCAGAAGAAAGCTTTTATTGTGTCAAGGATAATTGGGTTTTATATTTTTAATTTATGGAAACCTTTCTTTCCCACCTAGTATTTGGTAGCATAGAAGTAGTAGCAGTTGAAACAGGGAAATGGAACAGACCATTGAAAGGGGTACTTGCTGCCTTTATTGCTGTTGCCTATGTTTTGAAACATTAATTACCAAATATACTTAAATATAGTATTTATGTTATTTTTAAATTATAAAAAATTATTTTTAAATTATTAAAAAATGTAGGTGTTTATTATAGTATTAAAATTTAGCTGGTTGGGCTTTTAATATTTGAAATGTGGGGATAATAGCATGACACAGTGCTAGGGACATAAAAATATTTATGAGAAATTGTCATGCAATGTGTCAGAAATGTGATTCTTATCTGATATTTAAACTGCAGACATTAAAACATCATCCCTGACACACAAGTCAATACCAAACATTTCAAAGATCTGGAAGGATACACAGCAAATTGAATGAAATTCAGTGTGGGGGATAGTAACCAAATATAAAATATTTAATAGGAGCTACTTTGGAAAGCAGCAACGCTGAAAGGGGCCTTAAGGGCCAGTAAATGAGATAAATGGAACCAACAAGTCAAATGCTTCTTTGGACTGCATGTGTACATGTGTCTTGTCAAGGAACTATGAAATATTTCAGCTGTCATTAGGACTTCTCAGACAAGTCATTTCCGAGCATTTCAGCACCAAGAATGTATAAAATCAAAGAATCTCAGAGTAGCACAACATTCAGCTGTGTCTTTGGGACTTGTTATTCAAGGAAGGTTTTTTAAAAAGGCCTGAATCTGTAGAGAAAGTGTAAGTTGTTCCTCAGATAACTGAAACAGGCATGGGGTGCAGGGAGGGAGGAGCCCTGTAGGTCTCTGACATCCCAGGTGATGCTGTCATCGCCAGGAGTGCTGTGCAGAACATGCAGCAGAGCTGTCTGCTGGCACACACAGCCCCAGCAGTGTAACTGACCCAGGAGCTGTAATTGGCAGCCTGAGGAATTAAAATATTAATCAGAGACAGTTTCTAAACAGTGTAGTCATTCAACATGGGAATAATTTGCCAAGGGACTGTAAGTCCTTAGTACTGGGAGCCCTTGTGCTGTGAGGGTTAATGTGAAGGTCACTGGTTGAAACTTGTTCTGTCTGTGAAGGTGATCACACTGGATGGGTGCATTGGTTCTTTCTTTGCTTCTGTAAAGCTATTATGTTTCTGCTAGCTATTAAATTTTTCCAACTTGTCTGTTTTAGAGGAGTATGAAGCAATAAATGAAATTGTAGAGGTTTTGTGGCTGCAGTTGTTTAAAACCAGCCAACACATTTCAGTATATCCTACAGAGGATGTGACAAGCATGTGATTATTGATTGCTATTCTTCATCAGCTTGTAATCAAAGGAAATGACCCAATAGATCTTTCCATCTCTGACTTGTGTGTATTGTCTATAGATGTAGCAGCTGCCCTAAATATTTGGCTACTGGCCCAAGCCCAAAAATTAACACTAAAAAATTAATTTTCTATAAGCTAATAAGGACAAAGGCCATTCAATTTCTTGTTTATGCAGAAAGCTTATTGAATCTGAAGATGATACATCTGGGAACAAGCTGGTGCAATCCATTTGCAAAATAATAATGCCTACACATCACAGAAGGACTTGTGCAATAATCAGTTTGTCGTTAAATAAAGGGAATTTTTGGTAGAATACAGGTCAAGATATTTATCTATGGTAAAACAGACCAAAAAACAGACAAATGTTTATTAAAGATTTAAGCAAAGAAATTAAAGAAATCTACAGCTAATCAAACTGTGC
This sequence comes from Notiomystis cincta, assembly GCA_013398075.1. Lineage (NCBI taxonomy): Eukaryota > Metazoa > Chordata > Aves > Passeriformes > Notiomystidae > Notiomystis > Notiomystis cincta. The sequence continues at coordinate 221,212 of VZRX01016005.1, read as the reverse complement.
CAAGATTAAATGAGAACCTTCACTTTATTATCCTACTGCATTGCTGCCCTCCCCTGACAAGGTGTTAATCACAGCTTCTTTGTCTCCTGTACAGTTTGCACTTCAGATTCCAGGTGTAGCAAGGTCTCTTTCTTTTAAAGTTTTTCATCTATTCCAGTATGTTGGTTTTTCTGCCTCAGTTGGAGGCAGTTGGTTTGTAGTCTTTTGATGGGTCCAGACAGATCTAATTTTTCAGTTCCTAGGGCTCTTGATTAAGGGTGGACGCTGCTAATTAATCCACTTTGCATTTTGAGTGGCTGATCTGCAAAGTGTCTGTCAGTGCAGTGTATCTCACCTGTAATTATACTTCACCTCCTCTATTAGAAGCAGGCTTTGCTGAATACTCCCTCTGGAGAATTTTGAACTGGGCATGTGGTGTATCCCTTGAGCATTGCCTGTGTGTCTTGCCAAATGCTTGGCATGGAAATTGAAGTAAGACCTTCACAGGCTGGTCAGTTTTCCTTTGATGCTGGGCAAGATCAGGGAGTAAATCCTCCTGGGAACTGTGCTAAGGCACATGGAAAATGAGGAGGTGATTGGTGATAGCCAACATCACTTCACTAAGGGCAAGTCATGCCTGACAAATTCGGTGGCCTTTCATGACAAGATGTCAGTGTTGGTGGATAAGGGAGGAACAACTGACATCATCTGCCTGAAACTGTGCAAAGCATTTGACATTGTCCTCATGACATCCTTGTCTCTAAACTGGAGAGCCATGGTTTGATAGCCAGACCCCTTGGGTGGATGGTTGGACTCAGAGTTGTGGTCAACATCTCAATGCCAAAGTGGAGGCCAGTGAGGAGTGAGGCCATTCCCGGGTCAGAAGTGGGACCAGTGCAGTTGAACATCTTTGTTGTGAGGTGAACAGAGGCATCAGGGCCACCCTCAGCAGGTTTGCTGTGGGGTGTGGGTGATGATGGAAGGAAGGGCTGCCCTCCAGAAGGACCTGGGTAGGCTGGAGAGGTGAGTCTGCACAAACCTCATGACATTTGACAAGACCAAGTGCAAAGTCCTGCACCTGGTTTGAGGCAATCCTTAACTAAAAATTAATGTGAGGAGAATTCTACTTGTCTTAACCTTACAGACTCTTTCTTTAGCATAGAACTAACAGTGATTTGCTTATCCACAGGCTGGAATGTGACTATTTTGAGACCATTGGAAAAAGTTAAATTGCTTTGACGCAAATGTAAATCAGGTGCTGCCATTGTTCATTGAGAGCCAGAGAAGCTGGACTTTGATTTGAATATAAAACAGTGTATTAACTTTACTGTAATACAGCAGTGTTTCTAAATACATTTAAAAGGCATTTGGAGTGTGTAAAAGGCTGCCTCCCCTTTCATTATCTGCTGCAGTTGTGTGCTACTCTTTTTTTGTGGCTGCTGCATCTGGTGTGGCAGAGGAACGTACTAAAGGCTTCTTATTATCTCACACTGGAGCATTACACTTCATGACTGCCCTATCAACATTAAGGCTTAGGAAACAATGACCCTTAGCCTAGAATTTTTTTTAACAAGGTCCAGAATTCAAGTTACTTGTCAGTCTGGTTTTGTTTTAAAAGCACAGTGAGGGAATGTGACTGCAGCAAGCTCCAACAGCAGTGTGTCCTGTGAGCTGGCAAATGCAGGGCATCCGAGCAGCTCAGTCCAGCTCAGCAGTGGTGGCAGAGCCCAGTCCCAGTTGTTTTGGTTAAAAAAGTAACAATACTTTTATTTGGCTTCTGACTGTTTCCTTGGGCATTCAAACATTTGTTTGAACTGGGAGTTTTACCTGAGGAAGGGCTGCATGATTTGACATTCACTGAGCCAGTTGCCAGAATAGGAACAGAACGTGATCTTGTGCTCTAGAAGTTCTAAAATTCAAGCACTTTGCTGGCATTATCAGACATAGTTCTGCTACCTCATCATGAATTAACTTATAGTGTTAATAATAGCTCATGGCAAAGGCACTCATTATGTGTAAATGCATGTGACTAAATTAATTTAATTATTGCTATCATTTACATGCTGACTAATCCATACATTTTATGAATGAGAAGATTTCAGTCCTGCTGTATAAACCCATATATATGGGAGTAGAATTTGCTTCATCACATTGTTACAGCAAATACCGAAATCTCTACCTTTATTCTTCATATAGGCAAAGATCACAGAGAAGTGAGCAGGGGAATAAAATAAGAATGTGTGTATATTGTGTATGCCATGGAATTAAACAAAGCATGTTCCCAAGGAAGTTGGAATAGTGATCTTCTGTATTGTGAGTAGAAATATGCCAAGGGAAAGAGGTCTGGAACAAAGGAAACTCAGGTTCTTATATTTCTCAGTTAGTGTAAACATTCACTGGGAAATTAAAGGCTTCTAGCAAAAAGAATTTAACAATGTGTTGCCATCTCTGTTCAACTTGAATCTTTACAGCCCTCTGAATATCACTATGTGCCTACAGGTGCATTTTCAGTGTTGTTTGATTTCTCATGTGAAACAATGTTGCTTTGCTGTATTTATGCTCCTTCTCTTCCAATAAGGATCATTAGTCTAAGAACATCAAATCTGGTTATCAAATCTAGTGTCAGAATTAAAAGTCTGTATGCATATCCATTGTGTTATATCAGTGATGGCATTTTCTACCTGTGACCTCTCCCTCAGGTCCTTTGGAGGCCACAGAATAGACTGTTGCCACCATGATGACAAACTGTTTGATGTTTTAGTTCATTTTAATTGTTCAGTGTTAACCTTAAGCCTTATATTTTACCTTATATTTACTATTCAAACCTTGTTCTTACAGTAGTATTAAATTCCTATTGGCAATTCCATGGTGCTCATCACTATGATATTCAAATAATGTGTCTATGTATTTCTTTTTGCAATAACTCTGGGAAACAAGGGGGAATTTACTTTCATTTTATGGGTAGGGATTCGCATACATATAAATTAGGTGAAAAATACCTGCTAAACTTGAGCATCTACTTTGAACTTCTCAGCACCTGATTTTTTTAAGAATACTTCAAATATTAGTGCAACATATGACTAAGAATAGGTCTCACTGACTTAAGTTACAACTCTGTAGATTTATTAAAAAAGCAAAGTAAGAAGTGTAATTATCATCTGGCATCAGTTGGTTTTGAGCAATTTCTAACGTTTAGGATCAAATATTACCATATACTCAACTTGAGTTGGCAAATGTTTGACAGCAGTAGGAAGCTCTCATCATCTCTTTGAAATCAACAGAGAAAGGAAGAGAAATCCATGTTTTGCTGTTGGGTTTCACAAATGTTCACTGGCAGCTCTTTTTTTTTTTTTCTTTCTCTCTCTCTCCACATCTTTCCTTGAAGTTGAGTTCTTTCCTTGGTCTTGTCCCAGGAACTTTCTTTCCAAGCCTGAGCTGTGCCTCATATCTTTTCTGTTACTTAATTTCTTCCTTACTTAATGTCTTCCTTATGGACTTTGCATTCAGATTCTAGCCATCACAGCAGTCTTCAAGAGATCTGATCTCACTGTTCCTGCTCAAATTGGTTTTGTGTGTTCCTCCTTTCTCCCCTTTTCCATTTATTCTGTTTTAATGATTCCCCCTCACATCTTGTTTCTCTTTATCTGGTTTCTGTCCAGATGGTTTCATCATATCTTCTGTCTTCTGTAGTAGTTTCAGTCTTCTGTCTTCTCCATCATGCTCAAGTGCATTTAAGCAGAGGTCTCTGGGAGTGCAGAAGAGGGAACCTCTGGCAGGCTCCTTCCTTGGTGCTGTCCTTGCTGGATGAGTTCAGGGAGCAGCAGGAGCAGAGACCTGAGCACTGGAGCCCTGGGCTGAAGTCTCCTCAGCCTCTCTGCAAAGGGGTGTGAGCATTTTCAGGTTGGCCAGAGGCCTCTGAGGACTTGTGTGCATTCAGTTTGGATTCAAGACTGACATGAAGGCGAATGCTACCACAATTAGTACATTTTCTGTTGCAGCAACAGCTGGGGGCCCTGGAGCATTTCAGAGGAGCAGTCTCAGGTGACATATGTAACACACATTGTCCCTATCATGGTCCTCAGACACGTCTGGGTGAATCCCAGTAACCCTCCTGCTTCCCTGAACACCCTGAGGTAGGGACCTGGTAGGAGAGGTTCATTCCAAGTGGTTACAATTTCAGACAAAAACAACCAAATGTCATATTGCAGTAAGGAGTGTGTTAAGAAGATTAGACAAAAAGGTTAAGTGATAAACCAGCTTCCTACAACTTTCCCCTGACAATAATGCATTCAAAACTAATTCAGTTTTTGAAGTTCTGTAACATTAAGTTAATGATCTGCTCCCTACCCTCCTTCTCCATAACATTCAGAGACAGTTGTAGTCTTGCTTTGTAAAACCATACACTGGTTAATGTATTTCTGCACACAGTGCATAAGAATTGATTGACAGCATTAAAAATATATGTATGCACACATACAGATCTCAGCTCAGTGAGAGATGTGATGTGTGGCCTGAGGGTTTTTTAATTTACAGGTAATGTGATGGTTGTTTCCCGATTTTCAGCTGTGTAGTGATTATCATGCTATCATTTCAATTTAAAAAATAACCAGTGAACAGCCATATTGCAGTGTTTTACATTAGTGTCTCATTCTTACAATATTCCAGTAGCCTAAACACATTCACCAAGCAGTCAGCATGATTGTACCAAAAATATTGTACCAAATAATTCACCTGCTCTGCTGGAGAGCTGAGACAAATCCTGCCCAGGATTGCCTGCTTCTGAATGAAACATTTTGCAGAGTTTACTGCAGAGTTCTGTTTTATTAATGGGTGTGGATGGCACACATGGTCTAGCCAGGGAGTATGAATTGTTCGTTTGGATTGCTCTCATTTGTTCTGATGCATATTTGATGGTTTGAGAAGTGCAGTGTCCTAACAGTTGGGGGGAAACAAAAAAAATCCATTCCTGGTGGAATCAACTTTATTCAGGAGCACTAACAAGAGTAATATCATATAAAAGAATGCAGAAGTCTGACTTTTAATTTCTTATGCTGATATATCTGGATTTATCTGTAGTTCTGTTGTATGTCTCACCACAGTTCCTTATTGAAGCTGTGTTTGAGCCAAATATATTTTGGCATGCAGCAAAACATTAGTTGTAAGAAATGCTATGTCCTAACCCATGCTCATCTACACTGATGTCCTTGAAAAATATGCATTTAATGAATGTAAATGTAATTATTCCCAGGAGTACAAGTATTTGTTTATGCTGCTGGTTGTGCTTCCTACAGAAAGCACTATTTTTGCTAATAATTACTTTAAAGTTAATACTTCCTATTACCTTGAATTATTTATGAAATTAAGCATGTGCTGCCACTTAGTGACCAGGCAAATGGAGAAAACTTCCTTGATCTTCAGTTTTATTGGTTGAGTTATGCTCTTAGAAAGTCAAAATCCCACATTCTCTGTGTTTTGTGGTTGCTAAAAGCTACAAACTGATACTGTAAGGAACAAATAATTCTGCCTCTGAAGACTTTAGTGCACCTCTAAAGGCTTAGCTGGGGTTCACTCAGCTATTCCACATTGCCTTGGCACACAGCTGTGGTCCAAGTGGGATGAGAGACCCATTGCCACATTTCCTCCTCTGAAAAGCAACACTGTGGAGGACTTAGTTCTCCTCCTGTTTGTTATTTTTCTTCATCTCCATGCTTTGAGAAAGGAAATATCTCCTCTTTGTACTTCAATCTAGGGCCTTCTATCAACCCTAAATCTACTCACTTCTTCTGCCACGCTTTAGGATGAGAAAGAGTCTCCTACTTCACACCTACATTTTGGTCATCTGCGGTTTTAAACTGTTTCCTGACACTTTTCCTCAAGAGGAATGTAGTTTCTGAACATAGACCAAAGTGTGGGCTCCTGACATCTTTGTGTTCCTCTAGAATATGAAACTCAGACTTAGCAGATGTAGTGCTTTCCTTCCATCCTTCACAGCTCTCTGAGCTAACAGGTTTGTGGTGCCCCTTAAATCCTTTCACTTTATACTTTTTCCTCTGTTTTTCAGGCTGCTGAAATATTTTGCAAGAGATGTATTGAAAGAAGTGTCCAGTATGCTGTTCCTCTAGAGGGTCTCTTCCTCAGGATTCTTCAGATCACTTTGAGGCCTTCCTAGAGGTCATGCTTGATGTATTAATAATGCCAGAGAAGGGCAGATGAGGCTACCAGCAATCCTATCTACACCACCATTATTAGTTTTAGGAGTTTGTGCCATTAAAACTAACAGAGGGGGGAAAATCCATAAATAGAAGCAGAATTTCTGCAGCCTTCCTCTACTTGAGGATTTTTCCTATGGCATTAAAGTAAAAGAAACTCGATATTCTAGTCCAGTCATAGAAGCAGTTTTATGCCCTGTTATGATCCACTGGGGCTGGAAATTCTTGCTTTATTAACACTTGAAGGGGACAATAATTGACTGCTTGGCTTGGAGGGAAGCCCGGCTTCCAAGTTAAGAGGGAAAAGAAGATATTGGACTTGAGAAAATCTGATGATCTTCACTAACAACCATATATTTTGTTTATAAACCAAATTCAAGTATTTTAAATTAGTAAAAGTTAATCATTAAAAAGCCTAACTTATTAGAAGCAGAACTGTTCAACTCAGGGATATTAACATCCTTATATTTGCCTTATGTTAATTAAGGAGTAGAAAATTCTTTCGTCACTTGGATCTAATTTTAAATACTACTACTCTGGTTTTGTGTGTAGGAGAAACATCTATCTTCATGGAGAAGCTTTAGAAAATAAGGTGTTATTTTCTAAATACAACTTAGGAACTCCTGTTACTAAGTTGTTATTTCAGAAATTGTGGCAATGCCCCACTGAACTCTTTTAAATAATCCAGGAGTTGTTTCATTCTGTATCATGTGGCTTAAAAGCATTGACACAGAAGTGGAGGAGTGGCCTCAACTCCACTTTGGGTGGCTGTGGTTAACCCCAAGCAGCTCAGTTGTGTGTAGGTGCCTGCTCCAGATCAGAAAGACACTTTTCACTGGTGTGATGCAGTGGCTTTGTGCAGCATGACCTGTGGTGACGTGTCATGAGAAGGTGACAGAGGAAACAGGGACAGAAGGATGATATACAATGAAACAGAGATGCACATTAGAGCTGAGAGAGACATGAGGATTACCCAGAAACAAACTGGTGGAAAGAATAAAGAAGGAGGAAATAGAGGGAGTCTTTTAAAAATTAATACATTAAAAAAAGGTGTACATGCAATCTCTGTAATTTTGGAGAAAGGTTGCTAAGGGAAACTCGTGTGAAGAGCATGTAACTGGTGGAAGTCAGCCTTAAAAAAGAATATTGAGGTCCTGAAAATGTTGTAGGAAACAACATACTCTCATGCTGTGCACTTTGAACCCTAGATAAGCTATTGAAGTGATTTATTCTTTTTCTGGGGATGAAACATGTAGGAAATGTTCTTATTCCATCCAGCAGTGAATGCAGTACCATCCAACAGCCTACTTAAGCAGCAGCTTCCCTGAGCTGACACCTATCTCAGTATCCACAAGAGTACTTAAAAATGCTGCCAAGAAGAGAGAAATGTATTATTAACTTGGTTCTCTCAGACCATCTTTCCAAATGGATGACAGGTCAGGACACAAGAATCTCTTGCTGTGTTAGAAAGTGCACAATTCAGCAGTGAAAGGGTTAGTGAGGGATCTTGGCAATTAAGTGCTCATAATCAGCCCTTCAGGTTTCCTGTCAGAACCACGAAGGGCAATCTGGGTTGTCAGAGTCCACCCAGGCCAGCCCTGAGCAGAGCACAGAGAGCATCAGCTGGACACACCCTGAGGCACCTTTCATGATATCTGCAAAGTTTATTCTTTCTTCAAGAAAATTGGCAGGAAATTGAGCCTATTTCAAACTCAAAGTACAATGTCTTGTATTTGTGGAAGGTAGAAAAGATGGATGAATCATAACATTATGATTTTCATGTGCTCTCTTGTTTCATGGTTTGCAGGAGATTTTTTTCTTCCCCCTCCTGGCTGTTTGCCCAGAATGACAAAAATACATAGTGAGATGATTAAATAAAAAGAAGTCTTCTTGTTTTAAAATACTTTCTGAGACCATTTCTACACCAGAGTCCCTGTCTTCCCCACTCATACTCAAAGCTGGGGTTGACTTCAGTGACTGTACTGCTAGGAGGAAACTTACAGGGTGGGTCCTCTTATTTTCCCTTATGTTTGCATTGGGAGTGGGATAGAAGAGACAGCAGGAAAAGAATGTACAACAGCCCTTAGTAGTTCTTTATGGTTCCAATCCAGTCAGCCTGTATTCCACAGTCCATAGCTCAATTAAATTAACTTTCTTTTCTTACCTTTTTTTGTAAACTCAGTCTGAGGTTGAAAAACTAAATGTAGAGTTATGTGCCAGCTGACTTCCATGGTTTTGCTTCAATTTTATTTTTTAAATTCCATTTTGAGTACTGTGGACATTATTAGAAGTCAGTTCCTGTGTGTTGACAGGTTGTGGGTTGGAAGCACTGCAGGGATGGGAAGGGCACTGCTCCTTATGTTACCCTGAAGCTGTTCTTTCATCACTCTTAAAACACACACATAGATCACTCTGGCTGCCCCAGTCTGCCAGCTCTGGGCTGGCCTGGTGAGCCTCTGCTCAAGGTCAGAGCTGACCTATACAAAAAATAGTTCTTTTTCTCTGTTAATTCTCAGTGTAGAACCCTGAATTAGTACAGGGAGGCCAAGCCAGGTGAAGTAGCCAGAGGAAGTTGAGCAGAGTTGTGGTTTCTCCAATTTTCTCTCACACATAAAATTAATTTACAGTATTGTCTGCAGGTTTATTAATTGACATGTGATCAGTGAATACCTGCTGATGGATAATGAAAAGTTGGCAGGGAAATAAAAAAAAAAAAACAGTTATAGTAATATGGGTTTGTAAAATCACATTTGAAAAGCCCACTAGATTTCGTTTTCAACAAGTTTTGTCTTCCATATAATTGTTTTGATTAGTATCTCAATTTATTTGTATTCTAGCACAGCTAATGAAATTACAAACTCTTGCATCACAGGAAAGGCTGACTCTCAATATATTTTCCAGGTATAATAGGCTGCAAGCTCCATTTTGCAACATTAGTCCTTCCTTCACTTCTCACATACTGATGGTTTTATGTTCATGGTAATAATACACTGTGAGTCAGAGGAGGGGTCTGAAGCTCATGCAGCACCTTGTGGCTTGGCATGCTCCTTATTTAATTTTTTTACCCTAAAAAAAGGTTCTTCACACTGCTGTGTTATCATTTCTCAGATCAGCTTATTTTTTTGATTCCATTTGGGTTTTGAGAGGTATAGAGGCAAGCTCTAGCCTAATATGCTCAGGCTCTTCATGTAAGTTGAGCCTCGCCCATCAGTTCAATCTTATTTTTCATGTTTATTTTCATGTAAGTTTAGTTTTCATGACTGAGACAGAAAAGAAGAGATCAACTTACTTTTCTTTGTGTTTTATGCTCAGTGGTTACTTTCACTGATTGCTTTCTCCTTTCCCCACATTCCCATTGTGGCTGAAGGCTTGGAGGTGGCTGCTGGAGGTTGAGTGCTTAGTACCAGTTTCCCCAGTAGCACTGAGATTGTTTGCAGGCACTCAGGAAGGTGGGAACTGCCTCTGTGACTTTTCACTGCCAGGAGAGATCCTCAGGCTTAGGTATCATAAGGTCTCGATTCTGCAGAATTATTTTAAAAGGTCAGTTGGGAAGGCAATCCTCTCCTTTCTCTGAGAATACAAATAAATATCCTGTGATTTTGTTCTCAGTTAAACTGGTGATAAAAGAATGAGATTCTGCTGAGCGGGTTGATCCGTGAGCAGTTGTTTCAACAATAGCTGTAAAATAACAATGTTCCTTTGCAAACATATTTCTGATCTCAGTGGAGAGAGAGGCCTTGGTGATCTTAGCAAAGGTGCTCTTGGGACTTCAACCCTAGGGTTGGTTTTTGTATCTTTATTTTTCTACTTTGTGACTTTCAAGAGCCACCAAATTCCACAGCTGGCGCCTGCCTGAGAAAGGCCTCTCTCCCCTGCTGGTGGTGATGCCATTGGATCTCACTTAATTCTTAGGCTCAGTCAGCAGAGCTGGAGCTTTGCAAATTGACATTTGCATGATTTTCTTCTGTGTGTTTGTGCATGCTGATCTTTTGAATCAACAACAATAGGCAATACAGGAAAATCTTTCCCATTAGCCTTTGCAGTTCTGTTACTGGGTTGTGAAAATCCCATTTTCTTCTGCAGCATCTAATTCAAAGATGAGATAGAACTGACTCCTAACAACTTCTTAGATTAATATTTTCCTAATAGTTCTACTAACTGAAAATATCTAACAGTCTGTCAAGGCACATAAGAGATGTTCTTCATAACCTTTGAGTAAAACAGAAAATCTGAGTGTAGAAAACATCTCCTTATCTTTCCATCTGTGTTCATAAATTTATGTCTTTCTTCTGGTTTGTTTTTTTTTCATGTAAACTGGTACATTTGGGAGGAGCAGCTTCAGCCTCCAGTTTACTTTGAGTAATGATCAGCAAAAACCTTGATTGTTATAAAAGCCTTGCAATCAACTTCCTAGGGCAGTATTGCTGGGATTGGTGTGATCTCCCCAGCCACACCATCCCCTCAAAATTCCTCTTTGCTGTCATGTTCCTCTTATAATCAGTTCCATTATCCAGAGCTGCTTTATTTAATTTCCTCGTGCCTGTTTTGGTTTGGGGTTTGGGAAGGCGGATGGAGAGGGGGGCATATGAAGAGTTTCCTCTGTGGTCCCTGGAGTGAGGAGAGCTGAGACAAGTTCTCCAGATGTGCTTGGAGCACTGCCAGCCCTTCCCTTCCCTCCACAGAACATGACAGCTCTCAAATGCAAATCATTCTCTTGTAGAAGCTTGAAACCACCTTTCACCCATGTGTGTCCTGTACAGTACCTAGGTACCTCAGAAGTATTGGGCTGTAGCAAATCAAATCATATTAATAACAAGAAAGTCACCTCAAACCTTATTAATAAACATAATTGAAAAAATACATATTAAATTTGAAAGTTAGGTTGAAATGTCAGACAAGGATTTCTTGTGATATTTACTGATGCAAGCTTTATTTCCTGAATCTCTGAAGTGAGAAAAAGGGTAATTAAAGGTACAACTGTAAAAACATCAATGACCAACATATCACAAGAGGAGAATTTGGGCTCTTCAAAATGGAAAAACCTTACCCATGCAGTGTGACTTAGATGACAGTACAATATAATAGGTGTATTGCTTGTTTACTGGTTGATAGCACTTATTTCTAAATGCTTACCTAGTATATTAAAGATTTGCTTTCACAGGAAGTGGTGGGCTTCAGAACAACAACAAGCAGAGTTAAATCACTATGTTGTTATTAACTGAATATGGTTTTCTTCAAAATCTGGACTTCTAGAATCATAATGTTCCAAAGAGCCAAAGCAAGGACCTGTTTTGGGATTTTTTTATTTTTAGTATTACAAGATATGAATTTATCTATTAACTCTTCCTGTGTAGGAGCTTTTTCCTTATTCCATCAGTTCTTGCAGAGTTGAGGACACAGATTTATGTTTTCAGTTGAGCTGTATTTTCTTTATAATATTAGAAGATTCTCATATAAAGAAGTCAAAGACCATTGTTTTCTTTGCCAAATGTAAATCTACTGTAATTAACATGAATGAGAAGAATTGCCATCATATTTAAAGAAAAGGAACCTTCTCTGTCAAGTATCACTTGGGAAAATAAGTAGAGGTGCTTCAGGGTACAAAAACAACTGCCAGCAAATTCTGTTGTTTATGGAGAGGAGGGAGATGAAGAGAATTTCTAATAAAGTTTTTTCTTCACAGTGAAGGAAAACTGAAAAGTTCAAACCAGTTAGTTTCAAAATTGGTTCAGTATTAAAATTGTGGTTTTCCAGTTGTCAAATTTAAGTTGATGTAAAGACCATTGCAAGCTCTGGTTGCCTTTGGGAAAGAAGTTACATCAGCACTTGTATTTGCTGATCTGTGTTATAAATCAATTTTTTAGTAACCATAAGTACAATACAATTTTAGCTTTCACCAACAGAATTCTTCAAAATTAGTTGTGATTTTTAAAATACAAATAAATAAGAAAGCCATAACTTAAATTGACAAAAAGTGAGAAATTAAGTTCAAATAATAAATCCTTACCTAATTGTCCCTTTAAATGAATTCTCTTCTATGAAATCTGGTGTTGTCAGATGTGAGTTACAAAGTCATTTGTTATAGAATGTCAGCCTTAACTGTAATGAATGTTTTGTCATTCTGTTTCACACTCTTGAGTGCTTAAATCACTATTTATTTTCAGATTTATCTTTCTCTATTGATTTTTCACAAACATAACTATTTTCTTCTGTGTCAATTAGATATTATATAAAGTATAGCCTCTCAACTCACATTAAATCTTTTCCCCCCAAACCTAAAATATAATGGTAAAAACACACCTTTAGGAATGCCTTTTACATTCTACTGCAGACTTAGATTTTTCTTCCTTACCTCTCATAAAATTGGGTGTTTTCCTTGGTGGTTGGAAGAGGCTCTGAATTTCAGAAAGATTGCATTTCATATCTTCTGCTGGTGTTTCTAAATTTTGTTACTAAAAAGCCAAGCAGGTTTAAAAGCAGATTTAAATTTTCAATAATTTAATTATTGCATGCATAGCATGGTGTTTCCATGTGTTTAATATTTGCTCTTATTTGTACAAAGTTTGATACTAGACTTGGGCTGAGAAATAGACTGAGGGATGAGTCTTTTCTGCTTCTCACAATAGGAGAGATCTGTATTGTTCACTGCCATCAAACAGTGTTTCTGTACTTCCTTTCTATGCACATGTTCTAGAACTCACTGAATGTGTCAGGCTCATTATTTTGGTCTTTTCAAGCAAGTGCTCAGTCGTGGGACAAATGGCATAAGAGATAACTGGAGGGAAAAGTAATATGCAAAGAGATTCTTTCTCTTTTCTCTGAAATATGTCTCCACATACATGAACATTCAGTGTTTTATTGTGTTAAATGGCAATGGTGTTGAAGTAACTTTCCTATCTTTAAATTATTGGGAAAATTACTGGCATAAAGATTATGTCATGGTTCAGTGGAAAGCTTTGATTGGCACGAGCTGGGATGGGTTTGTTACTTGGGAGAGGGAACAGAGCTGATTTCAGCGTCAGTTTGCACCATGAGAGGAATTGCAGAGGGCTGCAGGGGCCAGTGGAGCTCCTGGGGGTGTGCCCAGAAGAGCTCTGGGCTCATCCTGCTGTACCCCAGGTGTTTGCTGACTCCCTTCTGAGAGCAAATTCCTCTGTCACTTCACTGAGAGAGGTGCAGCTCCTCAATTCGACTGAACTCTTAAGGGTCCTTGGGAAAACCATGCACAGGGAATTCAGGGGCCTTTTCTAGTTAATAGGCTAAATTTGTATAAGCTGTTTTTGACTTCAGGGAAACTTAGGTCTTACAAAATTTTCTTTTACTCCATTTTGTACAATATTAAAAAGAAATTAAATTTTATTATTCTGAACATGTTTTAATTGTATGAGCTGAGTTTCATTATATGCAGATTTATTTTTTGGCAGATAAATGATCTCTGCGTGTCAGTAATAGAAGTTTGGTGTGGCTTGTTCTTAGCAAACAGTGTATTCAATGGACTTAGCTTTTCTCCATAATTTTTCTGAGAAATGTCATATAGGAAAATTAGTAATTTGTTCTATAATAATGTTTAGGGATTTTCTAACTGGAACATTAAAATAAACCTAGTAGTTGAGAAATATTTTCTTGAACAATGCTAAATTAGCAACATACAGCTAATTAAGTTGTGTTTCTGTTCAAGAGGATATTACTAAGTTTCTGAAACAAAGCAGAACTAAAAATTAAGTCTCAAATAAATATTTCCTGAACATACTTACTAAAAAAATCCAGTTAGCATTATTAGGAAATCTGAATGGATAGCCAGGAGAGTCAGAGTTCACTAGATCATATCTCGAGATTATATTTTGTATGATCTACAGAAACTCTGCAGAATCCTTCAGGCTGGGCTGTAGTGTCATGTTAGATGGAAAAAGGTGGTGTACACTGCACTTGGATAAGGCACACATCAGTGCTTAGGTATCTGGCTTTGTTTTCAAGATGCTGAAGACTGAGAGCTCTGAAATGAATTGCTGCTTAGCAGCAATAATTGAGTGTTTTCAGGAGCAGCATTGTGTAGCAGTGGTAATTTTGCTGAAATAGCAAACGTTTAAAAGAGATAAAGTGAATTAGTTGGGGACGGTTTTAGGAGCAGTTGTACTGGAAATGGCTCAGTGATTAAAGTAAAAGGTGTAATGTGGTTTTCAGTTGGTCCAGGGCAACTCTTTGGTTAGAAACTGGGTTGGCATTTTGAGCTTCATTATCACTGGTTTATTCTGACTGATAAAGTTTTCAGTGTGCACTTACCTTTGTCAGGGCAGCACTATAGGAACTTTTATTATAAGGATAATACAGCAGATTACCCAACAACTAGAAATTTTTTTATCCTGTCCACAAGGTAACTGAGTCTTTGTCTTTTGGGTTTTTTTTGGGGTTTTTTTGTGAGGGAGTGTCACTTTCCTCTTTTAAGCCAAAAGACAAGTTCTTCAATCAAGCTTTGCCTTTTGGTATTATTTTTCTCCTGCATCTGTGTGTTTTGAACTTATTTTCAGTCTAATTCATTAATAATTCAAAATGAATGCTCAGTAGCTTTGCACATGTTTAATTTTTGTGGCTAAATTAGATTGCTTTCACATTGTCCTAATTATTGTGCCTTATATTTGGCAAGCCCAGCTTTTTAAGACAGTATTTTAATTCCTTGTCAATGAGGTGAGAGGAAAACATTGTTAGCCTCTTTCTATCCAGCTGAGGCCAGGTGTTGTGCATTAACATGTAAGTAGTGCAATTAGGGCCAATTATGATTTAAAAAGAAACAAAATCTGCAGGAACATAGTTTGTCACCCATACTTTTTTGTGGTTTCCTGCTTTTGCTTCATTTTTTAGGCAACTGTTCTCACTTTTAGTCTTGATTACAGTAGGGCTTCAAGCTGACATTTGCAGGGACAGGTTAGATGTGTGAAGGGAAAAGACTGGATGATAATGCAGAAAGAGGAACTTGGGTCAGATTGTGTTTAATCACTTAATTCTCTATTTTATTATACATCTAAGGGACATAAGATCTACTGCAAACTGCACAGATCCCTGTGCAGGGAAGCTGGGGTGCTCTCAGCTGCTGTTGAATATGTGTGAACATAAATGCACCAGGCAATTGGTTGTAGCTGTGGGGATAGTTTTTAGAGGAATGGTAAATCTGAGCAGCCAGTTTGAGACTTCAAAGTGAAACTTTACTGGATTTATTCACTGATGACCCACTTCCTGCTGGGATGTCCTGTCAGTTTGCAATCCTAGGGCACATACCCTCCTTTACCTTGTAAATTCTGTTACTAATTACATGTTTTCCTGTGACATCTGGGCATCTGCCATAGTTTCTATCTCTCTGGTTGTACTGCTCACATGTGTTAAAACGCTTGAATTTAGTGTGGTTGTTACTGGTATTGGTTACATGCTACTTTTGCATGCTTCCATTGGAGCTCAAGGCTAGCTATATTAATTATATCCTAATTAGTGGGCTTAAAGTTTCTGTCAGGTGCTCTGCTTGGACTACATTTCCCCAGAAGCCTGTGATCCTGTAGTGATCTTGGAGCCCCTCATAGCTCTGTGTTCTTTGATAACCCTCTTCCACTGCAGAGCTCCTCCCTTCTCCTGCCTGCCCAACGAGAGCTGGGACTGAGAGTGTCATGTCTCACTTCTCACTTGTGACAGGAAATCCTGCTACTTCTCCAAGTGTATGCTGTTCAGAACATAGTTTAGGTATCTGAAAAAAAAAGTTGGTTCTTCATCATTATCTGCCTATGAGACAAAATATGGCGAATTCTAATTAAAACAATAATCTATTTGTAGTGATATTTGCATTTATACATGTTTGTAGCAGGAATGTAATGACAAGATGTGAATCTTTTGTACTAACTATTTTCTTTCTTTTTCAACATACCTGGAAATTAAGACTGCTTCTTCTGTCTTGTCAGATTGCTTAATAAACTAATGGGGAGGCATAGCTGTCTGACTGCTTTCTTAGGTTCTTCTGTTCTTAATGTAATTGAACCTCAGTGCATTTCTGACCAGTTCTTTCATCTCCTGATGGTTCTGAGATGCAGATGCTCAAGAAAATCCCAGGTGCTGGAAGATGAGTACCTTTCTATTCGTGTAAATTGACACATTGACTTTAAAGAAAACCTAAGTACATTTAATATTGACATCAGTCTTATATCTGCTTCATTGTGTGATCCCTCACAGAATAGTAATGCAAAAAAGTAGTTGAACAGTACAGTTTGTTTTGTATTAATATTTAATGTGATACCAAAAGCACTTAAAGGAGCTGGGGATAGGAGTCTTCTATTAGAAACGGCTTCTTTGTTGCACTGAGCAGTTGCTACCCAAGTAAATGAAACCAAGAAGTTTGTTCAAGTATCATTACGTTTTAAAAATTGTTCTGCTGGGAAAGCTTTTGTTTCAGTTTCTTTTTTAAGGGTTGTTTCTTCAGAGTCAATCAAAAAGCAACTTCCTTGATGTTAAACACAAAGGTACAAATTAAGGCTAATAAACATATTGAGTGAGTCAGAGAAATACTGATAAATGTAAATGCCTCTGAGAGCATTCTGCAGCTCTGAGCTGTGGAGGAACTGGACAGGTTTCTAAAGAAAATAATCAAATCAATGAAACATCAATTATTAATGTTTGTAATGCTGGGAAATTGGAAGAGCTGAAAGAAAATCAGTATGCTGCTCCAATCCCAGAGAATGATGAGCACACCCCAGGTTTTGCAAGCTGAACTTTCCTCAGCTTTGCTTGCTTCCCTGAGAGTGTGTTGGGAGGGCAGTGCTGACAGGGTGATGTGAGTATTTCAGCTTTTGTTTCAAGAAAAACAGTGTTCCTCAGTCATTGGAAAGCATGAAAAGGCAGTCACAGGGAAGTGGATAAAAGGGCTTAAGAAAATCTCATAATTTAGAGCTATACCTTGGTTTTTTTGAGCTTTAGTCATTACTTCTGTACAATTCAGTCATAAATACTGTTTGCATTTCTGTACAGTGTTCAGTGCCTCATTGATTTGATCACTGGAATTTTGGATTGGACCATTGTAATTTTGGATTTGACCACGCAGTTTGGCAGCAGCCCAGGCCCACCTCTTAGTCCTGTGGCACAGCAGTGGGCTGCCTGCTTTTGCCACACACTGCTATTGCCAGTAGCTATTGTTTGTGCACAAATCAGTTGTTCCTTGATTAATGGACTTTGCAGGGGTAGGAAAAGTAGGCACTAATGCTTGCAGCAATCTCTTCAGTGCTGTTCTCCCCTCCCAAATTATACCTGGGGCATGGGTAACTGAAAAGTGCCATCTCTATTGGAATAAGTCCTTCATTGCCCATTAGGGATTACTGCAAGTTGGGCATCAGCTTAATGTGTCAGCAAAACACATTTTTTCCTTCTGCCATCCCAACCACATCACCTTAAGGTCTTTCAAACCTCTTCTCCTAAAGTTTCAAACTTGCTGGAACATTTTGAAGTCAGAACTTCCACTCTTGAAAAAGACCATGTGCTCATTCATGAGTGAACTCCTCAGTTTCTTTGGCATTCTTATACCTGAATTCTTAGGTGTTTGTGTTCATTCTGTACAGAACAGTCCTTTGGGCACTAGCAGCAAAGTCAGGTCCTGCTGCTGACTGCAGGCAGGACAATTTGGGTATGCTCTTCTGGAGTCACAATATCAAAACCAATGAAGAAATTCCTTTGGATTCCATCCAAGAATCTGTTTTTTTTGCTCCAGTTCTTACAGACAGATGGTCTTTCATACAGCTGGAGCAGTGTTTCATACTGATATCTTAGATCTCTTGAATTTTAAGGAGGTAGTTTTTATGTTTTCAATTGTCTTTTAATAAGTTTCATTGTGTTGCACAGCACAGCAAGTGGGATGATGATGTGGGTGCTTTATATACTAATTTTGGCAGTAATACTTTGCAGCAGTGCTTTAAATGTCTACAGATGTTATTGATTGGCATTCCATTGATTTTAAATATTGATAGGAAATCGTTCATTTATTTAATGCACAATTTCTGTCACCTTGTTTTGGCTATGAAAAGAACCAATCTATTAACTTCAACCACAATATTTATGGATAAAATCTTTAAGCTTTAAAATTATAAATAATTAGCTGTTGTCACAGCACTAATTATTGTACATACAGTGTCAGCAGGGCTATAATCTATCTGTCCAATATGTATTTTACTCAAATTGCATTAATCATAACTTGCTTAAATGTTAGCAAATGACTCTGCAAAGCACTAGCAATAGCAGTTCTTGCAGCCTAGAAATAATGAAGATGTAAATCACTTCCACGCATCATTGCCATAATATTCTTATGATAGGATATGAAACTGCTGCATCCGCTTTTATACCAATATTTAAGACAGATATTTTTTGTGATGGCAGCATGGTGCAGTTCCTCAGTTTATTTCCAACTGTGTAGGGCCATGTCATAGTCAATTGAATTAGTGAATTTAGATTTATTTTTCAAACTAGTCATGAAAGTCAATACTAGTCAAGTATACTCGAAATTCAGAATAACACTGTATACTTTCTGAACATGGCACTTCCCATTAGTGTGCACACTTAGAGTGGATTTTATCCTCTGAAACTCTGCATGTCAGATATAATGGTGTTTAGGGGGGTGTGTGAATATTACCTTCTCACTTAGTGCAAATTGTCATGGTTTACTCGCTTCAGCAAGGATGTGCAATTTTATATGACAATATATTGCTTCAGGACTTAATTTTGTGTGCACTTGTTTATATTGTGCAATTTGCCTGATTCATATTTTGCTTTCTTAGTGTTGGAGTCATTGTTCCTTTGTATATTGGCAACACCAGCTGCAACATTTTGTGATCAGCTCAAAAGCAAACACGCCCGCAAGCCTGAATGTTGGGAAGCGTAAGCAGAGTTTATTGAAGAGACCACCAGCTCAAAGCCTCTCTCCTAATTTCTTCCTGTGGGAAAATGCTGTAGAACTATTTTCCTGTCATGCACGTTTCATTTCAGAAGCTTCTGACTATTGTTGAAGTGATAAACCTGAGCAGCCACACCAGGAGTTGAGTCATGGTACCCGTGGGGCTGAGGCGGGAAGGATGAAGCTGAGTTAGTTTGCTTAACTGCTGAGCTTTTTTTTTTTTCCAGAGGCAATTTGTATGTTAAATTGCCAGTCTATGCCATAAATTCCTATCCAGAATTTAGTAAATATACAGAAAATTGATAGTCTTCCAAGATGAATTAAAACAGCAATATTTAGGTAAAGTTTTCAAGCTCGTCTAACATGACCTCAGTGGAATTGAAATTTTTGGAGACTGTAAATTTCAGTCCTTTTTTGAAAAGTGTCAGTATTTGGAATGCTTGAGACTTTGTCCCTGAATTTTGTTTATCACAAGGTTATCAGCCATTTCATGGCTATCATCATGCCTGAGAATCTCGGGGGAAGGGGATTTTAAAAGTGTTTTTATAAACAAAATGAATAAAAGTAAGACAGAGTAATAATGAGGAGCTGCATTTGTCAGCTGCTTTCTGAAGTGTGCCATACTTGTTGCTAGGATAATGGAGAAAATTAATACATCCTGTCAGGACCGCATGACAGGAACACTGAAAAGCTCTGAAGTGACTGTACACAGTGGAATAAAGGAAATCCACTTTGATCTACCATTTTTGATGTTTTATAATTGCACTTATTATCAGGTCCTTTACTCTCTTCTTATTTGACACAAGATCCATTATCAGTGACAGCATGAATGTGAACATGGGCTTGATTTGCAAAACTACTTGGGATGAGGTAATGGGGGGAAAAAGCTTTTTGTTCCTAACTGTTGAGAAAAGAAAAAAAAAAATCATTTATGTTAGTGCTATCAGCTAATATCTTTCAAGAAATGCTCCCGTTCCCGTCTAATATTGTTTATATGCTGTGTTTGAGAAGAGCTTGTTTAATTAGCTCCCTAATGAAATATTGTGTAACAAAATGGAAATCTATCATTTGCTTTATGCCTTTGTTCAAGTGACAAACTAGGGCAGGTCACTGTGCCCAGCCTGGACTAGGCACCATTTTCTTTCGTGCTGCATTTGAATAGAACTCATTTAATTTCTTTTTTTTTTTTAAATGCCATCTATTGAAGATTTTCAAACAAAGGGATAAAGTGCTGTCCTTTGAGCTTTCCATGCTGTCTCTTATCTCTCCTGTGTGAGATGAGAAGTACTGCTTCACAAAGAGGCAGGTATCTTGTCTTTTATTGGGCTGTAGAGGAGAATTAGACTGTTTCTATAGCATCAGGGGTATGCACATACATTCAGAATCCATGCAGTCTTTCTCTTGTAGATGAAAAAAAAAAAAAAAAAGGTAAATTGGTTATTCAGATGGACTGAAGTTATGCACAGAGTTTTACTTAGTTCCTACTGCAGTCAACATGAAACCCCTGTTGGCTATATTTAGGTAGGTTTTGTTTACTTGGCTTGCTAGGTAAAGAAATAAATGACCAGAGTGATGCTGGTGACACGTTGGTCGGGGCAGACGCTGCCCCAGGCTCCAGCCCAGCGCCACACAGGAGCCCTCACACCTCATCAGAGCAGCTCCCTGACTGCAGAGTGCAGTCCATGGCAGAGAAATCTGCCTCCCTGACTTCTGGCTTGCATTTAAGTGTTGCCTGTATCTCTGTGGTAAAGCTTTAAAATGTAAAATCCCATTTCTTTGTATGTGTGCTGAAAGCCAAACATTTCAGGAAATGTGTCAATGCCAGTGACATTTCCCCAAAGAAGAGATCTCTGTTTGGAGGTGAAGCTCCTCGTCAGAGCAAGAGACTCACACAGGAAAGGCAGTTGTCAAGATACTCTCCTGGAAAGTCAGATAATGGTGAGGAAGAGGATTGCAAATGATACCCTCATACCTGGTACACAATTAGTCTTCTCCCTTCCTCACTCTCTCTAATCTCTTGCAAGCTACTTCACTGCATATAAATAATCAAAGCTGAGTCTCCCATGTTCACATGAAAGCTGTAAAGACTGGCATTCTAGATTTATGAGGAGTCGTGTTTCCTCTGCTTTCTGCCCTCAAGTGTTCTCTGCACTGCCTGGTTGTGCCTGTATGCACTGGAGTCTGCTGAGCCATACTGTCAGGTCTCTGGAAACTTGTCACTATTGCCAGGCTTAATAAGACTTAGCACTTCTATAGTGCATTTTTATGTTCAAAGTGTTATAGGAATATTAAATCAAATACTGCTCTCAGCTGAACTGGATCCCCATTCATTGCTCAGTTTTGCTTGACAGTAAGAACTTGGGACAGAAAATAAAGGGCTTCATTGCACCAGTGGAAGCATCAGCAGAGACTGTGTGAGAGAAGGAATGTGTTACTATGCCCATCAAGAGACTGCACTTGGCAGTTCCCTTGCATTCACCTGGCTTACATGAAAGGAAAATAAGACAGTGTCTCACTCCATTTATGCTTTTCCCTTCCAGCTTTTGGGTGGGGAACATAATTGACTTTAATGATACAAGCTTGCCACCTATTTTTGGTAGACATAAGAACCACTTGTACTTGTTCTCTCTGTATACTTCCAGTAGTAACTTCCTGAAGTCCTGCTCTGGAATCAGTGTCATTCCAGGTTCAGAATTTTCTTATAACTCAAAAAATCTGTTCCAAGTGATTTTGCATATTCAGTGATAATGTCGACAATGTCACTCGCTTTAACAGCAGCCATTCAATGATTCTCTTAATAATATAAACTAATAGAGCAGCTTTGTCTTTGACTGGTGCCTATGGGGGGCATTTTATCAGGAGACATGGAGGTTTTTGCTGTTGCTATGGGATTGGAAGGGGTTTTCTGCAGGGAAACAGAGCCATTTTGAAAGCAGGATGACATGTTTAGTTTTGTACAGTTAAATCACGATTATTTTAGTGCTGCCTTTATAGCATGTGAAATGAAGCAAATGCTTCACAATGAAGATGAACGCAAACATAGACAATGCTGTCATCCTCAGGGATCATCTGGAAGGGGATGAATCACTAATCAGTAGATGAATAAACTTCCCAAACCATTTTACTTTATATTAATGTTGGGGCTTGATCAATACCATAAATGTCAACTACAGTTTCTGTCATTTAGTTTGGGCTCATGAAGTAAACATTTTTGCATTAGCTATGCTGTCACGTGTGCGCAGCAATGTTTTTAATACAGATGATGTAGCAACATAATCATATTGTGCTATCAAATTGCAAAGATACTCACATGAGATGAATTTTAGCTCAGCAGATGTTCTTTCTGCACAGGCTCTTTGGGACCAGTGCTGTTGCTTTGCAGCTCACAGAGTGAGTCTGGGTGCTGGCACATGCACTGCAGAACTGAGCTGGTGACAGATCCTTCCCTTCCCTCTTTTTTCCTCTCTAATCAACAGGACAGAATTAGAGCTTTCGAGATCACTGCAGGCTGTAAACTAGCCTGGAAGTGTCTCTGCAGCCATCTGATGTTCCCTCCTACATTAGGCAAAATTTTCATCTGAATTTAGACTATGAACTACCATACAGCTGGCTTAGATTATGTCTTTATACTCAGTTCTTCTTTTTTCAGCTGGAACCAATTCATTGACATGTTTACGCAAACATTTTTCAGCCATGTATTTTTTCCTGCAGTAGGCTATGCTTCATTTTGATAGATACATGGTGTGTTGCTTTTTCTTCAATATAAGATTTTAAAAGACCAAGTGGAGGAGGAGGAGGAAAGCTATGTTTGAGCAGCCCTCTCCTTTTTGATATGTATGATGTTTTTTTTCTTTTGTAATTTCTACTTAATGTGAAATTTTGAAAAGTTCAATTTCAGCTGAATGCTACAACTCAGCTCTAATAATTACTTTTAAAAGACCATTTTGAAATTGTACAAACTGAAACCTACTACAGATCTTCATCCATTTTGTCCACCCTCTTTGTTGAAAGGTAACTATTGCACATATTATTCCCAGCTATTTCCACCACCTCCCTGGTACGTTTGCTTTATTTGCATTCAGTCTGGCTATTCCATAATAAGGAAAGGCAGGTGGATAAAGCACAGTGCAATGAACAGAACTAGTTGTTCTATCCTAGTTTCCCTGGTTATTCTGTTCCTCAGTGCTATGAGATGAGTTTGACAGAGGGTGCTTTGTTACTTGGTTATTGCATCATTCAGATTGAAGAGCAGGAGTCCCATTTGTACTGCTCACAAAATCTCTATGAGGTTATTGCTAAAAGTTGTGTATTTCAAAAGGCTGCAAGGAGGTACAAAAATTAGAATTTAAACATCAGTATGAGCATTAGAAGGAGGCTGTTATGTTCTCAACAGTAAATCATGCGTTAAGTTTCAAATTGCTGTTCAAGTGTCGATACCCAGCTCACTCTGAGATCTGCAAATGAACTATTTCTTCTTTAGCTTTTAACTTTTGCGTTAGTGGTGGTACATGACTTCAAGGCAGATCCATTCATTTTTTTTCAGCCATCAGAAGAGATTGCCTTAAACTTGTTCCACCAGTTGGCTGAGGAAATTACACACTCCTCTTATTTCCCCTAAATGTCTCCTGACTAAGCTAGTGATGACCCGATCACATAGGAAGAAATTCACCAAGGGCTGGAATTTGGATGAGGTTCTCTGGTTGGAGCAGGAAGCAATCAGTGAGTGTGGTTTTGCTTCATGCTGTCCTAATAATGTTCTAAAATTAAATCCTTCAAGAATACAAAAATTTAGCTTTGTAAATAAACTGAGGAAATATCAGCCTAACTCCTGTTCTTTCCACTGGGTGGAAATTCAGTGGAGACTGTGTGTGTGTGAAATACATACATGTATGTTATATACCTACATGCAGATATCTGGTTTTTTATAGGTAAGGTTTAAATTTAAATACACTGAGATTTGTGTGTATATTGCCTGCTTACTCTATATGGATAATTATCTATATAAAATTCTACACATAAAATATTTGCAACTTTCTCCTCTCAAGGACAGTTTGTAGCAACAAGTTTCTAGGTTAAATTTGTTGTTAAAAACGAACAAAGTGCACTCTAGAGTATTCCTTATTATCAGTTTTAAATTTCTCTCCTAACAATTTCATTTAGTGATGCAATGTGCTTTAATTGTGAGTATAAATTGTTGTGTACCTAGTGAGTTCATGATGATGCTTCTCTATCATTTACATTTTGCTTCTCTTTGGATGACATAATCTGTTTAGTGCAACATCAGTAATCTACTCATCTGTTTGTTAAATCCCTTCTATTTTCACCATTTTTTTCTGAAAAACAAGTGCCAAGAATAGAGCAAATTATTCTACAAGATGTGTATGTGAGGATTTAATACTACTTGCCTTTTTACTTTCTGTCCATTTATTTTCCATGCTGCTACATTATTTTACTAAACCTGTACACAGAACAGAAGTTTTCATTGAGCTGTTTGCAGACATACCCAGGGCCATTTTCTGAGGACTTGGAGTTAATTTAGATCTCAGCAATCATTTTGAGGTACCTTGCCTTTGCCAAAGTGAGTTTTCATCTGCTGCTGTATGGTCCATTCATATTCCTCTGCTGGACCTTCTTATTTTCTGAATCGAAGTAAGTTTGTGCCAACCTGTATTTTACTGGTTCAGTGCTTCATTCCTTTCTAAATTACAAATACAATAACCCTGTTCCTGGAACAGAACTGTGCAGTGTTACACAGCTGATATTTTGAAGTGGCAAATTTTCTGTTTCTAAACTTTTAAAAGTAGATCAGCCCTCTCAAAGTTGGGCTGTTTTCTTCTGTGGTTACAACTAGCAAAGCAAGGCAGAATAACATCATTGAAATCAATGGAGTTAATCCCATGTCATGCTGTTGTAACTGGAAAAAGAGATGGGCCCTAAATTTACCCCTAAATCTTTCAAATACAGCCATCTGCTCAGATGTTTGGTCACAACAGGTTTTAAGCCATCATCCTGGCAATAAAAGGAAAATGAATGATTCTGTGAGGCATACAGCTTTTTGTACATAAAAATGAAGCAGACTTAAAAACCTATTGACTTTCCCGTGGGTTAATATTTTCTCGTAGGTGACTATAGTCTATAAAAGTCAAGCCTGAAACAGATGAACCTGAGTTCTTTGAAGTTGCTATAAATTGCTGAAATTTGCCTCAATACTAACTGTGTAACACAATAAAGTCTGATGTTTGACCTTAGAGGTGTAAAATTAATCAGAATCCATAAATATATGGCCTCAGTTTAAAGAGGCACCATATCCCAAATTTTCTAGTGCAGATGTGTACTGGTTTTATTCAGGCAGTGAAAGCTCTTGGTCAGTAATATTTTCCCTGGACTTTGTAAGTATCAAAATGTGTGAAATACCAAGTTCTTTTCAAAATTCATATGTTGAGCTGCCTACAGAAAGTTTCCACCCATGTCAGGTGGCCAAAACCATCAGGTATGAAATTCTCTGAGCAGTATGAGGAGGCACTCGCTGCCTGTGCAGTGCTGGCCCTGCTTTGTGAGTCTTTGTTCTGGCTTTATTTTTGTGGATATTTCACACTTTCAAAGAGTTTTCTTCTAAAAGCCATTTTTCCTCTCTTTGAAATTCTGAAATATGTAGGAGTTTGGCATAGGATTCAGAGCTGAACAAAGACTAATAATCTGTTTTCTGTCAAGAACATGAATTCCTGAGAAGTTAGTGGGCTTGTTTTTCTTTGGTTGTAAGTACTGCAAGTTTCAGTTGAGGTATAATTATTTTTATATCTTATAATTATTATTATTATTATTATAATAAAAGCAGCTTTGCCTAGTCTGGAAAGTAAACAAAAATAGCTAAGAATCAGTTCTGAATAATTTGGAGTTAGGTTTCAGAATGGTGTGCAAGTACTCACTGCATCAAGCTCTCAGACTTTGAATCAGTTAAAGGGAAATTTCTTCTGTAGGAAAAAGTGAGAGAACTTTTTGCCTTAACACCAACTCTTGCACCGTTTGACCTCAAAATATTAATTCTTTTTTATTTGGAATGAGTGTTTTGATAAATCTTGGAGTCTGTATTAAGGATGGCTTCCCATTTGATGTTTTCCTTTGTTGAGGTTTCAATTATTTAATTACAGGTCTTGATATGAAACTAATCATGCATGCATCCATGTGAAGCTGGCATACTGAAAGCATAAAATCATTAAACAGTCATTACTATAAACTGACGTCGGCCTGTAATTTTTGCAGTTAACGGGGGAGTTGATGCTTGGTGAACAATCCAATTAAAACTGGCAACAAAAGACTTAAAATGTCAGCCAAATTGCTTTTTAATAGTCAACGCAGCCGTCACAAAACATAAACATTAAAGTCCCCATAGTAGCATAAAGCTTCATGGTGAAACAATTCTAGAAAATGAATAATAATTACAGTATCCTGAGAATTCTCTTAATAGATCTGCGCTCATTAAAATACTTTGTTGGGTAGATTCATATGAAAAAGTATTTTTCCCTTGATACTTCTTTATGCATTTGTTTTGAAGGTTTTATTCAGTATTTTATAGACGTAATTTCTAGTAATATTCAAAAATGTGTGTCTTATTTACAATGAGTTTAAATAACTGTATGTAGCTAAGCTTTGAGTGAAACACAAAGAAATGTCTTGTGAGGTGAACTGAGGATACAGTCACAAAGAACTTTTATAGCCTATTAACGCAGTAAAATAATGTAATCTTTGTTAATTTTGAATTGCACTAGATTCCTTCTGCAAGTTGAGCCAGACTAGCGGGAGAAGCTTTTTGAACCTTCCAGGCTGAAGTTCACCAGCTGAATCTGCTTCTGCAGCAGTGGCCTTGTTGGTGCTTGATAGATGCTGTGCTCAGAGCTGCAGAGATGGTTGAGGGAGTGCAGGGCTCCTAACAATAGACTGGAGTGTGGAGTTCAAAGTGTTAAAGAGTTCTGTGGGAACAGGGCATGACCCCCAGTTCTGTGGAGAGGTCCAAGCATATTGGTATTTCAGAAAATGCACGTGCTTGCTTCTAAGTGCCTAATTATGCTTTAGACAGACTGATTTGAAAGCTGTGGCCTTGTGTTATGTTCATTTTCAGGCTTTACATTACTTGTTTCTGTGTTGTTATTTTGTCCTTCCCTGCAGAAGTTTGGCTTTTCTTTGAAAAATAATGGATTTGCTGTTTACCATCAGTTACACATGTTCCATTGTCTTTCCTCCCAGCCAGCTCAGGACTATAGGAGAAGTGTCACATTCCTAAATAAAATGTTAGCAAACATCAATACAGGAATAGATCTTTTTGTTAGAAGTATTTGCTTTATTTGTGCATTAAGTTGAGAGGGACAGGAACTCGTGAACTACCTCCAGGGATAAAAGGCAGGAGTAGTCAATCAGCAATTCTTCACTGAGGTATATCCTTTAACTAACACAGTGTAATTTAGATATCATGTAAAATCATTTGGTGAGCAACAAATAGCCTTCTATTATGCTATCTGACAATTACATGCAGCCTCCTTAAATGATGCCTTGTAATTCTAAGGGTTACCAAGAAAAAATTAATGCTGACGATCCTACAGCTATTCTTCTTCCTTTTAAAAAATTGTTTCCCTTTTTAAAAACAATAATTCTTTCTTTTAATAGATAATTAAAAGATAATTTGAAATTAATGCCCATTAAAAATTTGTTTCTCTTCTAAAGCAAGACTTCAAAGGGACAATATATGTTTTGAAACTGTAATTCGTGTTAAAGAACTTTTCTCTAAGAAATTTGTCAAGTAAAGTTTGTGAAGTAAAATGTAAGTGAAGTTGAAGGAAATAGTCTCTGGTTTCCTGTGAGCTTTCTACCTTAGGCAACAGGGAACTAATAAGAAAAATCTGTCCTATTGTAATTTATGTTTTATTTGCAATTTGTTTTATAGGTCAGACTGCACTGATGGAAGGATAGGAAGGGACACATGTACTTGAATTTTATTTTTTTAAATGTTGTCAACGATATTTCTTGACCAGTACTAAGCACAAATGCTTGTTGCTTTCAACTTATTAACTGTGGCTAAAACTAAACTCCACTAAAATTAAGAGGAAATCTCTTCTAAGGGTCTAGAAGCCTAGGATCATATTCCTAATTCCCATAACAAATTTGAATGTAGGTGCAGCCATTCAGGAAGAGATAGATAAAAGCATTATTGGTTTCACTGAAAGCCCTTCATTTTATTGGTTGCTAGCCTGGTTCTGTATAAAGATTTCACTCTGATATCCAAAATGATGAGCAGAAAATTGTAGGAACAACTCTACTATGCCATACAGTCCACAGTGAAAGAAGGATCTCTTTAAATCTCAGGGAATACACCAAAATTCATCTCTACAGAGCCAGTAGAGGGGATACAGATTTATAATCAGGTGCCACCCAGTGAATTCTGGTTCAGCTTTGCAGGGGAAGGGATGTTTGTTCTGAACAGCCAACTTTGGGCAAGTAAATAGATGTGGATAGAGTCAAGTCCCAAATGATCCAGAAGAGCTTCAAGCTTCTACATCTGTGTATGGTATTGATCATAAAAATAGATGTAGGGTCTCTAATTATGCTCTTCAAAATCATGCCAGGAGACATTCTGGATGTCTGGTTTTGACAGGATAATCTGGAGTGCAGATCGTTAGGTGTCCTGAGAAAAGCTTTTATATCCATGTGGGAGAAACTGGAGTATGGTTCATCCTTGAAGTGAGAAAGTTCAGGTACTTCCACCTTGAATAAACACAGAGTAAGTTTGCAGTGCTGCCAACAAAGCACCAGCTCTGTGCAGTCCAGATAGCTGCAAGGCACGCTTGGGATCCTGCTCCCAGCAATTTCAGGATTGAAGTTTGGGTCCTGATGGAACTGGCAGGTTTAACCATGACTTAGGGCTTATCATATTATCATGTTTCTGTAGAGCCACAGAACAGTCTAAGTTTGCAAAAATATGAATCAGCAAACTGATGTCTCTCGTGGCTGGGCTTTAAGTTGAAGAGGATTCTGTGCTTTGGTGAACTGGTGGCACTTGTGTCACTGTCCCCATCCCAGAGAAGGAAGTACTGAAAGGGGAGAGTCTTCCCCTCAGCCCTCACAGGCCAGCAAGCTCAAATGCTACAGGGCTTTATGTTATTTGGGTCTGTAACAGGGCATGGCCTCCAACATTTTTTTTTTCCTGAAAATGTTGCAAAATAACAGGAACACAGATGAGGCAGGTAGGAGGCAGGCAGGGTGGTGACAAAGTGGTTTAATATGTCCATATTCGTGATATTTCCACTGACCTATTGGGCTGAATACATGGTGTATTTCAATATGATTTATAGTTGCTAATTCCATTACCCAAAGATCCCTTTCAGAAAGCCCTCACAGCTAATGAATTTAATAACACAAGGGCCAAAACTTGAATATTTATCACCGCCAAAAACCATCAATAATTGCGGAAACATTAATTTTTACAGCCATGACTGCTTGCAACCTATTTTACCAATCATAAACTGCTCTTTAATCAAAATCTGTTCACCTCTAAGGTCATCAAAAATTTGCTGCCAGGCTACTTGTAAGTGCCTGGCTTTTGCAAACCTAGATGATAGGCTTACTCTGTAAGCTATAATCTCTCCCACTTTGTTCAGAGTTTTAGAATAGTGATTGTACTATCCCCTGTGAGTTCCCACTGATAGAAGTTACAACTTGTGATATTGACTGAACCCACCACTTTTAAGTAATGGCAGGAATTACACATTCTCCTGAAAATAATCACCTTTAAGCTGGCCGGGAGCTGTCAATCTTCACTCAGTCCTTTGAATGCCGTGTGATGTTAATTGTACCAGCAGCTGCTTGATCTGCTAAACAAACCACTGGGAGCCTGAGCTGGTTGTTTAGGCTGCTCCCTCAGACTCCATCAGAACTGGAGCGCTGCTTTTCTTCCCCCTTCACATTTTGTCCTTGACCTCTGTGACTCAGGCACCAAGGGGCCTGTCTTGTGTTGGCACAGATTTATGGGAGTCCTGGCTCAGCTGGTTGGGTATTAAAATCTGACTGATGTACCACCTGCAACGAAGGAGAGGGAAGGGAGTGAGCAGTGGTTTCATTGAAAATTTTTCATATTAATTGACATAAATGTGAGCATTTCACATAAATGGAATGTTTTTCACATAAATATTATACATAGAGCACATTAGTATTTAACAGCTATGTGAAGGAGTACCATAGAATAAAGCTATAATTCAGGCAGTTCAGTAGAATAAAAGCACCTCAGGAACTGTTGCTCTTCATTCCCCTCTGGCAATGTTAATTTTATTTGAACACACATCGGCATGTTTATATTGTCAGGTGCTTCTGCATGATAACATTTAAACCTTGCATCTCACCCACAGTACACAGCATTATAACCTGAAACTCGTTTCAGGTTACAAACTACAACACAGAGAGGGACATTTTATAGTGCAGTGTTTATGACCAAAATTATTCTACTTCACCAATCAGGCTCCCAAGTTAAAACACTGAGTGATGGAGTTAATTAAGGAGGAGTAGTGCTGTTGTAGCTCTAATGCTCTGCAGATATAAGTGCCTCTAAAGTGAGGCAAAGTTTGTCAGGAAAGGTAATGTCTTTCAATGCACCAGCTGATACAGCTGTAGAAAAAAAGAGCTAGCTTTGAGCCCAGAAGCCCTTCTTTTGGTTTGAGTATATTAACATTTCTATCATTAGGAAAAGCAGAAACACTCCCCCATGCACACCTTAAAAAAAGAGTATATCAGTCTTATTTCAAGAATTGTGCAAAGTAAAACTGACAAGTTAAGTATACAGTACAAAGACAACAGATGCCAGAATTTTTTGAGTCCCGAAAGACAGAATATTATTAAATGAATCCTATCCAGAAAGTTGGAAAAGGCAGCCATGTGATAGTTCCCTAGAGAGAAATCACTGCCTTTCCTTCTCTAATGAGTTCTAACCTCCATTCTTTTGCCTGATAAAATTCTCCCACATCTTTCTGCAGCTGAGTCAAGAAATGGTTGTCTGCAGAAACCCTTTTCAAGACATTTAAAATTTATTTTCAAAACCAGAGATCTCTAGTATTTTTTTCACTTTTGTCGTGCCACCAATGGAAGTTTTACCAGAAATGGAGCCCGGCAGTTTTACCATCCTGATGTGCACCAATAATGGAAAATTACTGGCAAATGCAGAAGTCTTGATGATGAAAATTCCTTATGCTCACTGTTGCTAAGGGTTTTAAAGCATTAATACTTGATATCTTGTGCAGGTAATGAAGTCCACTTACACTGTTTGACTTGTGAAGATTTTCTAGTAGACAGTAATACAGCATTTGTTTGTTAGAAATTAATCAAAAGTGTAAGCTAAAATATGGGAAAATCCTAGGCTCATGTTGGTCTGCCTAAATAAATACGAACTCCATGAGGAACTTTAGGCAAGCTTAGTGCTATACCTAAAGAGACTGTATTAAGAATTAAAGAAGTATAAAACATTTACTTCCGTAAAAATAGGAGTGTTTTAAAGGAAGATCTATAGTGATGGGCCCATCATGCCATCCCTTTTTCCTCTGGTGTTTAAAACTGGGTGATTACGTTTTTATAAAATTTCCTAGAATGAGGTCCAGTATAAGTGTTTATAAAATATAGTTACTTAGGTCTTATAGGACAAATTTAGCTTTTCATGTAAAAACATTAAGAAAAGGAATGCTGCCATCATTAGCAGTCCTAACTGGTTTTGTGCAGAATAGAGAGACCTCACAGAACTTTCCAGTTCATAAAGGGGTTATAAGAACATGAGAGGGACTTCTGACAATGCAGTGATAGGAAAATGGACTTAAACTGACAGAGAGCAGACTTCCATCAGATATTGGGAAGAAATTCTTCCCCATGAGGGTGGTGAGGCACTGGCACAGGGTGCCCAGGGAGGCTGTGGATGCCCCATCCCTGAAAGTGTCTGAGGCCAGGCTGGATGGGGCTTTGAACACCCTGGGATAGTGGAAGGTGTCCCTGCCCACAACAGGGGCCTTGAAACTAAATGATCTTTAAGGTCACTTCGAGCCCAAACCATTCTGTAATTCTAAGCATGCTTAAAAAATAGTCCCAGAGTGGTTTGTAACTGAGCAGTAGTATACCCATAGAACTTTTAAATAAACTGAGCTAAACTCCCTGAACATATGTTGTTATTTCGTTCATTAAATAATGGATTGCCAGCTAATTCACACTCTACTGAGACATATCCAGTAAATAAAAAATAAAAAATAATCCATTCATAGAAAGAAATAATAAATTCAGGAACTGCAAAAAATTAAAATATTTCAAAAATGCTACAGGTTAGAAGCAAACCTTTTATGGTTCATTACATTTTAGTATATTCTCCCTGATATACTTCACCTAATAACAATACAGGCTATTGTAGCCTTGCCAGTAAATGATAAAACAGTTCAATTACCCTGTCTTTTATATGGATCCAGAAAGTATAGTAATGTATATTTCAGAACTGTTAGGGAAATAGTTCTGCCAAGGCTTGGCTAATTTTCAAAACTAACTTTAAATTATGTGCTAACTAGTTGATTAGGCTGTTTATTTCATTTTTGCCACTCTGTAAAGCAATTTGGCTACGTGTTTATGATTACAAAGGCATTTTAGCCTGACTCTTAAGGAAAATGAGTTCATGTTAATGCTGCTCTTTTCCATCTCTCTGATCTGTCCATTCAATGCCTTTTAAACAGAATGGCAGCACTCAACCAGCATGGCAGAGCCAGGGAATTTCCCCAGTTAACTGACTTTCCACTTTCTGAAAAGCAGGAGCCTATTAAAAAAGCAGGATCTGAATTATTTCATGTCCTGAAAGGAAAAGCAGCAGTAGCAGAACTCAGGAGCTGAAGAGGAGCTGTCAAGGTCTGTGCTCTGTAACTGTGGAATACCAAGCTCCCTTACACAATTGCCATGCAGCTGCCTGTGTTCATGTGTTCAGTGCTGCTCGTGGGCCACAACCAAAGGAGAAGGAACACTCAGGAAACAAAAGTAATTTCTTCCTTCAAATTTTAAAGGAAAGAGAAAAAGTACAAAAAGTACTTTGGTTACTCCTCAGGTGGAAATATGTTTTGCAACAAATTATTGCAAGTGTAAAGTTTGAACTGAATATTATATAGCTACATTTTTAGATGAATGGAAATTTCTATCACATCAATGAAGACAATGAAAACAAATCTGTATTTGCATATTATACATAAATGTTTTAATGCACAAGAATTAAAAAATATGAACATTATTAGCAGCCATTAAAAATAAAAGCAGGAGTTGTTATGGATAGTAATAGGTAAGCCAATTCCTATATCAGTCTTATACATTTTGGAAGCTTGTTGGGTTTAGACAAATTATCTTGTATAATATCCCCTTTTAGGTATTTAAATTATTTTTCCAGTAAGTTGTTTTACATAGTCTACTGTTTATTTAGAGTCCTGAAGAATCCTAAGTGTGCATATTTAGATTTAATGCTGGTTTACATCCCAAGCAATATTTTTTGTGTTATAAAAATAATGAGGTATAGACTTAGTTTCAAGCAAAATAAAAACAACCTTGCCAAATTAGACAGTCTGTAAAAACTAATTGGAAACTTAGGCTGATTCTAAGCCTAATGAGTTTGCAGTGCTTCACTGAAATGAGGGTCTGATGAAGAAGCCTTTTTAAATCACTAAAATAATCAGGCCCCAATGTGAGGTTTTCTGTGATGCCAGTAGCTGGATGAAAGGGTGACAAGTGCGATAATTAAAAAGGAATCCCCCCAGGAAATCTGATGTGTTGATGTATTGTGATAAATTGCACTGGGAGATGTAAGGTGCCCTACCAGCCAGAGAGACAACAGTTCACAAAGCAGAACCAGTCTGTTCATGGAGCAAACTAAACTCTGTCACACAATTGTGTGGGATAGGGACAGGAGAGGTAAAAGGGGAAGAAGGGAACTAAAAGATGTGTTGCCACATAGATTATACAGAGTTTTTCCCAAATACCTAGAGAAGCAGTCACCTTGGCTGCTCTGCAGTTACTGCATAGCTCTTGACGTACCTTGTAGAGTCTAACCCTGTGTCCTGGCAAAAATCAGCATTTTTCTAACAGGACAGTGGCTCAGCCATTGAAATAGCTTCTCATGCAAATTGTAGGTTGTATAATAATCCTGCAAATTTTCTGTGGAGTGGATTTAAGATTGATACCTTAAGTAAGGGAATGTCATTGATCATATATGTATGGATGCTGGACATCAAATTTTAGGTGCAAAATTTGGGTAGCTTTCAATTCTAAAATAGCAGGATACAGGATTTACCTAGATTAATTATTATATGAAAGTGCCTTAGCAGATTATTTTGGAGTCCTGGACTGTTGACTCCAGTGATTTAATTTACTGAGGTCTCCAATTTTCTAATATGCTTAGAAATGCTTTTCTGCTATATGCAAACGAATATTACAGCGTAAACCTTAGTGCAAGTGTAAGAATGCTGCCTTGATAAAAGATCAATGAAATTAAAAGGATTAAGCTTGGGCCAAAGCTGTGACAGCTTTGCTTACCACAGCATTGAAAAGCTTTTGTGGAGCACTAAACAACCTTGCTTCTCCAGCTGGGGTAAATTGGGACTGTCACAGAGAAAGAGGTGCTTTTTTTTTCCATTCAGGAAAGGAGGGTACACTTTTATCTTTCGCCTTGAAGACACATCATGTCATAATGTGAAGGAAGTACATGTTGTAAATGGATGGCAGCAGTTCCTTTCAGGGAATTTTTGCAGGTTCATCAGAACCTCACTCCAGTTGGATTTGTGCAAATGTAACTGGACGTCTGCTAAGGTAAAAGGGAGAGTGAGGGTGAGTACAGAAATGGGATAAAGCTACGTTAGACACTGATGTGAAGTAGCTGGAGGAGTTTCAGGTTAACAAGTTCACAGATCACTCAATCTGGCAACAATTTTTACCACTATCTTCTTCACAAAGTGTTTGCTGTTGTCCATAGATATATGTTCTTTACCTTCATCCTCCAAAAATTCTGACAAATTATGTGAATGTTATACAATCTTCTTTTTTTTTTCTTTTTTTGGAGGGGTTGTTTTTTTGTTTTGCTGTTGTTGAATTACAGTGCTGTAGGGTGTGTCTGTATCTGATAGTCTCTGTTTCACTAGCCTGTTATATGTTAAATTATTTCAAATATTGCAGCAACACTTACAGGAAAAGGGGTTGAGAACATGATAAAGCACAATGCTTTATTCTCAATAATAATTGTATCACGGAATCACTGAACAGTTTGGTTTGGAAGGGACCTTAAAAATCATCTAGTTTCAACCCCCTGTAGTGGGCAGGGACATCTTCCACTAGACGAGGTTGCTCCAAGTCCTGTCCAACCTGGCCTTGAACACTTCCAGGCATGGGTCAGCCACAGCTTCTCTGAGCAACCTGTTCCAGCACCTCATCACCCTTAAAACAAAGATTTACTTCCTGATATGTCATGTCAATCTCTCCTCCATCAGTCTAAGACTTTAGTCTCCCCTTTCCTTTTTCAATTAAATGAGCACAAATGAACCACTAACTGCAAAACAACATCTAAAGACAGTCTTGATCTTTCTAAAATAATAACCCTTCGTGTGTTTCTTTGTCTTTTCCTCGCTGTTTCAGACATGCCTGGCAGCCCACACAACCAGTTCACCTTCCGACCGCTGCCGCCGCCGCCTCCGCCGCCGCACGCCTGCACCTGCGCCAGGAAGCCGCCGCCGTCGGCCGACTCCCTGCAGAGGAGATCCATGACCACGCGCAGCCAGCCCAGCCCCGCCGCCCCCACGCCCCCCACCAGCACGCAGGACTCGGTGCACCTCCACAACAGCTGGGTGCTGAACAGCAACATCCCCCTGGAAACCAGGTACGGGGCGAGGCCGTGCTCCGCGGGGCTCCGGTGTCGAGGGACAAGGACACAACGTAGGGGAGAGGCCTGGCACGGACAGGAGCTGGTGACGGGCAGTTTCCAGTCTGCCACACGTGTTCAGGACATGCCAACCTGTTTTGCTTTGGGGCCATCCCAAGTAGCCACCTGAGGCCGTATTTGCTTGATTCACCTAGATCAGTAACACTCAGAAAAGCACGTTAAGCAGAGTTTTGGGAGATAAGGTGTGTAGCTTACAGTGGCATTTTATAGTCGTGTGCAGTCAGGATTTGTGCTTATGTATTTGTCTTGCCCTCCCACGTTCTCCCAGGACCATTTTGTAACCAGCAAATACAAGTTTGGTTTAATCAGTGTACTCTGGCACTTCTGGAGTCACACAGAGTCAGGAATGGTTGGGGTTTGAAGGGACCTTTGGAGATCATCTAGTCAGGCTGTAGCTTTCCTGTGGATAAGAAAAGACCAGAAATAATACCAAAATAATATTTGCCTCAATGCATATTTAAATACTTTATTGCATATATATCCAAGGAATATAATATGATAATCACTTGGCAATGGAGAAATGATACTGAGGTGGGTATTGGGCATGGCAAGACTTGCCTCTGGGAGCTGGAGAAGGGAGGGTTCAAATTCAGGATCATTCACAATTTACACAAATAATCTACTCCGAAAAACAATTGAAAGCGAACATATTCTGTATTCAGGCAACTTATATTTCAGTACTCAAAGCTCTGCACAATTTCCTCTGACTTTTTGGCTATAACAAAGGGGTTTTTTCATTTGTTTCTGGTACATATTAGCTAATTTGATGGCTTTCAACTACAGCTGTGTTTGGTGACTTGATTTTTAAAACAAGATCTTGACTTTCATCAGTCTTCTTCCTCTTCATAGTGAACAGAGCACCAGGAGGTTTGAACAAGGGTTTCCTTTGGGTTATGCCATTTTAAAGCATGTAAAGTGCAAGAGTTTGTGAAAGTTGTGTTTGGTGAAATAGATACATTTCTGACATCCACCTGATTGGATCCAGAAAATATAAGGTGTTATGCATGGAAATGTTTGGAGGTTTTTTAACACATATTTCCAAGGCCCAGTTATCACAGTTAATCACTGAAACCTAGATTTTGTTCTTCTATAACAAGGTTGATTTTATTTTACTACAAAAATTAATCTTAATATATGTCTTTAAACACTTGACTGCTGCTCATCATAAGTGTCAAGTTTTAGTTCTGCTATTAAGCTAGGATTGAAGAATATGCCAATTCATTCTGAAATAAAACTTTCCTTATTTGTCTTAGGACAAATCTCAAAAAGAGTCAAGGAGGATGGAAACTTTTCTGTAAAAGGGAACATAAACAACATTTTAGTTCAGCTGGTCCTTCTGGAGCTAGAAGCTTCTGTTTTTATAAACAGTTTTTATAAAGATAAATCTCTGCTGTTTCTGGTGTAACAAGCTTATATATCTGTCCATATTTCCTGCTGCAAGAAAGGTGATCCCTGGGTGTTCTGTCCATGAACTTTTGGTTCTTCAGTTAACAGTCAGGTAGATCTTTTCAAGCCTTGCTGCATCCCTGTTCACTACATTTCCATCAGACTTCACTGGGGGAAAATACTTTCCAATTTCTTTTTCTTTGCAGTTCAGTTTAATTTTTCTGGTTTATTATTATTTTTTGCAAATTTGAAGCTTCTCATAAAGGACAAAGAGATATTCAGCTGTATCTATAATTATGTAAAGGGCTGTGCAGTGAATTAGGAATTCAGACTGGAAAACATCCTATGGGCTACACGTTAGTCATTCACAAAGTCTGGGAATTTTCCACATTCTGACCCTTCAGTGGTTGTTTCAGCTGATTTCATGCCCCCAATGGGCACTCCCAGCAGCCTCTCACGAAGCTGGCTGAAAGGCTGGATAATCCAAAAGGAAAATCTGTGAGTCTGTTTGCCAGGATGTATCTGCAGTTTGTGTGCAGGCAAGTGCTACAGCAGGGGAACACTGTAATAAAAAACATTTGTGATCACCACTTTCCAGAGCTCTATGTGCACAGTACAGCTTTAGAGAAAATGAAGGGCTTGCAGCTTGTTTCTGCTTCCTTTACCAGGGGATGATTCTGCTAGAATTGAACCAGCACTTTGGCCTCATATCTGGATTCCCTTGCTTTCCTTCTCCGTTAATGTTTAGCTGCCCATTAAAAATAATCCTACAAAATAAAAGGAAACATTTCAATGATATGTTTCTGTGCCTAATCTTTGATAACACCAAATCTAGCTAATATCTACATACCTAATATGTCTAAGCAGATTTTTTTTTTTGTTAGATTTGGAACATTGGCAATCAAAAAGAAGACTTAGACAGTAAGGTATTCCCTACTGTAACAAGTAGGTAAAAATCAAAATACACATATTCAGCTTTTCTTCCAACTGTATCTCCTGTTAATCCATAAACAGAACATGTGTTTGATGTTTTATCTACTGCCACAGAATATTAGAGAATTTTCAGATGGGAAAAGATTTCCTAGAATTAATCATGTGACTGTAAAACCAATTCACTGTGGACAGGCAGAAATGAAGCAAGTTTTTGAGTCTGCTCATAATGATAATGTCTCATATTTATTAAAAGAAAACTCTCTAGTTCTGAAAATGTTTGCAATACTCAGATTAAACATGTACTCTTACATAAGTAGAATTTGAAACCCTAGATTGGATGGCAAAGGGCTGCAATAAAGACACTGTGCTGAATGCGTTTGAAAGTTTTCTTGTGCAGTAAAACCTGGTTATATTTTTACAGAGAAAGGGCAAATCAGAAATTTTGTTCTGTGCTTCATCTAGAAGTGTTACATGCACTAATCTGCAAAGCAGTTTTGTCAGGACCTAGCTTACTAATGCAACTGTTTAATGACGAGACTGACTTGGAAAGATGGAATTACTCGTTCAAGTTCACACCAGCTTTTGTCAAAGCTAAAATTAGAGTCTGTCGGTGTCGTTGCCAAGGCCAGCTCCCTAACTCTGGCAGTTATGCTGATTATAAGCAACTCACATAAAAATAAGAATTAAGAACAGCTCTAAACCTCCAGAGGACGCGTTATGGAACGCCTGCTGCCGAAGGAACTGAGAGGAGCTGTACCTGTAGGAGGTGTAGCAGCTCAAACTGCTGACTGACTGTGCTGCAGCCTTCAGCACTGTCATGTGCCCAGAGATGCAAATGCAGGCTCCATCTATGCATGCACACACAGTTTGGGAAAAATAAACATAGCCATTATTAAAATTACTTATGAACATGCAGTAATTTCAATATCACACAGAGACTGCAAGGATCTCTCACACTACATAAAAACATGGGAAACATTGATTCTCTTTTTTAGGATAATATTATTGGGCTCTTACAGAAATTGATTTTTTCCCTCTCCCCTAGAATAAAGTATTTGCAACCTATTGCCTATTCCCTTCCTTTCCACTAAAATAATTGTTTTTTCAGGCTTCATAGATATTTTGCTCTAATGCTTCAAATCTTGTGATTTACAGTGTAATACATTGTCATTATCTCTGACAGCCCCATCTGAACATAGCTTACTACTTTTTATGGAGTAACTATTAAACCCTGATAACTCAAAGGAATGCTTTTCATTTTCTCCATGCCCTTCTAGTTAACTCAGTATTTGTTTCCACATCTTGCTTGCTTGGTTTGGGTTTTTCACTGCTGTTTGCTGTTTATTTTCCCACTTCAGTCAAATCCCCAGAGAAGAAGTAAAATTTAGATGTTAAGTTGGGATTTTACCTGGCATTTTTCTTATCCTCTTCATAGTCTGTTACAGTTCCCTCATGGATAAACCATTGGTCACACTTATTTTGAGTTAAGTTTTGACATAGAGTACCAAAGCATTTGAATTTTTATGTCCAAATCTCAAAATTTAGCTGATTTTGATTTTGTTTCAAAGAGGAGTTTTTAGTCCTGTTTTGTGTGTCAGTATTTAAGATATTTGCTTGTTCCTTCCTTCTTAAAATCGAATTTCTTCCTAGTTCCTCCAGCCCATTTAGTGGTGTTGGCAGTAAGGTTAATGCTGTGCTGAATGGACTGAAATCTCCCTTCACTGCACTGGCAATGAGCCAAGTCCTGTGGAAAAAGACAGCTTAATTTAAGCAATCTTATCACCATGGTAATAGCTCCTCTAAGGGGACAGTGAGGTACCAGACCATAAACCTGAGATCCAATTATCATTAATTTATATAAAACTTTGAAGTACTAGAATAGTAAGAGGAGTATTTGGGGTTCAAGGCAGTTATTATTTTCAGTTACAATTCAGCAATATTTCAGAGCGCTAAAGTTTATGTCTCTAAACACTTGAAAACTTTGAAAGTTTTGGAGTTCAAGAAGTGTACTTGAATCATCATATAGATGGAATCATTCCTTTCTGTATTATATAGTTATTTAAGGTGTAAAGGTATGATTAGCTGTATTTGTTTTCCTGAAAATAACTCATTTATATTTCTGTTTGGTATAGGGGAGATCTTGACCACAAGCAAGAAATTTATTCTGTGCTATGATTTAGCTTTGTTCTTTTTAAATCAACTTCATATTTATTTTTTCTCTTCAGGAAGTACATTGATAGCCTTTCAAATCACAGACACCTGTACATAGTCCCTTTCTGTGTAAGCTGGAGTAGTTCTAAAAGCAAAAATAATTAAGTAAAAATGCATCTAGAAACACACAGTTCAGTGTGAGCTCTTGGAAGGTTTGATCTTTCTTCTTGGTATCTGCATCTGAACATCCTGTGGATCTTGTGAATCTTGCCTCCAGTGCAGAGACACAGAGAGCACTTTTTTGTGCCTTGATGTTTTTCCCAGTCCAACGTTTCCATAGCACTTTTCCAAAGCAGCTTTTGCAGCTCCCAAGGCAGACAGGTGTTAATGATCACGAGCCACCAAACAGGGAGACAATTTCTACTTGAGCAATACAAGTCACTGGGAGCTTGTTTGCAAATGGAGCCCACTCCTGAGTTAAAGGGCTGGACTTGGGGCCATTCCAAGGATAAATGCAGGGAAGGGATTCCTTTATGATCTTTCCTTCAAATTATGTTGGCCACTATTTGCTATTATGGCATTTCTCTTTTATTTTCTCATTTTCTACCTAATTAAACAATAAATCAACATATATAGAAGGTGACCATATTAAAAACACACATGGAAAGGTTTCAAATTCATTCTGAGTCACATGTGCTTTCACTGCACAGCAGAAAAGAGCTGGAAATATTTCAGTCCTCTGAATTCCAAAAGATAAATTGAAGACTGTCAATATGACCATGAACTGAAAATAAAAGCTGTAAATATGACCCTAAATT
Source organism: Notiomystis cincta (assembly GCA_013398075.1). NCBI lineage: Eukaryota > Metazoa > Chordata > Aves > Passeriformes > Notiomystidae > Notiomystis > Notiomystis cincta. The sequence continues at coordinate 179,866 of VZRX01016005.1, read as the reverse complement.
TAATAATGCAAGAATGAAGGTGTCTTTTATGGAAGTAAAAATATAAATGTTTGTCAGGTACAATGAAGTACAACTTTCATGTCAGCAGCAATGGCACTTGAGGGTCCTGCTTTTGAGTAGTTTGAGATGCAGTCACTAAGGACAATAGGGAAATTGAAATTGCTCATATTTTATATTGTATTTTTTCTTTGTGAGAAACTCTGGCGTGGGCTTGCCTGGAATAGTGAGATAGTATTTGTGTAAGGGTTTCTGATGGAGGCTAAATATAGCAACGTGAACAATCACACTGCAGATACTCCTTGCTCATTACTTTGAATAATGTGATGGTATATAAAATTATAACTAAAAGTAAAGCTATGTTGTGATTTTATGGCCACTAATGAGCAAGCAGCCTTTTAGCTTTCTATAAAATACTGTTTCCATGTACAAAACCAGAAACAGACTGAATCTAAATTTTGAAAGAGAACAATAAACACAGGTTAATACAAAGAGTCTAGGCTGTGAGAAAGGGACATGAAAACAATTCTACCTTTTCATTTCCAAAAAAATCAGATATGTACGTGTAATGTTACTGCCTAGGAATTTTCTATGTTCTGGCTAGCTATTTCTAGGAAAGCTGGTTTCAAAGGCTAAATTGTATTTATGTAGTTATGTGATACATTTCTTGTCAAGTAAACTTTGTCTTCCTTGTCACAGTAGCTGTACAGCTTGTGTTAGACCATATGCATGTGAGTGTAGGTACTTGGAAATAGACTGAAATGCTGGTAACAAAAGTCAGTTAGAACATGCATGAATATTCATAGGAGGAAATCAATGACAAAGAGAACTGAGGGACAACTACTTCAGTTACTCATTCCTTTCTTTAAGTCATGCTTCTAACCACAAAATATAGGCAATAAAATTACAATATTGGGATTTTTATTCTTCTTGGTTCATGGCTTCAAAGTACTCTGCAAATATTATGTACTTTATATGACTTACATAAATATTATTGTAGCTGCTATTTTTCATATTTTCCACAAAATAATCTTAAAATTCGTTGAAGAAAAAGAAAGAACAGTGCAAGCCATGAGCTTATTCCATCCTTACATCACAAATTCCTGTGTGCATTGGTCCAGTTTTACTCAGTTGTTGTCTGAGTTGGAGTGCTACAGCAAAGTTACAAGCCACAGAAAAGCACTTTTGGATTACAGAATTAATGTAGAAAGGTCACCATGCATCAGAGTAACAAAGCCCATACTGGTATATGCACAAGTAATTTGTGTCCTCAGTGTGGTAATTTTTTGGTTGGTTTGTTTGGTTTTTTTTTCATTAAATAGCCAATGAAACCAGGAAGCAGATGTATTTTGGACAATTTTTATATTTATTTATATTTCTATTTTTATATTTATTTATATTCCTATATTTATATAATTATTGTCCCAGATTTCTGCCAAAGACTTGAAAGTTTGGTCACCTGGTTAACAGGCCTGGCTTGCCTCCAGCAACAGCAGACAAGTGAGTCAGCATCACATCACTTGTTCAGTGCTGGAGCAAAAAGCAAAGGGTAGAGGTTCCTTTTACATCCTTTCACAGCCAGGGTCACAGTGCTCATTTTCCAGATGCTATGGAAAGAAAACATGATTGAGTAAAGGGAAGCAATTCTATGTGAATGATTCAAAAAGCAAGTCCAGCTCAAAGAGGAAATTTTACAAAGTGGTTCTATTCCCAAAGACAAATCTCTGGGGGTTTTATTTCAATTATACACAGAAAAACAGAATTATAAAATAAATTAGATGAGTAGTTTTCATCCCAGTTTCTGTTTTGCTTTACCTGTGACCATCCTTGTTCCCATAGCTCTTGTACACAAAAAGGTGAAACAAAGGCTATAAAATTGTAAGTCAATTCTATCTATGATTATAAGTCATGTCTTATATTTAAATACAATTTTCCTGGGTTGGTTTTCAAGATGAGGGTATAGTGTGTATATCTTTGTGATCAAGTGGGTGTTTTGGTTTTTATATATATAATAGCTGTCTTGTTTTTATACTGTGTAGTTTGTTGAGGGCCATATGGGAGATTTATAAAAAATATATTCTGATTATTATGTAAGTTTAGAAGCGTCCTCTTCTTTCCCCTCCCACTTTTAGTATGGAATAGAATGGACAGAAAGCCAGAAGGGAGTGAATTTCTTATTCTTCTACTGTTATAGGAAATATTAAATTATTTAAAATGGGCAGGTACCAATGTCTTCTTGTCAGTGTTTGCCAAAGTAGATGGGCAACCATACCAGTTCCAAATCCCTTTTGGCTACCATCTCTATATATTTTCTGGCTATGAGAAAAACCAGAATCTTTCTTATGTTTCATCTGCTGTGCCTCTTAAAAATTTCCTTTGCACCTCTGTTGATATCTAAAGCAATTACTTCAATTAAATATGACTATAGATGTACAATTGCATACATTATATGCAGCTATAAAAAAAGTAGTTGAAAAGAAATTGAGTAACTTAAATGATTGAACTGAAGTCTTCTTAATTTTTCTATCATATAGCTTTGCAGCAATTTGTAATGCTTTGAGTAACTACTGCTTGAATGTTAAACATAGACAGGTACAAATGTATTTCTACTTGGTTTATCCAGAAGAAATAAAGATTAATTTTTGGCCAAGGTATAGCAAGATTTCTAACTTAGCCATTGGCTCCCTTTCAAATTTGCTGTTGTTCTTCATTTTTTCTTCTTACAAACTCATGATTTTTAATGGAAATGGAAGGAAAGCATGTTATAAGCACAAATGAAGGTCTGGGCCTACAGGTGCTTGGCACAGAGTTAATGCATAGAATGTTACAGAAGTGATACCAAGCCCTTGACAAAAGTTGAGGGACATTTCTACACTACCAGGATAGAAAAATATTTTCTCAGAATTTAATTACAGACTTCTGTGTGGGGTTAATCTGGTTTCTGTAATAGTATTATGTTATTGCCACATGAATTCAGTTGGGATATTGCTTCAAGCTTTTATAAGACTTAAATTGCTGTCTCAGGTAAGAAGCCAAAAGTACATAACAAAATATCCTGATGGAGAGGCGTGCAAAGACATGAACTCTTCTCTAACCTTCTCCTGGCTAGGAATTCATCATCTGTGTGCACTGTGCTCTTGTGCCATTCCTTGAGAGTTTAAGCAAGAGCCCTTGGATGAGCCAGAGGAGCTGCTCCTGCAGAGAGTGAGTGTGGTTCTGCCTTCAGCAGGACCAACAGGTCCAGTGGCAGGGCTTGGGTCAGCCCAACGTCCCAAACCTTCCCTTCCCCTTCCCCAGCCTTCCCAAACCTTCCCTTCCCAAACCTTCCCAAACCTTCCCTTCCCAAACCTTCCCCTCCCCTCCCCTTTGCTGGGCCTGCCCTGCCAGCAGTGGAGCTCAGGGGCTCAGTGCAGCACAGGAACCACACCAGGGCTCCTGCTGCTCTCCGTGCTGGGGTGGGGGCTTTGGGCCTGCTGGGAGCTTTTTGTGCTGATTAACTTCTCTTGAGAGCATTCAAAGGTCAAAAGTCTTACATCTGTAGAGAGGAACAGATGGAGGAACAGCCAAACAGACATTGTGGTTATCTCAAAGAGGGAATGCTTTCCAACTGCCTCTTCTATATGTGAAGTTATTACTGAGCCTTTAATATTTATTTATGTATTGGTGTTATCAGTGTAATAATATTAAGTGACTTTTATTTCACCAACAAATGCCTTGCAGATTATGTCCTATATTTCTCTTTTTAAGAGAATATTATCATCTTCTTTATGGATGTTTTTGATGGTTTTGTGAACATTTAGTTTTTCTCCACTTGGAAGGATTGGTGTTATCCATCATCCTTATTAAATGCTCTGATTTTTCTTGTGGTCCCAGTTTACCAAAAAAAAACCAAAAAAACAAAAAACCAAAAGCCACAGGCCTTAGCTTTTCTCTTAGATCAAATATTAAAGCACACATCAGGCTGCAGTCACATCTAAACTTTTGAACTGCAGGTTTTATTATTTTGCTCTTTAGAAAGAGAGTCTGATTTTCTAGAATTGATAGCAACAGTTTAGCATGTCCTGACGTCCTTTGGGAGCCCTGGTGTGCTCAGACAGATGAGGAGTTGTCTGAGTTTATGAGAACATAGTCACAGTCTGGCTTTGGAAATTTGTCTTTGTGCCACCAGTGTTTTTCAAATTCTATAGAAATGTCTTTGGGTACTCAATATACTCTCCCAAAAATGGAAGTTGTAGACAATTGGGGGTTTTAAACATTTTCTCAGCGTTATTTCACTGGTGGCTCAGTTTCAGTGTAGCATTGCTTCAGAATCTCCGTTTTATTGCAAATTAGAGCAATGTAGATTCTCCTCTCTGTGAAGGGAGTCTCTGTCCAAAAGAGAGTGAGCTGGATCCAGGTTCTGTGCACTCTTCTGCTAGTAGAGAAGCACCTCTGCATAGTAGCATTTTATCTTCAAGCCTGCATCATAAATTCCTGTGCAAGAGTATGAAATTATCCCTGGCTATTGATTGCAGGTTGTTAGAGCCTTAATAATAACAATTTTCTGTTCAGCATTTCCTTCCCTTTATCTCTGATACCTTTGAGCTATGCACCATAAAGAACAATCAATACTGCCAATATCAGACCTTTTTGCTGTAATTTCCAAAAAATTTAAATGAGAAATTATCAAATAAGTAGGTTGTTGTCATTATGTCTTGAACAATTAAAGCATTTAAAGAACAATTGGCTTTTTATATTTGTAATATTTGTGTATATATGTGTGTGTGTGTGTGTATACATGCTTCTTATATGTATATGCTTATATCTAATAACATGTCTTATTTTATATGGTGATTCTGCTTCTATTTCCTTGAATATCAATAGGAATTTTGCCATGACATTTTTTCCTACCAAAAATCTAAGTGACTGTGTATCTTGTCAACTGCTGACTGAGAAAAAAACTTCACATACTTGCAAAAGCTTCCATGTGTGACAACAAAGCATTGAATCCAAAATAACCAGCTGTGCTCTCATGGCCTGATAGGAAGGAAGCAGGTTTATGTAATCCTGTAAACAGTTATATTACTTCATTTGAATTTATTGTCTTACTGTAGATGAGTTTATAATTTTTGAACTAAAATAATTAGAGGTAACATTACAATGTGGAGAGCAATGCCCTCTTCCTAATGTGTGTATCTACAGCTGTGGGAGTCAGTGGGAAGGAAAACTAGAAAATGTTGTCTGATGCACTGCCAGGATGCTGTTCTCAGTCAGGGTGAGATGTCCAGTTCTGTCCAAGTGCAGCTCATTTGGGTCACAATCATGAGGCAGAAGTAACTAATACTCAAATTTCATTCTTGTGGTTTAGTGGTAAGACTCCTGCTATCCAGACCCTGTAAACTGCAATGCAAGCTAACCTGTATTCTCATTTGCTTTCTTTTTTGTGTAACTAAAAGACTCTTTAAAAGATAAAACTGCTCTGTAATACCTTTTTATTTTCTGTAATCTGGCATTTTGAAAACCATAACCTTTCTTTTAAAATCTTATAATGGAAATACATAATACCATACTCATTACAGCATTTTAGCAATTACCATTTGAGGAACATGTATTTACAATATTCTTAAAGTTAAATGTCACAGTATAACAATGTCCCATACTCTTGAGAGTTTGATCCTGCATAAATCCTGCTGTGTATTCATCAAAGAAATTCTCCCAGCATGGATTGACTGATCCATACATGCATTCAGAAACTCATCTTGTGCCTTGCTGAAGGTGTAAAGGCACATTTGCCATTGGAAGATTCTGGCCCATGTAATTTGCTTTCTCAGCTTGAGACAGAGGGACACCAAGGTGCTCTAAACCCCTCTGGGTACATGTTGTGGCATGAGTTTTCGAGGTGCACCTGTCAGAAAAGAGGGCACTGAAAAATCTTGCCCACTTAGATAAAACAAAGGCAAGAAGGACCCAAAAAAGCTGGTGTGTCCAAAAGAATATGTGGTTGGTATGGTCAGCCCTGTACTAGCCCTTTTTGCCACAACTTCTGAGCACATATCACAGTAAGTTATTGTTTAATATTAAATAACCTTTCCTAATTTCTCTTGGAGAGCTCTTGCCAGTCCTGAAAAAACATCCTTCCTCCTATAAAAAACCACTCTACTCTTCTGCACCAGAGCCTGTTTTGCAAGGCACATTTTTGTATCTTATTTTTTGTGCTAATCTAAGTCTTTGCTATTTTCTCTTGAAGGCAATCAGTCCTGCAAAGTATGCTGAAATAGGTCTCCAAATGAATTCTTTCTTAGTATGTTTGAGAATCACCACAGTAGGCAAAATCATTTGAAGAAAAACTACTCTCAGAATAGCTCAATTAAGAACAGTAAAGAAATTGTGCTCACCTATATAGTAACTACAGTTCTTCAGAATGGATTATCCTTGTAGATCAGGTGACTAAATAGTCACTTTTTTTTTTCATTTCCTATAATCCATGGTAAAAAAAAATGTTCACAGTGGCTTTAGCATTTTTGGGATATTCCAGGTGAATAAACCAGTTAGGTGTGGATGGAGGGGATAGTGCTGGCAACAGTTCCCATGTCTCTGTCACACCTGTGTAAAGGCACCCAGGGGCTGCTCATCCTAGGATCCCAGTACTCTACTGAGAAACAACCTTCCCTCAGCATTACTCTGAAACATGAGGAAAATAGTTTAGATTTTTTTTATGCTGTGTTGTTTCACTAAAACATTGCTGGATATTTTGTGGTGTGATTAAAAAAGTTGCAGAGCTTATTCAAATACACATTTTCCTGTCTTTGATATTTTCTGTGGCTATATGCAGTATTTACTAGACAGTGCTTACATAGCTCCTTTTGCTTCTTACATCCCAGAGGGGTTTTACAGCATCGTTCTTCCTCTTCTCTCCGTAGGCATTTCCTGTTTAAACACGGATCTGGGTCTTCAGCTATCTTCAGTGCAGCCAGCCAGAACTACCCCTTAACATCCAACACTGTTTACTCTCCACCTCCTAGGCCTCTCCCTAGGAGTACCTTTTCCAGACCTGCCTTCACCTTCAACAAACCCTACAGGTGCTGCAACTGGAAGTGCACAGCTCTGAGTGCCACTGCCATCACAGTGACCCTGGCACTGCTGCTCGCCTACGTCATTGGTAAGCTCTGCTTCCTTCCCTCTGCTGCACTGTTCTTCTACCTCCTCTGCCCTGTTCTCTTGCTTGCTTTGCACTAATACAAATCATGTTTTACTAATAATATTTGCCATTGGTGCTTTTTAAATCCTGGCAAACAAACATTGGCTAAAGGTTGAACATAGAATTCTCATTAACTTTCTACTTTGGTAACCTTGATGCTGCCTAAGAGAGAAAGAAATGTTTTCAAGATTACATGTTTATACTGGCAGAGGACTCCTACTGATGTTAATTGCTGTGATATTTTCTTAAACATTTGATTTTCATAGTATGCCTCACAACATTGTTGCTCTTAAAGAGTTATATGGAAAGACTGGTAATGTTTAATTGTGTTTTGCCTTGCTACCCTTAGTTAATTTCTTCAGTCTCATCACCATTTAAATCTTACATTATTTTCTTCCTAATTGTTAATGTCATTGACAATGACAACTAGTGCTAAAAATAATTTTACACCATGTTGTCTAAGACAGAATTTCCTATCCCTTTATTGAATTTATGTTAAAAAAATAGGTTAAATAGTACCAACTTTGCCATTTTGTTGGCAAAATGTCTTGGAAAAGTTTATCAGAGTAGCTAAAAAGGACTTCCCCATGTCTGGGTTTGGTGGTTTTGGGGGGTTTTTTTTTGAGAATGGGTATATTGGAGGTAGCTTGAAGTCAGTGTGGTTACAGTTGTACATAGGAGAGCAATTCTTTGTGATTTCCTACATAACATTTAGCCTGAACTTTAATTATTGCATTGGGGTTTCAATCTGAATTGAAAATATTAAAGAACAATCCATGTGTAGTATTTAAGAATGTGACTGTGGCTTCTGCAAACATAGAGAAATCTAATTTGGTTTTGCTGTCTCACACACACTCTTAGGCTGTTGTTTTAGATGGCAGTTCACAGGTGATACCCTATAGCTTGAATGGGAATAATTCCAGGTTTGCCTGAAAGAGTGCAGTTCACACTTGGTAAAACTTGACAAAGTTACAAGTACAGATATCTCCAAACTGATAAATAGCCACTGATTTTTTTTATACTCTCTGAATAAACGTATCTGCAGTGAAAATTATTAAAATTTCAATAATTTCTTGTTTCCTACTGAGGGTTATTTTCGGTCCCACAGTGACAAAGTTTTGGTTATTGACAGCAAGATGCTCATCAGGAGGGATTTTTTTCCCAACACCCTCACCTAAGGCAGGTGGGAAAGCAGATTTGAGCATTTCTGGTGCACAATGAAGCACCTGAGGATCTCGTAAGCTCCATTAATTGCAGCTTTCCATAACAGCTGGTGAGCATATGCCCTCAGTGAGGACTGGCTGGATCATTTTTGCAGCCTCATCTGTTTGCTGCACATTTTATCCCACCCACACCATTTAGATTTTATCTGGATGAAGAACTGCCTCTTTCATCCCTGTTTAGATTTCAGTCTGCCACTGAAATTTCTGTAACTTTCTAGGGATGTACTGCTGGATGTCATCAGCCTGAGAAGGCTGGAAGCACTCCTTGTCACCACAAATTAAAGAGCTCTGTGTGACTGTCCTGGAGATGTGGCTGTTTGTCATATCTTGGTAACACAAGAGGGTAGCATGTTTTCTTTAGTTAGGCAGAAGCAGGTAAAATGGAGATGTCTATGCATTTTATAAATTATTACTATTTCTATTTATGTTTTCTATGGAAAAAAAATGTAAATTTTTGAACCAGGAGTTCTAATTCAGAAAACTTTTCAGGTTGCATTATTTTTATTTANTTAGATTTTATCTGGATGAAGAACTGCCTCTTTCATCCCTGTTTAGATTTCAGTCTGCCACTGAAATTTCTGTAACTTTCTAGGGATGTACTGCTGGATGTCATCAGCCTGAGAAGGCTGGAAGCACTCCTTGTCACCACAAATTAAAGAGCTCTGTGTGACTGTCCTGGAGATGTGGCTGTTTGTCATATCTTGGTAACACAAGAGGGTAGCATGTTTTCTTTAGTTAGGCAGAAGCAGGTAAAATGGAGATGTCTATGCATTTTATAAATTATTACTATTTCTATTTATGTTTTCTATGGAAAAAAAATGTAAATTTTTGAACCAGGAGTTCTAATTCAGAAAACTTTTCAGGTTGCATTATTTTTATTTATTTATATTATTTATTGATTGATTGAGAATATTTATTTATATTTTTATTTGTATATTATTATTTGCTCTTATTTTCCCATAAGCTTTCCTGCAGATTCAGGTAGTATTAGTTAGCTTGCTCCAAGTGAATATTCCTTCTGCCCATCCTTGGTTGGTTAAATATTTAAATAAGTTTATGGTCTCTTCTTATGACTCAGATACTTTAGTTCTTTCCCTTTTGCTAGGTTTGAATCATAGCTTATAAACTGTTTCCAGAGTTCACTGGCTCTGTAGGCTTGCATATTTGCATATCTTTTCACATCAGAAATTTAAATGTGCATGTTTTAAATGAGTAGTTGAATATAGAAATTCAGACTGTATGTAACACTCTGAAGTTAAAATCACTCCCCCAAGTGTTTTCTCTTTGCTCACCAGGATTCAGATCCCTCACTCCATCAGGTTTTCTTCAAGTCAGAGGAGGTTGTGTCTGAGAAATCACTACAGGCATGGGCTCACACTGTAAAACCAAACTCATTTTAATCTCAGGACCAAACTTAACCTGTTATCAGCTCAGCAGTGGTTACTGGAAGAATAAGGGAGATTTTTCAAAGGCAGAATTGTTTTAATCATTGTATTTTTTAACATAGCCTTTTAATCATTGTATTTTTTAACATAGCCTTCATTAACTTACCATGAACTACAATTTCAGGTCAAATGAATGTTGATCAAAATTTAAAAACAAGCTTTTTCTTCTCCTGATCTAAGAACTTAAATGTTCTTTTTCAAGTGTTTTTCACTGCCATTAAATGCTTGAGCTACACATTACTTTTAAAAAGACACCCAAACTTCAGCCTCAAGTCAGAACATCTCCAAAGTCTTGGACACATGAAGCTTATTCCAGATCAAAATTTACAAGTGGCTCTTATATTTGTAATGAACTGAGACCTGTGCCAGAGTGGTCTAAGCTGAGATTTTTTCCAATCAAAAGGTAAACTAGCAAAATGGGTTTTTTCTTTTATTTTTCAGCCTTTCCCTCTTATCAGTGAGACTCAATAATGAAGCTTTTACATAAGAACATGTAATTCTTCTGTATTTTCTCTCCTTTGAACTACTGCTCAGTTAAAAAAAATATTCTTTCTCCATTCTCTTTTGGCCTATAATCACTGTATTTACTGTTTGGCCTTTCTGAAATAAATTTGACTATTATATGGACAGTAAGGAAATTATAGAACAGTGCTGATGGTTGTATAACAGCAGATTTATTGAAAATCTTTAGTTTATCAAGAAAAACACATATTTTCACTTCAACAGGAGTAATTTCTGTGAATAGGTTCTAAAGTCATAGTAGTTACTCCCAAAAAACCTTATTTCATAAAGTGCATGTTTGGTCTTCAAACTGTAGGAGATGTAATTGTAAATGTGTTGAATTCTTTTCTATGGGAAAAGTCCTACACACTTTTATTTTTCACTTTCTATTTTCCTGTGTGTCAAGAAATGTCAGTCTGGGGCACAGCTGTTGATTTGCCCACAGAGTGGGCAGTGAGGCAGGTGAGCAGTTGGGACACACCTCGGGGAGGTGATGTTGGTGCCTCTCACCAACACATGGAGAGCTGCAGCAGCTCCACCAACAGTTCCTGAGTCTTGCCAAAAAATGTAAGAGTAAATTAGGCAAATACGAGAGATAGACTAAGAGATACAGTATTTCTTCTGCTTTTTTGCAACACCATATCACTTCCTTTAAGCCAAATACAATGGGTGACGTGGATGCTCATTAAGTAGTTATTTTTAGCCCATTAGTGAGTAGGATTTTTCTTCCATGATACTTTACCATTTTATCAGCAGCTGATTTGGACTTGCAAATCACTGGTCCTATTGATCAAAGGTGCTGAACTCCTACTGTTCCTATTGATTTCAGCAGGTGATGCAAATGTTCAGTGCCTCTGAAAATTGCATCTCATGTTCTTGGATTTAACCATCCCTGACTCCGAAATGACTATTTTATATACAAATGAATTCTCAAGTATGAATATGAAGCTGTCCCTATCCTTCATGATACTATCACTATTTATGAGTATGCACTGCAGATGGGTGTTGGGTCTTAAATTTTATTCACATGGAGAGTAAGGAAATTAAAGCCTCTGTGCTGCCTGCCACTGTGACCTGTCATTTCTCTCTCTGTACAGGGAGAGGAGTGGTGGTTTCACCACTGGGAAAGGCCTGGCCAAATTTTAAGGACATGTGTACGTCAGTGAAGAGATTTACAGCATTGCTTTAGACAATGTATGACAGTAGCCACAAAGGAATTGCTCAGAGAAGGCTCCAGGGGAAAACACACTGAGGAACATAATGGTAGAGTGAACTGTGTGAGGTGTTTCAGGGCGAGGCAAACCTTGTGTACAGGTGCATCACCCTGAAATGCCACTGAACTCCTACTGGGAGAGCTCTCACTGAGACAGACACATCAGGGGCTCTCAGCTGGGAATTGTGTCTGCTCTCTTGGGTCCTGGGTCTTACTGAGGAGCTTGGTACTGTCACCAATCTCTGAGTACTCAGTGGAGAAACATTTACTGTTGCCCAAGACTAGGCTTTGTTTGTTCCTAAAGTATAAAATATGACTCGGTAATGAAAAATGAAACCATCATCCCTGTAGGAGAATTGCAGGAGAGGGGGGTATATTTGTATTTTCAGGTATAAAAATATGTTAGGTATAAAGAGAAGACTTCTTGAGAAAGAGGAGAGTGCTGAGAGTTAAGATGGCTATAACAAATACACAGAAGAAGTCCTTATTCCATTAAATGCCCTAGATGGTCAAAACAACTTACCACTTTAATATGGATTTTTAAAAATATTCTGGAAGCTGAATCAAATATTAACAGTCTCAAATTCTGAAATCTGTCTACAGCTGAATGAAATAGTATTTTATTTGTTAAATGAGCTTACAGAAGATCACCTTTTCTAAAGGTCAGGATCAGAACTTTGATTCTGGCTCTTGTGTCCTGGTATTTTTCTCATTAATTCACCTTTCCTGGAACTGAGACACTGATGCATCTGTGGCTTCATGCCACAATGAGATCCAGTTTTATAAGCAGAACCTGCTAGCAGTTACAGAAACAAATAATTTTCTGGCACTTAGAGCAGGTGCAGAAAGAGTAGTCAGCTGCTGATATACATTCTGTAACAGCTCTTCTGAAGTCTGGGCTTCAGGGGGATGATCTACTGAGATTCTGCAAAACAGCAGAGAAAGCTAAACAGAAGCCTTTAGTGGAGGTCAGCAATTTGGAGGGGCTTCACATTTGCAGGATTTTTGTCCTTTGAAGTTCATCTCACAGGTAGGAAGTACTTATTGCACAGGACTTTTTTGACATCTCCTCACTGCTGAGTGTCTCTTCTGCACTGGAGCCAAGGCTCTTATTCATATTCTGCCAAACATGTAGCACCGGAGTTGACAAGCTGTGCTTACACAGAAGGTAGATAAGAATAAATTAAATTAGATCATTGGCTTCCTAGCAGATGGCAGGTTAATCCAGTTTACAAAGCGGGCTCTGAAAAAATTGCTTGTATCTTTGTGGATATTTACTTGAGGATGCTGTAGAATTGTGAGGACTGAGGTACTCAGTCTGGAACTGTCAGTTTGTTTTGTTTAAATGTTGAACAAAATAATAATCTGGTCAGTTACTTCCCTGGTAAAGAACTAAGCTTTTCTTCTGAACATGGCCCTGCTGATCTCACTTACAGAAGTAACATGAAGCAACAAAAACCTGCCTCCAAGTAAAGAAAATCCCTTAGGCAGCATAAAGTTACACTCACTTTTCATCTCTCTGCTGAGAGATTCCATGAAAGAAATTTATGGAAAGGGTAGATGATGTAGGCCTTTAATATTTCTTTTTCTGCAAGAGATCTGTTTTATACCTAATAATTATTTTTTTACCTAGGAAGAGTAATAAATTAACTAAGAAAAGTTCTGCACTGTGACTAGGATCTTCTGTACTGGAGAGAAAGAGGTCATTTAAAATTACCCTGCACAGCTCCACTGTGTGGCCTGGCCAGAGCAGGGTGGCTGAGGAAGATATTTAGATTCATCATAATCCTGTGGCATCCTCCAGTCTCTTCAAATCCACTGACTGTAGACTCCTCCAAATTTATCTTCTGCCATAATATCCATAATGCATGTTTTAAAAAAGAAAAAAACAACTGTCTACTTTTGTGTTAGAATTTTATTAGAAACTTTCAATGGAAAGGGGCTTTCTAATAAAATATAAATCAAATGGTAGTATCCATCATATAAGCCCTATCTCCCAACATTATGTAAAGAGGGTCAAATTTTGCCTTCAGATCAATTTTACCTCCAGATCACTCAGGGAAAGCAACTCATGTACAACTCTGGTCATGGCAACATGCAACTCATAGATTGCACAGAGCAAAGTAATGATGTAATTATTGACAGGGGATTATACTGGATGTTCAAGCAAGCCAAGAAAAAATATCTTTTCAGATGAGTGCAGTTCCTACCAGCAGGGAGAATATTGCACTCAGCTGTCAGAGGAGAGGTTTGCTTAGGCCAGCTGATGGAAGTTCAGGGCTGATGCTCCTGCTGACTCACCACAGCTCCTCCTAACAAAAGTGGGAATTTTGCAATCATGCCACCTACCAAAGCTGTTTCATCTCCATTTGCCTGCTGGTCCTTGGGTATTATCTGAAACTGTAGCAGCTCAGCAATGACCTTACACTTCCTACTAGTACCTGAAGTAGTTTAGGTGCTGCAAAATACAGGATATGGGGTTGCAGAAATTTTTTGGAATGGCAGATAGGCAGAGGCAGAGTAGCTTTTGCTTCTTCTTTAATATAAGTGTCATCATCAAACTTGAAAAGCTGTTCTGTGTGAACTTGAGCTGCACCATGTGATGCATCCTTAGTCCTAGTGGTGGGTTTCATACTGTTAGTGAGCAGCCACCCTCAAGGGTACTGCAGCCAAGGTCTTCACAAGGTTGAACTCTGAGGGAAGGGCAGAGACATTCATCAGAAAGTGAATCTCCCTCCTTTTTACCCAACCCAGCACTAAGTTGGACAGAGTGAGGATATCATCTTTTATTTGTTCTGTGGGGTAGGATCTTACACCTGGGCATTACACATGGGAAATACAGCTGAGAACCTTGCAAATGGATTTATGCTGTGGGAAATGACATTGTGGCCCACACTTGAATTGCACAACGTTTTCTGTGCCCTTTTTGTAAAAGCCAGAAATCCACTAGAAAAAAAAAAAATCAAAGGGAGAATAACTCAAAAGAGTTCTTTTGAGCTTTTTAATGAAATTCAGTACATGCCTACTTATTTCTAAAGAGATTTGAGAGATGGAAATTTGAAAGTTTTATGTAATCTTATTTGGTGAAGTAACTGTGTATTTAAAACATGCTGTACATATGTTGTAGGAAAAAAGCTCCACAGGAATTTTGTATATCCTAGGTAAAAGAAAAGTATCACAGAAAATGAAGAGGTTAGGGAGGGCTCTGAGTCTGCTAAATAAACATTTATCATTCCCTGTAGTTAACTTCTGAAAAAGATGTCTCTAGGAATCAATGCCTTCACTGGTGTTTGTGGGCTGGTTAGTCCCAGAGTGACACCTGGAACTGAAGGTAATTTCTCAGTAGCTATAATTAATGTAATGAAAATTGAAATTATTTTAAGATTGCAAGTTGCCTGGGTTTCTGCAGTGCTAGAAGTCATTCAGATCAATTCACATAGATCTTATTTTCACAGCCATGTGCTTTGCTGTACAACCCTCAGTTGAGCCCACTGTTTAGCACAAGTCTGGTGCCCCGTGTCACCTCCCAGGGATGAGACATCCGAGCCTGGCAGGGACCGTGCTCTCCTCAGAGCAGTTGGTGTTTCCAAGGAGGAAGCTGACTGTCAAACGTAGATACAGAGAGTTTTGTCAGCTTGCCAAGCTTTGGCACAAGCTATAAAAACAACAGCACTCCCCAGCCTGAAGGAAGACAAAGCCAGGAAAGGATTGGAATTGGTGTGAGTGGATGATAATGTGCACAGAGTGTGTCATGTGGCAAGGACGTGCACCAGGGAAGGGTGAGCACGTGTTCAGCCCTGGCTTTGGGACACACCCTCTGCAGCAGGTGCAGATCTGCCCTGGGAAATGAATAATGACAACAATGGAAATAGCGTAAGAAAGCAACTATATTATATTCATGATTCCATAACCACTAAAAGCTTATAAAGCTTATTATTGATGTGTGCAATTGTGTTTTGCTTCTAGTGATCTGTTTCAAGTGCTGATATAATTATTTGTATTGGTATAAATTAAATGTGCATTCATTAGCTATCAGTCCCATTGAACTGTGTTCCCTTTTGTAGTTAATAACTCTTTAAATAATAATAATGTCCAGAGGCTCAATCCAGGAGCAAGAGCACTTACTCTAGAGATGTCAAGGCTGCTTTTTGTTGTACATGGCAGTGATCTGTCTTGCATTAAGAATCTCAAAACTCAGACCTTTAGCTCAGTGAGATCTGACTGCAAGACCGTTTTCAAGGTATTATCATGGTCCCTTGATGATTTCAGGACTATTGAATATGAAGCAATTGAGATCTCACCACTGACACCAGAAAGCTTCTAATACCTGTTCTGGGGAGTGGGCATGTGCTGCCCAGTCTCCAGAGTGCAGATCTGATGGGGAGTCAGTGGTTTGAGATGCAGTAAATTTGTCACAAATACTGTCACCCCACTAAGTCAGTAGTAATGCTCTCATTTGTTTGATTTGGATCATGTGTCTGTAGTTGAGTGACCCTGGAGTGCACAGATCTGGAATTAATGACTGTAGATTGGCAGCTTTGCATTCTTGTGGTAGTTTTCCCAAGGCCTTGACAGGAATCTATTCAAGGCTTGGGATTTTGTTAAGTTTTTGTAATTTAACTTTTCAGCATGCAAGGGATACCTGTGACCAAACACATGGGAAATGGATTCCAAGTTTCCTGGTTGTATTGAGATATTTTCCTTGAAGTATGTACAAGTGCAGAATAAAACCATGTACTTTCTTAATGCAAGGCCCATTCTATATCACACTTATTTCTCCTGGGAGTCTCTGAAGTTCTTATATGGTTCAGGAAGAGCAAATATATTGCCTTTTAGGCTCCCACTGTGGGCAGATCCTACTCAGTGCAAATTGCTGCATGTGGCTAAAGAGCTGCTGCTCGGGCTTTGCTCTTTATGTGACAATTTCAGCTCCTCAGTGGGGGTCATCCTCAATCCATATTTTAGTGGGTCATAAGTCCTCCCTGCTGAGTTACTTCAATGCTAAAGCAACCTCTTCCTTGGAATAATTTGCCCTTCTCAGTAAGACCTAGGTAATTGTCTAGACTAACTGCAGTACTATCATGTTATACTAAAATAAGATCCTTTGTTGCTGTCTTTCTCCAACCATCCTTCAAGGCCTCAGATCAGAAATTAAGGGAAAGCAGAAAACATGAATGGCTCTGCAGGCTAAATAGAGTACACAGCCCCTGTGTATGGCAATAAAGATAATTTATAACTTCTTAAAAGGATTATTTAGTAGATTTCCTAGTACATACATAAATAACAACTACATTTCTGTTAATTTGTGTTGTAAAATAATTGCATACATTTTACAAGTAGAGCTAGCTTTTTATCTGCAGTGTAATTCTAGAGTAAGTCTGGACTCAATGCTTTTGCTAATGTTTAACCCAAATGAAAGGGTTTCAGAGTGGAGAGGCACAGTTTCACTTCAAACTGGATTGGAAAGGAGAGAAGTTTTAGTTGGTGTCACTGCTTTTGTCGACAAATTCTGAGCTCTTTGACAGTCAAAAGTTGAGGGACAGCACGGATATAGCATTAGAATCTGTCACACAATACTGAATTTATTCAACTGTTATCCTTTTAATTGCAAGTAATTCCATTAATTGCCACAGAAATTCATCATCCTGACCTGGCTGAGCTCCAGAAAAAAGTGCGGAAACTAATTAAACATTGAGTTTTAAGGTAAAATGGAAAATTGCTCATTAGGCCCCTTGAAATTCTGATTTATTACTAGCAGAATAAAGTAATACTTGACTTTGCAGAAACTGGGTCATAGCATTCTTTCGTAGTCTCACTGAAGGTGCTGTAGTTTAGACATCAATTAATTGGTCTTCATTTTTTGCAGCAGTACACTTGTTTGGTTTAACCTGGCAACTACAGCCTGTGGAAGGGCAGCTCTATGAAAATGGAGTTAGCAAAGGAAATAAAGGAACAGAACCCATGGATACTACTTACTCACCAATTGGAGGAAAAGCTTCAGATAAAACAGAAAAAAAAGGTATGTGTAAATAAGAAGCCAGACAGACAATTAATTACTAATGAATTACATTATGCTGATGATGAATTACGTTATTGCTGTTCAGATCCTGTATTTTCTACATTTTGACAGTATTTTGAGTCTAGGTTCTATCTTCTTTGGTATAATTTTAAAGCAGGTATGAAAAGCCCATAACAGATAGGTTCCTTTAGCAGAACTCTCACTGAAATTAGCAGACAGCCCATTAGAAAAGGAAGGTTCAGTAGCACAGTGAGGGAAGAGTTGAGAGTGTTTGGCTCTGTAAGACAGGGGAGGGGAGGCCATATCTGCTTTGTTCCCTGTTGTGCAGAGGGCTGGATGCTGTGCCTGCCTTGCAGACCAAAGTCAGTCCCAGGCAAAGAGAACCTCTTTGTATTGACAGGTCAGAATGTGCAGAAGAGAGAAATCTTAATGCTTTTCAAGGCCTGCAGTTCTTGAAGGCGTAAGCTAAAGTACAGCATCCTGTCACTTTCCTGCTGACCCAGTCAAAGTGAATCAGCTCCCAGGAATCTACCACGGCTTCACAAAACGCCTGAGCCGTTCTGGCAGCTCCCTGCTGCCCAGGGCACAGCCCTGCTCTGCCCTCCCTCCTCCCTCTGCAGCTCCTGGGTCCCTGTGCCCACTGCAGGGATTGTCTCCTGCACAACCAGGCCACATGGTGCTCCATGGCAGCAGAAAATGGCTTTGTTAAAGAATGCAAATCCTCTTCTGCCACAGAAGTGGCTGCACCAAACCTCTTGAAGTGCCAATGCTGGGGTAGGAAAGGAGTGGGCTGTGCAGCCAGGGTGTGAAACAGAGAGAAGGAACTGTCTGAGATGTGCAATTCCTCCTCCTGTCATTTATGTTGTTAGATCACCTGCCCCAGTATTAGTCACTGCTTCCATCAACCATGGTGACAATGCTTTCTGACCATAAAGAGCAGATGGCCTTCCCATTTCTTTTTATGGTACTCAGAAAAAGTGGATAAATCAGATCAGATTAAAGTGAATGGGAGTGGAATATGAATCTTCCCAGTTGTTAGGAGGAAAGTAAAATTGTACTGGGAGCTCTGCAGTGATAGGAGACTTCCACAATTTTCAAATTTTAGACTAGAGCAGGGGTCTGATTTTGTGTGTTCTGGGTAAGATCCTTGGCTGAAAATAGGCAATGAAGTGGAACATTGTTGTACCAATACCTCCAGGAGGAAGATTGCTCTGCACATCAATAATCTTGCAAATCAGTGTGGCACAACTGGATAGAGATCATATTAGATAAATGAACAATAGAAACACATGTAAGGAGACAATAATGTTGTTTTCCATTATTTCATCCCTTAGAATGGATTTGTAGTGAGTTGCAGTAAATGTTTTACACATTTTCATATTTTTGTCCTGAGGCATCATGGAAAATATCTCAAATAATTGTCCTCAACTGTATTAAATCATTTTGTCAATATATTACAGATTTAATAAAAGCTTTTCCAATGCATTTGGCTTCCAAAGAAGGATGTGTAGAAAAAATATCCAAAACATCAAAAAACTTTAGAAAAATTAGATGGTTGGACACAGAGAAAAGAATATCCAAGTCAATAAAGACTCAATGTAGTAGGTAAAAACCCAAACCACCTGCCTTGTCCCTGGGAATCCCAGTTTTTAGTGTAGTTGCACAACTCCCTCACAACACTACAGAAGAGTCCTGTGGTGGCAGAGCCATTTCCTTGAGGGCTTATCCAGCAGTTTCAGTCCTGAATAGACCTACAGTGTTGTCTCACTTGTTGTTTCACCTTTTGGGGGTAGCATGTAATCCAGAGTTTAAGATAGCAAGGAGTATATACTTGGAAAAACACAAGAAAAATCATGTGGAATTAGTACATGCATGGTCTGGCTCTGGATAGTCTTTGCTCATTTTCTTTTTTTCCATCACTTTTAATATATATCAGTAATTTTATTCCCAGTCCTCATAACAAATTCTCCATCGAGAAGTGATGAAAAGGAGCACATGGAAACAGGCAACTCCTTTCCCTAGAGCAGGATACCACTGAAAGTTGATGCTTTGCCTGTAAACTTGAAGCCTCTGATGTAATTTCACAGGGATAAATAGCTGCTGTCAGGTACTGTGGCCTCACATTTTCCCAACTCAGTGCAGCAGCACAGAATGCTCTTCCAGACTTTGAAAGTATATATTTTAAACTAATATTTTAATGAAAATCAGATTTATAAACCAGCAAGTCGGATTTCTTCAAGAAGTCACTTTATAACACACTGACCCACAGCTATGAGTTAACATTTTAATATGTAGTAATGTGATTAAAAAGTCAGATATCCCATTGATGCTGGTATTTACCAGGGGAGTACAAGGAAATTGATTGTTTCAGGATCAGTAATAATAAGCATATGGGTATATTCTTGTGGAGGTAATTGGCACCACGCTGTTCAGAGTTTTTCTTTCTTGAAGCCAAGAGAAACCTGTGATTAGGAATCTATCTTCTGTTTTAGACTTCTGAGGAAACTGTGCTTAGAAAGCACAGGGAAGAATTAATACCCTAGTTGCCAAGACTGAGAGCTGTACAAGGAATTGAACATAGATAATTAAATGATACTTTGTCATACAAAAAAGTGTTTTTCAACAAGAGCAGAATTGTACTGCAGCACTGTAATTTTAAAAACTTATTTTGGAGTTTTTCAAAAAGAGCAAGAAAGTACCCAAGTATAGTCTGTACAGAGTGTGTCTTCAGGTGCCTTTTTTGTACAGCCAGGTACCTGCTTAGTTCAACTAAACACAGAAACAAAGCTAAATTCTTTTTCTGTAAAGAAAGCAGAGTGGCTCACTGAATATGAAAATATGCATTTCAGACATGGCTCCTGCAATGGCCTTTCCATGCTCTGTGGTTGTCTGAAAAATTAGAGTTTGAAAGGGTAGAAGTTTTGCACCTGCATCCTGTCAGCAGGGGTAGGTAGTTTGTGCATTTTCCTGTTAGCACTGTGAACAGCAGCATGCACTTCTTTCCCATGGGATGAGATGAATGCACATCTAAGTGCAACTGGTTCTTTTAAAGCTTATATTAAATTGTTGCTAAAGCAAAGGTATTTTCAGCGAAATGTGGAAAGGCTCCCAAGGTACATAGCCACATTAATATATTATTCAGCATAATTTGATAATATAAATTAGTGAGAATTCACCCAAACTGAAAACATAACACTTTTCAATACAGAAACAGACCTTCTCACTTCAAAAAATAAGAAGTACTTATCTTTAACTGTATGTTAACGGTCTTGAACACTGACCAATAATGCCTTTAACTTCAAAAATGATACTGTATCCTTGACTTTTTACTTAGTCTTCTACTGTCTTCTAATTGAGTCATATTAATTACTATCTGTCAATACCACCAAAAAGTACCATAGTGTTTTACTTAACCCAGGGTAATTGCTTGCAAAGAATCATTAAGATTTAATATCTCTAGAGTATTGGGAATAGTGGAGAAGATTTATAAATTTATATAAGCCGAGTAGGATCTTTTATGGATTGTGGTGGGAAGGGATCCACTTTCATTGTCCATTAGAGGAAGTTCAATTCTCTTTTCAAAACTCAATATTTTCAAGATTTTTTCCATGAAGCAAATTGGGCAGAAGTTGAACATTGTTAAAGCAGCAATTTGGAAATATTTTAACTCACAAACTAAGTGAGCGGTGTATTTTTGGAGTATTAGATTACAAGTTTCTACTCTAAAAATGGATGTATTTATGTGATGAGGTGTTATAAGTTAGCTCCTCGTTCTTGCTGTGGGTTTGGTGACACAAAGCAGCTGTAAAGATGGAAGATCTGGCACCCTGAGAATTGCTCCTGCCTTGTAAGTTAAATCTCTATTCATTAAGAATGCTAAGTACTTCCTACGCTATTTAAAGCCTATGTAAGGTCCCACTGAGGGTCTTTGTTATTAACACACTCAGGCAAAAGCTGGCCCTAGCTTTGCTACTGCTGTTTTCATTTCCAGGGTGATTTATAACATTTCACATACATTATGTTGGATTAGATATTTATATGCATTTATTGTTAAAGATGAAGTTCCAGTCACTTTGCCCCTCATTATTTTTCATTGTGATTCTGGAATGAAATGAAACATAGATGGATATGGCTGCTGAATTCAATCTTCTCTTGACTCCTCCTCTGATGCCACACACTACCTTGCTTTTACTCTAGTTCAGAGTATGGAAATGTCAGTAGAGTTTTACAAACTTTTCAATGGAATTAGCTCAAATGTTAGCAGGATTGGGTCTGTGATTTGCAGCATGTCACGGTGCTGATCACAGACAGGCAGTAAAAAACATAAAGACTGTGATATAAGCCAGCAAAGCAAGCCAGCTCCCGTTTCCTTTGGCGAAGTCTTCCTTATGCATTCCATTTCCCTTTCTGTTTCAGTGCTCTCACACCCGTGTGGGAAGTTACATACTGTAGATGTCTGCAAATTTATTGTTTGGCATTATGAAATTATGCCAGTTTTGTCTTCAGAGAGCCTTTCCCTGTCCTCATGCCCTTATTACACTTTCAGAAGCAAGACCAAGCCAGAACAGATGTTCTTTATTTCTCCAGGACTAGATCAACACTACCATAATAAAACCATTAGGAATGGTGATTAATAGAAATCCTTTGGCTTTGGACAGGGGCTCTGAACTACCAGATTTGATGGATATTCTGTCCTCCATGGGGTCCATTTGTGTTGCTTCTCCAATGCCCCTTCAGCAGCAATCTGAAGCCAGAGGAAGAATTTCCTACCGTCCTTGCTCTGTACATTCACAGTTCAATGTGTTTTGTTTGCACAGTTGATGGGCCAAAACCATGGTTTATGCAGCAGCAGTTCCACCTTTTCATAACCAGTAATATGTTATAAGATTTCCAGCAAAAATCTCAGCAAAAATACCCCGTGACACCTGTTGTTGGAAATAGGTTGTACACGTTAGTTTGAGTTTTCCAACTTGTTGAATAAAAAATGCAGTTATCAGTATTAGAAGTTGTTTTTTGTATATTCCAATTTATCTAAAGCATGTTTATACCTTGTAACCTTCTCTCTTCACCCACTGTAAACACCCATCTGACTGTTTGTTTGTTTCTGGAAAATCAGTGTTTCAGAAGGGCCGGGCCATAGACACGGGAGAAGTAGAGATTGGAGCACAAGTTATGCAGACCATCCCACCTGGTTTGTTCTGGCGCTTCCAAATTACCATCCACCACCCCGTGTACCTGAAATTTAACATTTCACTGGCAAAGGATTCTCTGCTGGGAATTTATGGCAGAAGAAACATCCCACCTACTCACACTCAGGTAACTGGAAATGATCCTGATTCTGTCACACTTGTATTTTCAAACAGCAGTGGATGGGAGTGTTCAGAACACACTTCCAAAGCAGAGAGGGAGGAAGGGACTGGCTGTAGGCACTGTCTGTTTATGCTTTTCTTTTACTGAGCTCTCTCAGAGGAAGGGACAGTGTCATAGCAGACAGGTCAGCAGCTGTGACCTCAGGGATGTGACTGTCTGACAGGTACACACTGTCCTGCTGCACAGATCCAGCATCTTCTATGCAAGGGATGAAATTCCAGTGCACCTGAAAACACCTTAATCTTTTTATGATTCCCTTAAAACAAACAGATTGTACAGTCAGTATAAGGAGTTAATAGAGAAGGAAAAGCTCTCTCTGGTTTCTAAGATCAAAATTATTTTTGAGCACTTACTCCTGGGGATTTTGCAAGAGAAAACCTAGCTAAGCAGTCATATGCAATATTGCTGGTCACATTCAGCTTTTTTTTTTTAGGCTTAATGTATTTGGCATATGAAGCTGTCATTTCTATGGATAGTAAATTTTTCATCTTTCTTTATAGCAGGATCATGCTCCACAGAGTGTGATAAACATATATGGAATCATGGAAAGATTGTTTATAATGGACCACTGGAGATCATCTACACTAACCTCAAAAATTTTTTACTAGAGTTTTGATATTACAAATAAGCACTTTTAGCTGTCACTGACTTTAATTGAAGCTGTATCTTTAGCTGAGCTGACAACTTTACTGAAAATCACAATGCCTAAAAAACCTAGAGAAATACATATATTTCTTGACCAGGGTTTCACAGAAATCTCTGGTGCTTTGAGGTTAACAGGTGTTAAAGTTGTCAGCATCAACCTGGTTAGGTATTAAGAACTTCCCTGTAAATAATATATACTTACTTACATTATTAAAATTAAATATAAAGAAAAAGTATATTTAGGCTTTGATATCTGATGTTGATATTAAGGGGCAAGGATTTAAAAATCTGGTATAGAACAACAGGGTTTTTGTCTGCTCTTGGCATTTGAGATGAATAGCACAGGCCCTACACCTCGGGAATTTTGGAATTACTCCATTAAAGAGATGTAATTTTTGGATTAAATCTGCTGTATCTAGTGCAGCAAGTCTGATTTTATCCTGCCATAGCAAACAGCTATACCAGTTTTGATGCCACATTTCTGATCTACCATAATGCTTTTTATATGTAAACTGAAGCTAAGTTGACTACATTAAGCAATTGCTGTCCACATTGGTGAATATTTAGGCAATTCCTCTTAGATTTCAACTCTTAATTCATGTTTGAAGGAGACATGCAGAGTAGATTCATGAATATTTGCTAGGTGGTTAATTTTTGCTCATTATTATTTCAGTTTGATTTTGTAAAACTGATGGATGGAAAACAGTTAATTAAACAGGAACCAAAAAACTCAGAGGAGCCTCAGCAAGCTCCCAGGAACCTGATCTTAACTTCACTGCAAGAGACAGGTTTCATCGAGTACATGGATCAAGGAGCTTGGCACATGGCATTCTACAATGATGGAAAGAAAGTAGAGCAAGTGTTTGTACTGACTACAGCTATTGGTAAGAACAATCACAATATAATTGTTATTCTGATTATTACATTGCAAAGATGTATTTGATGTATTCCACCTCTTCTTAAGTATTCTCTTAAATATGTTTTATTTCAGCTTAGTTTAATTAACCTCAGTGGAGCAACATCGTGTTTTAGCCAAAATTAGACAAATAGCAACATTTGTATTTTAAAGATGGATGTTATCAAATTAATTAAGCGTGAAGTTTTCATGTGTTAAGATTTTTATATGGTAGCTTAAATGCTTGAATGATTTCTGGTGTTATCTGTTTCCAAGTAAAAGAGATTATATCTGCCCTCTCCTCTTACATGGGAACCATAAATCCTACAAAAATTATCCAGGCTTTAAGTTCTTATTTCCAGTATTTTAGTCAGCTGGAAGTTGGAAAATCTTTTGTGGATTTGTTTTGTGAGTGTTGTTTGATGGATGGATGCTGTTGTTTTATGCAGTTATTCAAATGCACCATTTTGTTTGGAATAGGGAGGGCAGATACAGGAGGCAATGTCCTGGTTGCATATGAGATTCCTCCTGCCTTTTTAACATGCATAGGTGGGCAAATGTTTGCAGATGTAGGTGTTGTGAGTGAGCAGTCCTCACACATAGGGCTTCTTTGGAATTTAAATTTAGGTAAAGTGTTGTATTTATGACAGTCTCGGTTTGCTGCAAGACTTTAACCACTATACCCTTTAGTTAACCTGTTCTACCATATGTTTAGCAAGATGTCTTTACTAGTAATGGACGTGCCATCTGCTCTTCAGAACAAGTGGATACTATTTTTACTTTGTGGTAAACACCTTGCAGAGCAGGACAGTATGATTCAAATACCAAGATTGTGAAGGACTTGCATAGAAGAAAAAAGTTAGAAATTGAGATAGAGTTGTAATGACTGGTTCTGGTGTAAAATTTCATATTTGCTCTGTTCAAAAAAGTTGATCTTCTGCAAGAAAATATGCCATTATTCAATTCCATCTGTGAAAACAAGATTCAAGAAATTCTGAAGCATCTTTGCAGATGCTCTACAAAGACCATAAAACCTAGCCAAACTCCAGACCAGACCAGAATCCAAGTTCCTGATCCCTTGTTTATTTTTATTGTAAGATAGCAGTGTTTATACAGGAGGGTTTAAATAATATTTCATTTAGTAACAGAACTTCTACTCTCCCTGTCATCATCCCTCCCCAGAAAATGAAATTAATTGCCAGAGTTTAATTCATGTTACTTGTGGTAAAAACAGTTGTCCATCCCTTCTGTGGCCAGTAAGCAGAAGAGACTATGAAAGAGGGAAGAGTGTGAGCCACAGTGCAGGCAGGAATCCTTGTACTTCATCTTCAAATGGCTACAAGAAGATATTTTTGGGAAAAAGTCTGTTCACACTGCTGCAAGAATCTACTGCTGGTGCATTTGAAAATACTGCCAGCTTTTGTGTTTTCATAACCTGTGTATCTTCTTTTCCTACTTTTCTGTGCATCATAACTTGATTGTTTCTTTGGGGGTTTCCACAAAAAACAAAAAAAATTCCTCGAGGCATTCTTCTTACCCAGACTGGTCTGGAGTCATATTTGACATCTCTGCCAACAAAGGAATCAGCCAGGAGCAGAAACCTTGAGAACAGAGCAAGAGCTTGGATGCTTCTCTGCCAAATGCTCCTGTGAACCAGCCATGCCCCTCTCAGCATCTCTTATACTGTATTTCAAGATGCTCCATGTTAGTTATGTACAAAATTGATTTTTCTGACACTTTAGCTGAAATTCTGGTCAGGCTTTTCTGAGGAGGGTAAATTGCAGGCAAAATGTTGCATTGCTTCCAATACTTCCATTAACTAAATAAAGGGCAGCCCAAACTGGACATTGCATTGAGAGGAAGTAACTTCTTAAACCATTCATTCTTCGTTTCAGGTCAATGTAGGGATCATTTGCCATGTGATTCTAGGAGAACTGAGAAGGCAGGCAAGTGCACACACAGAGCAAGAGAAGAGTTGATAATGAACAGTAATATGAAAAATTAATAACGAGCAGCATTTCTGTGAAAAAAACTTCCTTCTAAAAATGAGCTGGTTTTATAACTTCAAAACGAGATCTGCTGTACAGGTTGTAGATATCTGATGAACAGATGCATATCAAATGTCTGTTCTTTACTTTAAACTGATAGCCTGAAAAGAATGTTTTCAAATAACCATAGGAGTTTTCAATCCTTATCTAAGTGTCCATAAACAAGATCGGAATACACTTGTATTAGTTATTTTTATTAATTGTAGGATCTAGATTTTCTTCTTTTTCCTCAATTATTTTGTGGGAAAGGAGTCAAGTTTCCCATTTTCCTATAGCCAGAGGTGCTTTGCCACATCTGTTTGTGGATGTGGCCATTGGACAATCCCAGTTCCCCAGAGCCTCTCTCCCATCCAGCACCTGCAGGGGCTGCAGAGCCCCTCAGTCCTGGAGCTGGACCTGCTCCACACAGGATCATCTTAGCTTGAATTTACTTCCTATTCTTTATGGAAAATCCATATAAATCAGTGAATCCACTGTATTCCTGTAGGAAATAGATGTGTAAATTGGAACCAGCTAATCCATGTACAGATAGGAGCCTGTCCTCAGATGTGTGAGGTTAAGTGGCTTAATATCCAAAGCTGTGTGATAAAACATGGGCAAGTTCAAGATCAGAACTGAAGGTGAGGTTTTTTTTCCTTCAAATCTAGTTCTTAGTTCTTTATCACATTGAATTTCATCACCGTACAAAAGACTATTTTTTTGTTTATCTGATTGCACAAAAGTGGTAATCCTGCCCTTCTCCAAGGGATTCAATTCACATGGTTCAAATGAACACCATAGAATGCAATTTACTCCATAAACAGGTTTCAAACAAATTACTTCAGCAATAAAAGAAAATGTTTAAGGTGGACATTTTCCAGCAAATAGTCAGGTTCCTGCAGTGCTTTTAATGGTGGTAAATTTTACATGAACACTTACTTTAAAAGCTTTTTGGTGTAATATAAATGATGCACCTGTTATCTCAAAGCTGTCAAGACAAAATCTAATAAATATTTGTAAGCTGCTTGAACATGAATTTTGTTTTATGCTCCCTATGAATGAAAATGGGCTTTTTACTGCTTCTGCACCGATTTGTATGTTGAGATGTGTCCTGCAGAGTAAGGCGAAGATGCCATTCATTTTGAATTCAACCAATTTATGTTTTTCTTTGTGCACAATTGCCTGAATAAACAGAAATCCTGGATGACTGCTCTACTAATTGCAATGGGAATGGAGAATGTATCTCAGGCCACTGCCACTGCTTCCCAGGATTCCTTGGTCCTGATTGTGCAAAAGGTAATCTCATATTAACTGACCCACGGTGCATGACAGGGATCATGATCATGGTGTGTGACTGCTGGGCTTGCAAAGATTCAAAGTGATTAAAGGAGATTAAATTCCTTTTTCAGCCAGATGGCAGACACAGTACAAGCACACATGTGGAAAGTTTCTTTGTGCTGTACTTGAGTTAACACGGATCAACCACTTCTCCCTCCCTGACTTTCAAATTTAATGGGTTCCTCCATCCCCCTTTGCATCCTGTCTGTAGTTGTAAAATACATTTTTTAATAGGTGTGTTAGCTTAGCATAATGTTTTCTGTTATTTAAAAGTGACAAACAGTTTCACTTTGGAGAAAACATAAGTAAATCAAATGCTTCTGTGGTCTTAACTTGAACAGAGTGTAGATAAGAAACCTAAAGCAGCTTAGAGATGTTCTTCCAGCATTAAGGCAAAAAAACATGTTAAGTGAGCTTACTTCTGTTTCAGATATTTCTGTCAGTATTATCCATTATCCGCTGCATGTGATGTCCAGAAGTTCTCATGATTTTCCAATGTCTCCTCAAATGTAGGGTTTAATTTTTTTAAGACTCAATTGGCTCAGAAATTGATACTGGATTGTAAAAGTAAGCTTCCACATGGCTGGTTTACATACAGATCAGTAATGCCTACTACTTCAATGATATTATGCCTTCTTAGAAGAAAAAAGAAAAAGGCAGAATCTTGTTTCCGTTCACAGGAAAGAAATATTAATCTTATTGAAAATCAGGCATCCCTGCAAATTTTCCACAGAGGCCAATCAAGGGGAAGGAGTTGCTTTTATCTTTTAAGATACCGCATTTCTGGCCAAAATTAAGGTACATACAGAGAGGCAGACTGAGGAGAAAAGGATGTGGTATTACTGCTGCACTCCCTAGTTCAAAGATTTCAGTCTATTACAACCCTTGAAGCAAATGAAGAATTGAGGAGCTGGAGTGGAAAAGCAATTTTACAGAACGATAAATGCAATAAATGTTAATCTATGTAAGTATGTAAATACATTAAAAAGGTCATTCTGCCTTCTTCAGATTCCTGTCCAGTGCTGTGCAGTGGGAATGGAGAATACGAGAAAGGTCACTGTGTGTGTCGGAACGGCTGGAAAGGAGCGGAGTGTGATGTTCCAGAGGAGCAGTGTATTGATCCAACCTGCTTTGGCCATGGCACTTGCATCATGGGTGTCTGCATCTGTGTCCCTGGATACAAAGGAGAGATTTGTGAGGAAGGTTTGTGAAGTTTCCTTCTCTGTAGTCAGGGGGGTTGACTTTTGTCTTTAATTTCCGCCTTTTTTAAGGTAGTTAAAAATTCACAGAGGTGTGATCAGCTTTCTGTGAGGCAGTACTACTTTGCTCAAAACTACCTTTGCTGTCTCATAGAAAGTAATGTTAAGATAGAAAATTTTCAGAGGTAAAGGTATTCAGGTCTTGGTAACAATCCAGTGGACTGATCTCATAAAGTTCACACTTCTATTTGAAAAGATAAAACTATTTATTTTTATTTGGCCAAAATCTCGGGGTAAGGCAGTCAGAAGATCATTTAAACAAAACATGATGTGGTAGTTCTCCAAAGCAATCAGACAATTGTAATCATTCTTACATCCTAGATTTTTCTGACAATATAAAGCCAAAAGGGCAGCAAGCAGCTTCTGTTATTACCAGAACATATTGTGTAATTCTGTTGTCATATGTCGTTTTTCCTGGGAGCCTTTGCCCACAGCAATAAACTGGCATTCTTTAAGGCTTGGCTAACAAAAAGTGGGCGATGCTGTGAGAGCAAGTGTCTCAAACCAAGACAACAAGCTATTGTATTTTTGCTGGTTATGGTACTGATGTGTCTCTGCCTTATCTATAAACAGAAGCAGTTGTTGTTTCCTTCAGCATGTCTGGGATAGCTCATCAACTCTGACTTTCTTCCCTTGTGCATAGCCTCAGAAAGCAGAACTCTTCCTCATGCTTTCCTTGATTTGATGATTTTTCACTAGTCCCCTTAGCCTGGAGCTAGTGACAGCATACTTTGTGCTTCCTGCTGTAGAGATTTTCAGTAATTCTTTTGAGTAGCACACACAGGAGGCTTTTTATGTTGCTTGAATTCTCTAGTCAGAAAAATGTCCACGATGAATTTGATAGATTTGACATACCTGGAATGGTTTTTAAAGGGAGGATCAAGAGAATGCTTCTGACATAGTCAATTGTTGGTAGTTTCAGAAACCAAGAAAACCCAAATGGGAAAAAGCAAGTAATACACAGATTTCCTCAGTGAGGCCATGATGCTGAACAAGCCTGTAGCTGGTGAGAGGCTGACTGCTGTTTTTAGTTGCTTTGTTTCTTGCCATAATGAGATCCTGCAAAACTATTGGGGAAAAAAATGACATAAATGTACTCAGACAGCTATTGAAACCAAGAGTGGGGAAACACTGGATTTTATAGTAAGAAATTTATTTAAATTTAAAAAAAAAGGTGGAATTATGTGGAAATATGGTAGATGAAACAAACCTGTGTAACCAAGTACAGTGGGTTTTTATTGTAACAGTGTGTCCTTGACATGACTGTTCAGTTTGTATTGTAACTTGTACAGTAGTTAGGGAATTCTGTCAGGAATTAAGATTATTTTACTGTATGTAAACATGATTTAGTCTTATAGCAGTGCTGTTAACAGCAACAGATGCACTGTCCAGGGAGCACCAGTAACTCCATGTATTCATTGCTATGAGGGTCCCTTGAATTTGTCTTGCCAGAGCAGCATTCCTAAAATGGAGTCACCCTATTAATTTTAAAATATCAGCAAAATAAAGAGCTGTCTCAGGATGAGAGAAAATTACTGTATATTTTTGTCCTGTGCTTAGCAAGATTATCCAGAAACACTGATTCCCTCTCTCAGAATTACACCGTGCTGTGCACAAGCCTGGAAGGCTGAAAAAGATACAAAATAAATCCTGAAATAAGATGTTGAATTGGTGGCATAGCAGTTCAAAAGATGAAGCTTTACTTCTTTATTTTTAGGTTGAAAGGTCCTATAAACTGGAGGCCATTAATTTCCATGTCAGAAGTATTTAGCCTTCCCTTCCTGAAGCAGAAAACATCTCTTCATTCCAGTAGCACAGGATACTGTTGGTTAAGTTTACAACTTAATTATTAAAACAGTACTTGTGCTGATACTCGAGAAATACATAGCAGAACCTTCACAGTGCCTCTAACACCAGTCTGAAGCATGATATAAATGGATGGGCTTCTGGCTAATTGTTTCCCCTGTTCAGACCCCACAGATCCTTCAGCTCTGCAGTCTTCTGCAGCCTCCAGAGAAGGCTGGCTGCTTCCTGCTTAAAACCTGTCTTGTTAAAGCAGTGCTGGGGCTTTGTGAAAGAATATGCTGCTCATACAGCACTAACCAGCTGATTTAAATTCCTCTACAGAGCTCCTGAATTTTTCACCAGGAATTGTTTAATCCAAATTGAGAACAAATTTAGTTCTTTGTTTGCAAATTGTTCATCAGTACATTATGACTTTTATGAAGCTGTTCATTACTTGCAATTGCCCAGCACATATTTTTTGTGTATGGGAATTTGTTTTTACAGGCATTGAGTCAGAGATTCCCTACTCAGTCTTAGTAGATAACCTTTTCTTTGTAGCAAATTTTCACCTATAGAGATAGCTTTTCAGGAAGGTGAAAGAATAAATCTTTCTTTTCCCAGATGTAAATAAAACACAAAATACACAAATGGAGATACAAAGCAAAATTACAGAAGTAACTATTAATTGCTCCAACTCTTTCCCAGCCCTGCTACTGAAGCAGAGACTTCACCAGCATAGACCAATAGATCTGTCCTGGAAATCTGTGTTTTAAAAATAAGACAAAATCCATGGCAAGAGATTCATATGGCCTCTAACAGTCTACATACTTGCTTTTTTCCTGGTTTTCAACTTACCCTTTTGCACAGGTGTTAACGGACTGTTTTTCCCTTGTGTTTGTTGACATTGTTGCAGTTGGCTATTTGGGAAAAAAAAAAACAAAAAAAAAAAAAATCCAACAAAGCTCTGAATTGTGTGTTCCCTGCTTTCCAGAGGACTGCCTGGAGCCCACCTGCTCTGGGCACGGCGTGTGCGTGCAGGGGGAGTGCCACTGCTCGGCGGGCTGGGGCGGGCTGAGCTGCGAGAGCGCGCTGCCCGCCTGCCAGGAGCAGTGCTCGGGCCACGGCGCCTTCCTGCGCGACACGGGGCTGTGCAGCTGCGAGCCGCACTGGACGGGCTCCGACTGCTCCACAGGTACGGCCCGCGGCGAAGCGAAGCGAAGCGAAGGCAAAGGAAAGGGAGCAGCTGCTCTGCTGGGCTCGCAGGAGTCTCAGCAGCACGGCGGGGGCGGGCCGGCAGTGCTGAGGCCGGGCACTGCGTGGCCTGTCAGAAACTGGTGTTCAGTTGCCATGGGGAAGAAGTGCATTTTCTGTGTGACAGGAATGGTTCTGCCTGGTGGTGGGGACAGCAGTCCTGCAGAGGACAGGGGCCTTCTGGCAGGCACTGGAGGCACGTCTGACTCTCACCTGAGCTGCTGAGCACCTGTCAGGCTCAGGCAATCAGGGAATCCACAGTTCTGAGAGAGATTGGGAAGATACTTAAAAAATAAATATCCAAATGCAATGACTGATGAGTAAGAAGGCACTGTCAAAAAAAAAATCTTCAAACAAAAAAGCCCATCATTCTCTCATGTTGGGATCAAAACTCTCCTTCTCCTTAGAGGACCATCAAGGTTTGATCCCCCTAAACTTGATTAAGAGTTGAAATGGATTTCCTACATGCTTTATACATTTACATTTCATTTTCTTGAAATGAGTGCACTCTGCACATTTTGCTCTGTAATGGAGCATGTCATTACCAGTGTATGTACTACTATTTTTTTCCCCTATAGAGCCCACAAAGCCAGAATCTCAGATGATAAGTGGCACATCCCAGTAGAGAATAGATGCAAGTGACAGATTTGCTGAATACTGTGCAATACAGCCAGTGGTCCAAGTCACCAATTTTTCTTAGAAATCATCATTCATAAGAGCACTTGGAACAGTATAAATTTCTGCTTAGATCTTTAAAGTGTGTGGTTATGATCTTTAGGTAGGGACTTATAAAATGTCCCTCTGCATGGTGAATTTTTAAGCAACAAAATATTGACCTGCTAATAATTTTCAGTGTTTGTTACAAAGACCTTGCATTCATTCTACATTCCAAAATTAATGCATGCAATTTTAGTCTGACACTGTCAGATATGGCACCTGCTTTGGTAAGAATTGACTTTCTATTGGTTTTCAGCAAAAGCCTAGTTGCTTGCATTTTTATCCTGTATTTTATTATATATTTTTTGAAGCTTAGCATTATAGTAGTGTTTCCATTAATGAAGCAAATAATTAGGAGAGGTGTTAGCTATGTACTAATTTTTTACTCACAAAATATAGCAAACTAATTCTGTTTTAATACAATGTTATTGTAGCTCAAAAAGCAATGTTAACCTCAGATAGGTCTGTTGTCTCAGCTGCATGGGGCAGTTAGATATTAAGTAAGGAACAAAAAATCTAATCAATAACGTCCAAAGCTGTTTTGAACATTTTTGGAAGAAAACCTCTTTCCTTCCATCAGCAGAGAAAATACCTCTCTTCATTCCCACTGTCTTCTGAGTTATCAAAGCATGCTTTTACAACTACCAACAGGCAGCACAGCCAGATGCTTCAGACTTCTCCTTTTAAATATATATTTCTTCTTAGGTGTTAGACTGGATTGAGGATGCTTGTGGCAATACCCTGAGTGTTAGACTGAAGTATAGATGTTCATTTGTGCCTGAGACATTCTTCCTAGGATCACTGCTTGCTGTGCATGTTGAAAATCAAGCTTGATTTTAGTGAGCAAGAACAACATCAAATGAATAAGTAAGGAAACATAAGAGGAGTAACAAGGTCACAATAAACGAGCTGTCACATGTGAATGGAGAAAGTCACAAGGTTCTGTAGAATGAAGAGGATGAAATGGGTAAAGCACAGACTGCTTGTCCTGAGTCAGACAACAGCAGAGCTCAGCAACTGAGAGCCCAGCAGTCTCTCAGCCTGCCCCAACCCCTTGCACTTTGCCATCTCTGGACCACATTATTCTCAGTGCTGTGAAAATTTGCCTTTCTGTCGCACCTTGAAGAATATAGGCTCTTGTCCTGAGTATTTCTGTGTTCCCCAGCAAATTCCAAATATTTTCAAAAGACAAGGGTCTATTATACTAAGTTTTGTGGGATTTTTAAAATAGAAGTTAGTGTATCTTGGTAGACTTTAAAAGGGAGAAGTAGCAAAGGTTCTAGAATGTTTTTTGAATATATTATTCCAGACACAGTGTGGCCTAACCTGAAGAGGGATGAGCCACCTCTATGATACCTTCCCCTACCTGCCCATCTCTAGCTCCTCGAACAATATAAACTTCCATTTTACAAGTGGCAGACTGGGGAAAGACAAGAATCAGTATGAGTGGAAGAAGAGAGTTACAGAGTGACTGTGTGACCTGTGCATATCCTTAAGAATTGCCAGTATTTGGAGGCTCATCCTGAGCTCTGGAATCATTCATGGATTTTTTGAGGCTGGAAAAGACCAGGTTGTTCATGTTGTTTGATTTGCTGTAGAACAGTACCAAACAATAGCAATCATCCTTCAGTTTTTGCTTGACACTCATAGTTTCTGTTTAGTTTTTTGAAAGTTAAGCTTCACACAGAGACCAAAAATGAAGGGCAGTCTTACTATTTCTTAGATAAATTGTTTCAATTATGTCTGGCCCTCTCTACCATAAAGTGCACCTTCCACTCCCTAGTTTGAATAGATAAAATAATCTTGAAATCATGTTTCTTTCTGTGAGGTGAAAGACTGGCAAATTATTTGTAGTCCTTTCCAATGTCCAGCCTGATCTCTGCTCTAACCTGTGGGGTGGCATAACCCAATCTCACTGCACCACCTCCAGATACTCCTCCTATTTCCAGTTATTGCTGGACAATTGCCATCCCTTGAGGGCCAGAAATTCCTCTTGCAGAACTCCAAAGCAGATGCCAGGATATGTTTTCATTGTGTTTTAATTGGCTCTCAATAAAGGCAGCTCAATATGGTTTGAAAGTTGTTCAGACACTTAGTACTGCTAGTCCTACACTACTTGTAGGACACACCTTGGGCTGGCTTTTTGTTCAGCTCTGTTAAGATCCATCCTTTCAATATCCTTAGCTGGATATCTGTCTCAGATATATCTGGCCTCTTTCTACCCTACAATACTGAACTTCCATGAAAAGTCATTTTCCTTTGTTAGCCCAGATTTCAATTTACCTCTCCCAGAGATGACATGGTTTTCATTTAAGCTTTGCCTTGCTGCTTATGAGTGTCTTTGTAAAGGCTCTTCCTATCAGCTAACTACAAACATACAGACCATATGCCTCTGATTCTCCTGCCTTCTTTAGGCACCATCAACTGAATTTCACCCTGGAAAGACTGGCAGATTTTTTAGCTACACCAATCAAAACAACATTGTGGTGTCTTTTCTACAGCCATATGTGATCAGGAGAAGAAATTTAAAAAGCACCTTCTGTCTATCTTTGCTTTATTATATGGACAAAATCAAAGTATTCTAACTGTTCTATATGGTTATAGACTGACATGTATTTTCTGTGAGGGAGATGGATTAGCCTGTTGTGCCAGTTTTCCAACTGGCCTGAGTGCTGAAGATCAAAAACAAGCTCTGGCTTTCACTGCTTCAAAATTACACCAGTGTCAGAAATTTGTAGAGAAGCCACATAGAGCTATTCCAGCAGAGTTCTTTCAAGTGCTGTACCTGGGGCATAGCTGTTAGAACTCCAGCTGTAATGATCCCAAGCCTGCAGTCATTATTCAAGTAATACAGTTGATTCTTCCATTTGGGTTGTCCTGGGCAGACATTGCTGGCTGCCTTTTCCTGTAGTCCATGTTGAAATACACAGAGATCCAGCATCCTCTGCTACAGGAACTTTATTTCCTTAGTTGTTTTACTTGCTGTCCCTTGAGCAGTCATCTGTCCTGCTTTCTGCAGTATTCTTCAGACTGCAAGGAATGAGGGGAGTTATGTCCATCTTGCCTGAAGGGAGGCACAGGCATCAGGGTCAAACTAAGCTGTTCTCCAGCAGAGATCCACAGACATCTCTGACAGGAGCTGGCTTTCACCATTTTGCTTCTCAAAGTGTTTTCAAGACAGAAAGAAACAGCACCAGCACTGTTACAGTTACACTGTTACATTATCAGAGTTGTTTTTCCCAACAGTAACACCAACCATCCTCAAGCATTGAAATGGCTTTAGCTCATGCTAAAAAAAGAAAATGTGATTTCATTTCTCTAATAATTAGCCTGTGAAAAGACAAATGCTTCTCTGATATAAAGCACTGAAAATTAAAAATCCATGATAATGCTCCCAATACAAATGTGCATATTCTGTTTTGGAATTAATCCATTGCTATCTTGTTTATCACTTTGCCTGTTTTAGTTTTTTCCTAGTTTGGTCATCCTTTGGCAAGTCATGCAAAAGTGCTCAAAGACATTTAGCCATTACCAATTTAGCCATCTGACAGTGGATGTGTCCAAGAGAAATGCACAAGAGGTTGAGTTCCATTTCTCCTTTAGTCTTCCCCTGCCTCTATGAGATGTGGGAAATAGGAATTTCATACTTTGTTCCAGGTGAGACTGATTATATAATAAGTTTTGTGAAAACCACCTGTACTGAAAAAGGTCATCCTTGGAGTATTTCAGAGTCTCAGCATCTTTACACCATGCTGAACCCTGTTATGATAGTATGTGAAAATCCATTAGCAGGCAGACCTTCCCCATACATCTCAGCTGACCTGTGCAGTAGGGGTGTGATTTACCAATACATGACACAGTCAGTAGGATGGAAGACTGATATTACACTATTTTAATGTCACCAGGACTTCAGTGCAGTCATCTTTCTACTTACTGTCTATGGATCTTTGTTGCTTTATTTATGGGCTGTCACCCAAAATGCCTTGATGTTAATGAGTCAACTCCCCTTGAGGCATCTAGGCAGTGCTTTTCAGAAAGAAAAAATCAAATTTGTGAGTACTGACTGCTCCTGTCAGGTAGAAGGGAAGCTCTGGTTAATTGAAGGTGCAGCATCAACACATTGAACAAAAAAACTCATCTTCTGTTCTCAGATTGACACTTTTAACATGGAGCCTTGGGATTAAGGGTGAGAAATATCAAGAGAAAATGGATGACAGAGTTTTTCAGGGGGGCAGAGCCTTGCATAAATTAGTATAACTGCAGTGGTACCTCCAGTGCAGTCCCAGTGTGTTTCAGGTGAGAATCCAGACCTGAGTCACTAATTGCAGCACTGTGCCTAAAATACTATAGACTGAGAAATCTGTGACAGAGCTGACGCCTCTGACATCCTGTCCTGCATTCATTTCTTTAGATTCTATTCAGACAAAGTAGGCCAGTTTCTGTCCTCTTACTCCAGGACATTTGTCATAATTCCACTGAATCCATTTATATCACTGAAGCAACCTAATTATGATTGGGAAAAGAATACTGGCAGTTCTTAGTCACAAAAACATTCATCCTAAAATGATTATATGGAGATGGTATATATTTAGCATATCTATTTTTGGTTAAGCTCTCCTAGCAAGATTGGTGGTAATTTTACAAAGGGTAAAAATGGATCAGCAGCCTATTCCTTCAATATCTTGTGAAGCAAAAAACCTCTTTAAAACTGAAGTGCTTTGAAAAATGCAAAATGTTGTAATTGTTGTAAATTGATATGTGCAGAGTGGAGTAATTTAAAAATCATTAGAAGTCTGCATTTTTTACAGTAAAGTACTTCAAAAAGAAATGAAGGCATAATACAGTATATTAATGTAGTTCAAGACATCTCAAATAGGTTTCAAAATTAAACATCAAAAACTGCAACTTGAAAAAATAATTAGGTGAACCCATTTCATCGTAATCAGAAACTCTTCAGGTTTAGGGAGTTGCAATGTATGGGTGTCAGTCATTCTCATTCACCAAGGACAAGGATATTCACTACAAAGAGCTTGCAGGAGTGAAAACAGCCTTGAAATTTCCTCAGTACATGATGTAATGTGATGCATTTTCCACAGACTGCTCAGTTGCACACTGGTGCTTCTACTCTGCTCCCTCTTTTAGACAAATTTCAGGAACTTCTTAATTATACTACAAACGTCCTTCGCTGTTCTGTTCTTAAGAAACGATGGACTTGCTTAATTTCATCTAACTGTCCTCTTTCTGTAATTTGTGAGGAGCTTTGCCTATTACTGCTCTGCTAATTAAAAGAATGATTGAAGTTCCCCTGCTGTACATTGTCTGACATTGTAGAAAGACTCTTCCCTACTACTGTATATTTCATTGAAAAGAAAAAACCGACGTGTGACTACTTTGATTTGTATCTCCTGCAGAGTTGCAAGAGTTTGCAAAAATATATCTGGTGAGCAAGGTTTCTATTAAAAACATACTAGTTAAAGATTGGAACACTTAATATGTGTTGCTGCAGAATTTAAAACATGAGAAATTTAAGGCAGTGAAGAAGCTCTCCAATAAAAATTAATTATCCTACATGTTTAAATCAGTCCACAGGGAACCAAAAATACCTGATGTAGTAATATATTGATTTAAGAAATGGGATAAGTCAAGGGTATGAGATATACAATGAGGAAACATGGGGTGTTTTTCAACTGATTGCTGCTTATTTTGCAGATATGCCAAAAATAATGGCCCTTTCCTTTCCTTTTTCTTTCTGAAAATTAAGATCCTTAATCTATTGCTATCTGCACCTCATTCAGCAATTAATAGAAATATTCCTCATTCCAATGTAAATGCAATTTAGTGTAGTCAGCTTTTGTACAGCCTAGTCTAATCCACAGCAAGGTATGACTTTTTCCACAGGGTGGAATCCACAGACCCAGTTTTAGATGCTCCTATCTCAGCAACTCTTGGCTTACCCAGGAGGGAGAAGCCCAATCTTCTCTGGTGATGGCAAAATGGTTCTGTTTACCCTCCACTCTGGGCAGCTGACAGAGCCTTTCCTCTCTGCCTGCGTGGCATTGTGCCTCCACAGGGAGTCCATCCTGTCCAGGAATGTCCCCCTCACTGTGCTTTGTGCTAAGCCAGCCCCAGGACAGTGATGCTCCTTAGGATCCTTTTGGGCAGCACCAGTGTAAGGTCCTGCGGATTGCAAAACTAAAGCTCTTAACATAAAGCTGCTGTCATTATTTAGCAGCAAAACCTGGAGAGGAAGTGGGATTTTAGTAGCAACTCAGGTGCCAAAGTGGTTCAAGGACCTTTGAATTAGGTAAGGTAAGGAAATTGTTTAGGGGTGTAAATTTGTAGTGAAGTGCCTGCATCCCTCTTTTACATCTCAGCCTTATCACCTGCACAGGAGTCAATCTACTGAGCAGTGATTAAGAACCATGCTAAAACAACTGACAGGATACAGGAGGGAAAGGTCTTTCCTGAACAGTCTGTGTTCAAGAAAGTGTCGAGATGGAAATTCTGACTATGGAAGGCTTGAACTCCTCAAAGACCCTTTGCAAAAAAGGACTCTCAAGTAGAGAAGCTGTGGGAATGTTCTGCTGGTGGATGCTGCAGTGGAGGGGGAAAAGCAACCTGGATGAACAACAGAATAGGCATGACAGAGAAAATCTTCCACTTTTAATTTGCTAACCAAATCCAAAGATGAAACTCTCACAAATTATCCATAACACCATCTTTTTAAGGAGGATTCTTGTGTTACAGTGAGCTTCTGTTTTTCTCACAGCTGGAAAAGCACAAATGGGACTTGCTAGAGCAAGGGTTAAAAAGAGCTCTAGGACAACTAGACGTTTTGTCCTTCAATTTCAGAATGTCTATTGTGCAAAATGTGCTGCATCAGTCCCTAAAAAGCAGATATTTATAATATTTTTGTTGTCATGGTAAGTGTTGTACAAAGATAGCTATCATTTCAACATATTTATGCAACAGAGTCTGTGAATTTTAACTTCCTCTGAAAATAGGCAATTGGTATTGGTAAACATCAAACCCATAAGAACTTCCCTAATACTGCATTTCTTAGGGTTTTGGCTGTGTAGAGTGTTGCAAGGGTAATATGTGTAGACATGTAAGGATTTCCCAGTCTTTGCCCTCCTTAAGGACATTTGCTAAAACATTTTGGCTCGAGTAATATGTTTTAAATAAAATTAAATTTATAATAATTATCCAAGAATATTTTAATGGCGATGGGGCAGAAACTCCTCATGTATTGTAGCTACAGTGTACCTTTGGATATGTCAGTCTTCAGTCCAGGAAGCCTTGGCTATTTTATAAACAGATTGTTAAAATGGTGTCTATCACCTTGGGGTCCAAAATCATTTTCTTATGGAGTACAGAGAGATGATTGTTCATGTGACATGTGGTTGTTCAAATCCTGCTCTGGTTCCCCATCTGCTGAATTCAGAAATGTCCTGAAGCAAGGTGGCCAGCCTAGTGGTGCCTCTGCCAGCTCTGAGGAGCTGCTACCAGGCTCCACAGGAAAAATGCAAGTCATGAGCTGCACCTTTGGTTTGGCAGCAGCCAGGCAGAGCAGCAGCTGCCAGATGCGTGCTGCTATTTCTGTTTGTGCTGCTGACACAGAGGAAGTTATGGTTTATTTACTGGGAGCTGCTTTGTGTCTCTGTACTCACCTGCACAGGCTCAGCTGTAACCAGGGACGTTTGCTCCCTGTGTGTGGATGGACACAGTGTTCCTAGGCAGATGCTGAGCTGTGGAACTTGTGCTAATTGAGGCTGCATGAGCTGCAGTCAAACCGCACCTGCAGCTCCGTGAGCTCCCCCAGGGGCACACAGCCCTCCCAAAACTGCTGAAATGTGAGCTCCCCCAGGGGCACACAGCNGCCTGGAGCACCTCCTGCCCCTCCTTCTCCACTGACCTTGGTGTCCCAATGTTGTTTTCCCTCACATGTTCTCACCTCCTCATCTTTTCTAACCAGAAGCAAAACCCTGTGACTTTGTTTTGGTTTCCTTCTCAAATCTGCCATCACAGAGGTGTTACAAACCTCTCTCACTGGCCCAGTCCTGTCCATCTCCATGTCCATCTCCAGAGCCATCAGCCACTGGCTCTGCTGGACATGGGGGAAACTTCCAGCAGCTTCTCACAGGAGCATCTCTGTGGCCCTCCTGCTACCAGAAACCAGACCATGCCAAAGCAGTACACTTAGTAATTCAGTAATTGTGGAAAGCTTTATATTCTGAGCAGAGCCTGAGTCAGTGTTAACAATAGTTCTGTGTACCACAGAAGATTAGTGCTTATATAAAGACATATCCTGATCCCCTCAGACAATCTGGTGAACTTTTGCTGAAAATAGGTGTCTCAAAATCTTTATTTTCTTTTGATGCTATATTAGTTCAAGCTATACCTGTGAGACAGCTTTATTGAATGTACCTACTGAGCCATCTCTTTGCCTATATCCCTTCTCCCCACAAAGCCATGGTTGTTCTCCATGTTTCTCCTCGTTATCACAGGCCTCATGCCTTCCCTGATTCTTGTGGTCTGTCACTTGCTCAATAGGTTTCCCATTTTTCCTGCACAACTGGCTTTTCAGTCCAAGGAGCTGTGAATTGCGTTTTCCCCTCTGTGAGTGAGCACAAAGGCATTGCTTTCATCTCACTCATTATGGCTCATGACAGATTGTTCTGGCCTGCTTTCATACCAGTCTCCTGATCAAACAAAATATCGAACAAGGTAGACGATGCACAGCACTTCCTTTTGTGGTTCTTGGGGTGTTGCAGAGGATTTCAGAGCTTGTTAGTCAGAGTGTAAGTCTCCAGTGATGACTGACATCTAACTGCTTTGCTACAAGTACAGCTTGAAATGAAACAGTGAAGACAAATTATAAAACAGGACCAAATTTGACAAGGAAACTCCACATTTACTTGGGTATTTAAAAAATGTCCTGGTCAGATTTCTATGTGCTTCTCTTTGCCCTTGTGTCAGTCTAATGTTCCTTGCTATTAGGTTACCCTTCTCATTTATTTTAAACGTTGCCCTCGCTGGCCTCATCCAACCTGCCAACCTGTATCACTCTGAGAAAGAGACAAGTTCTGCAGCTGAAGTCTCTTGTGTGGCAAGCCCAGCATAATTGTATTCTCCTTTACACCAGTGCTATGGCTGGGTAAACAGAGATGTTCCCAGTGCCAAATGAGGAATCCTTTTCAGTGGTATCAATTTTCAGTGCTTTGGCTGCCTGAAATGAAATATCTGTTAGTATGTTGACCATTACCAGTCCAGCTTCTTCAGGCTGTATTGATTAAATTTTTGTACTGTAAAAATACCATTTTGAACCACAGCGAAATCAATAGAGAGTGAGGTTTTTTTATATATATAAATTGGATTTGGATCAGGAAGAAAATCTTCATCAGATGAAAAATAAAGCTGGGTAAAAAAGTGTGATAAAAGATCTCAGAAGGGGAAAAAGTTGCTCTGTCATTTCCCCAGCCTCTGTTGTATTTGCCCTCTAGACTTTTCTGTCTGTCCACTGATTACTTTTCTACACAAATAAATTTCCAAGCAAATTGAGGCTTCCAATTTAGAAAAGGTACTTGTAAATAGGTGAAGCCTTATCAGAAACTACCTTACAGGGCTTTTAAAATTCAATCGCATTCATATATTTTGTGATACACAGTAGTGCTAATGGCAGTCTTCCTACTGGAGGCCAGGAGAGTTATTTGTAGAGTACCTAATGTATCAAGAATAAGCTCAAGGAGATGATGGCAGGATTATTTCCAGAAAGCAATTAAAACCACCACTGTATGGACAGTGAAACAGT
This sequence comes from Notiomystis cincta, assembly GCA_013398075.1. Classification (NCBI taxonomy): domain Eukaryota; kingdom Metazoa; phylum Chordata; class Aves; order Passeriformes; family Notiomystidae; genus Notiomystis; species Notiomystis cincta. The sequence continues at coordinate 137,193 of VZRX01016005.1, read as the reverse complement.
CTGAGTAACAAACAGTGAGATTCAGCATTTTAGTTCCAGTGAGTTTATTTTATATGTTGTGGCCTGTGGTAAGGAGATAAGAAAGGTAGTTAGGTATCTGCAAGGCAAGACACCAGAAAGGTTTTCTACATAGAGCTTACAGTAGGAAGGTTTAAAATGAAGTAATGTTTGGGGAATGAAGAAGTTTTGGGGAAGTTTTGCCTTTGGTAAATACAGTTGATTGTTGTGCAATAATTATGTCTGAATTATCCCAAATAATAGTCAAGGTTGTGTGAAGTTTAGATCCCCCCTATTTATTTTCTGAAGCCACTGGCTATTCAGTAGTTCTTTTCTGCAATTCTTGTCTCTGAGGAAGACCCAACTTCCTATAGTGCCTCTTTGCCTCCTGGTAGAACAGCTCCCAAGATAATACTGAGCAAAACATGAAGAGTGCCTGGGCCAGTCCTTTACTCACATTTCAGCTGTGCTGGTTTTTAAATGCTAGTGAGACCACACAAAAGCTTATTTTCTGGAATCATTAATTCATTTCATAACAAAAACCAGGGATCTACTGAAGAGAAAATAGAAACAAGTTATCAGTCATGTAATCAAGCAGGAGGGGGGGTATCTAATATGAATTTAGGTATTGGAAGACATCAAGAAGACACGTGAAAAAAATGGTATTTAAGGGGGCTAAGGCATGTCCACGTTTGTGTAATGCATGGAAAACTTTAAATAGCTGGAATAAGTTATGAGCCTCTCTAACATCATTCAGAGCCAGAAATGAGGGCAGATGTAATTAGAGTTGGACCTGTTTTCTCCTTAAGATTTTTTCCAAATAATTCTTCTTTAGCTTAACATAGCTTTATATGCTTGCTACAGTCTTGCTTCATGACAGTGTCAGAAAGGATAAATATCAATAGCTGAATAAATTTAAACATTCTAGTCTGATAACCAGCTGTAATAGAAAAATATTTCAGACAAATGTTTCAATTCAGGTGAAATGAATCTCACTCTTTGAGTCTTTTGTTGGGATGGGCCACCGTGTCCCACTTTGAGGAAGGACAGAGTCTTTGGAAGTGACTGTGAAAATTATTTTGGGGAGATATATGAAAATAAATTCAATGCAATAGTTTTGCAGAAAGAGTTGCTCTGAATTTATTCACCCAACTATAACACATTGCTGTGGTATTGTGAGGTGACCTTTAATATATTTCAGTGACAGATATTAGCATGCAGTGCATGAGGAGAAGGATAAGGAGTGTTGCAGCCAGCAAAATTTAGATTGAGAGAATATTTGTCTGTGAAGATGGTCTGATAGTGGTATGAATTGCCTGTCATAGTGTAGTCCTGTCAGAGGTTCTCTGTTGCTGGGAGCTTTTCAGGGATGCCAGGTATGATTTAATTTGAAACAATAATAGATGGTCCTGTGAAGTCCTTTGCAGCTCTATTCTCTATAAATTTATGTTAAAATAGATCAGTCATTTGGTGATGATCTATCAGATTGATTTATTTCTGATTGTACTAAATTTCACATTATGTTCTGTGGCAAGTCCCTGTCACCCCCTCGGTGGTGTGGACGATAGGGAAGAGATGGGCACCTTTACTGCCTCTCCACACAGGAACCTGATTTCAGTTTTCCAAAGGGAACATGTTCACAGGACATGGCAGCTGACAGAGGAGGACTTCAGCATTAATGTTTTGAAGACATTTGCAGATTCCTTTGACTTCTATCTCAAGTCTGAAGAGCAGGTGCCACTGGACACTGGTATCAACCATGTAGGACTGCTAAAAAAGCTGATCATAGAGCACAGAATGGGTTGGGTTGGAAGGGATCTTAAAGATCATCCAATTCCAACTCCCCTGCCATGGGCAGGAGCATCCTCCACAAGACCAGGATGCTCCAAGCCCCATCCAACCTGGCCTTAAACACTTCAAGGATGGTTTATTGGCATAGCTGTGGTTGACTAAGAGTGTAAAACATTACATACCTAACTAACATACTGTGACACTGCTGGAAAAGCCAAGATCAGATGCACTCAGCACCCAGATTGTCAAAGAAGTTTATGTAAATTGGGAAAATAAGATAAGCTCTACCATAAAAATAACATTTCTTCTAGTAGAGATATGTAAAACCTGATGTCTGCATGAAGCCTTCACAGTGCACTCCTAGGTAACCTTCTTCAAGGGGAACAAATTTCCATTACATTTTACAGAAAAAAACAAGCTCAAGTGCTTTTGAAACTCCTAAAACTTTACATATTTTAACTTTTTTGTGGTGTAAAAAATTATATTAATAAAGTCAGTTGCTGAAAATGAAAGCTAGAACAGAGTTGTCTCCAGGACACAGCAGGAAGGTAATTTTAAAAGCTCAGGAACATTGTTGAAATTATCACACAAACTTATTAAATGCAATGTATATTTAAATTGAAAAAAAAACTTTATTAGGTCTAGATAGGTGATTTTTTTTTGCTGCCTCTAGCAGTTAAGCTTATTGGGTGAAAGTCAGGGTAGATTAATTTCTAATCTTTATGGAAAACCATTTATTAAAAAATGGATAGCAAAATTATTAATATAATACTGAAAGTTTAGACTGTCTGTAGAACAAGACTCACTACTGAACAAAAGTATGAGTGTTTTGTAGTATTTGGCCACTTTTGTTTACATATAGTTTTGTATTCTTAGCATGATTTTCTTGGAGTTATTTCTGACACATGTTGAATTAACATTAAAATCTTCCCTTATCATTACAAATTATAAAATATTTAGCTTTAATTTCCCTTTTCATGACACATAAGTAGGAACTTATTATAAAACACATTTGAAAGAACTCATTGTTGACTTAGGTAATTAAAATGAAGAGTGTGGAGTGAATTTTTAATGCTTTTTAGATTAGCTCAGGAATGATCAACTATTTGTCTCCTCCTCAAGAATATGCACAAATAATGGTTCACAGCTCACATTTGCCTTTTTCCAGGAAATTAATGAGCATTCAGAATTAAGGACATGTCAGTAAAAATTCTAGACTGCAGTGAATATTTTTTAAATCTCTTCTTCATTAATTGGTGTAAGTCTAAGGACTCTGAATTTTAGATTTGATGCAAACTGTATTTGATGAAAGTCTGAGGGAAGCTGTGGGGTCAGCTGAGGCCAGCCCCCAGCACTCTGCCAGCACCATGCTCACAGTGACTCTGCAAGGCTGGGCTTGTTTCAAAAACAAAATTAACTTTCCAGGCCTACACTTAGAGAACCTTGTTTGGTTTTCAAAATGCACAGGTACAAAAACTGATGCAAGGCATTGCATTTGGGTGATTCAGTTGTTTTCCTGAGAACCATGAAAATTCAGGTGTACTGAGGAGTGAGTCCTGGAACTCAGGCAGGGAGGTGTGTGTGCCACTAATCTGTGACAAAGAGTGGGAGGGAAGAGATGGAAGCCTACAAGTCTAAACACCAACGTGGTCAAGGAACTTAAGGAATTGTGAGCCCAGCACTGTACATTGTAAGAATTAATGGCAATTAATGGAACAGAACAAGTAGAGGCTTGTGATGTAATATCCCTGAGTCAACTAATCCAAACTGTCCCTCTTGTCACCTGCCTCCCTTGTTACCTTACATAAGTCACCTCTTTGCTCTTGTCCTTTGCAGTCAGATGATGGCACAGCTTGTGGCCCCTCAGCAGGACAGTCTCTGTCCAGGCTGGGATTTGCATCTCCTCCCTCATCCAGCCTGTGTGGCTGCTTTGATCTCTCCTTGGGGTGATTTAGCTCAGCTAGCTGTCAGGTATTAACCCAGGAAAATAAACTGAATAATTATCTGACAGTTCCATCATCTGAATAATCTCTCCAGTTTCCCATGCTAAGTGCTAGGCAGGGATCACAGAGCCAGGACATGGATGGAGAGGAGGAGGAGTGGAATAGCTGTTTCAATCAGAGAAGACATTTTTGGCTGTCTCAACTGCTGCACTGACCCACAGCTCAAAGCCCTTCCCCCCTGTGCTGGCTCTGCTGCATTTTGTGGTGTTTCTATGTCCTGCAGCACCAATTGCTTCAGAAGGAGGAAGATGCTCCAGTGGGCTGAACAGTTGCATCACGTCTGACTTGCTGTCCAGCTTCACTTCTGTCTAAATTTTTGCCACATCAGCTTTATTTGAAGCTATTTACCCAGTTAAAGTTACTGTATCATTTCCCATTGCAGTTGGTCCCTGACACTCACTGGAGTGTCTCATTTTGTCCAGTCTGTGGTGGAAACCCTCAATACAAACACAAATGCTAATGTGGCTCCCTGTTACATGGAGGTTTTTGGGCTTGTTTATCTGCAAGAGGAGTTACAAAATAGTTTTGCATTTAAAAACAGGACAACCTGAACTGATAATCCTTTTTTTGATCTTAGTTGTTTGAATTAGCTGTGGATTAAAGCTGCATGTTCTACCACAGCATTAATAGGATGACATTAGGCTTGATTTCCCTTGCTTTGCATGAGAAGTCTGTGGAGAATCTTGGATTTGCATGGCAGAAGAATACATTATCATGGTAAACAGCATTTCTGAAGCCTTATGAAATCACCAAAAAGAGTGTAAGTCTCAAGGTTGCCTCAGTGACAATAAAGTGTGAATTGGCTGAACTGCAGGTCAGCTGGGGTAGCTGAGGAGTCTGGTCCAAACTAAGCAACCTCATTTCATTACATCTGGTGCTTACAAAATTGGGTTTGGTTTTCATTAAAGAACATTTAGACTAAATATTTTGGGGAAAAATTCATTATTAGAAGGAAAGGCAAGAGCTAGGTAAGTTCATTTCAAGTATGGTCTTATGTGGGAAAATAGAACAAAACAAAAGAAGCCTTGTGAGTGAAGACTATGTGGGCCTGACCTAGGATATTTTTTTATAAAATAGGTAATCTAATATCTCTACTTAATTAAAAATTGGGATCTTAAGTTGTGTTTAAACATTTTATTCCATGTGTGAGGAAAACAGTGGAAAACTTTCTAACATTTTAAGGTCTATTTAATTTTTTGGTTTTGAAAGGGGAACGTACAAGATCTATCCCTGTCCCCAAGGTAGGAATGTGCCTACATTGCCTTCAGCTCCATGCTGTTATTTCTTTTGTTTGTTTGGAAGATGAGTTTGTCATGGTTGGATTCTGCAGGGTAGACAGATGGGGGATGCAGCCACGCATGCCACAGGTGGGAATGTGTTCAAGGTTTTCCACAGCTGGTTCTTTGGTCTCTTTACAGAGGGAGAAGTGGCAGGAGCTGCTAGTGCTGCTGACAGGCTCAGAAGCTCAATGTATTGCTTTGTTTCCCCACTTCAGCCATTGCCACCTCTGTATTTTACTGCCTGCAATATTCCCTGAAGTTTTGGAATCAGTCAAACTAAGCCAGTCCCACAACTGCAAAAATCTGTGTAGTAGAATGTCAATCCAGAGTGAGACAGACCATCAGTTCCACTCACCTCAGTATGTTGTAAACTACACAGTATTTCTTAATATCCTCTTAACAATCTTTGCCACTTGAAGTAAAGTATCAAAAGCAATAATTATAATGAACTAGAGGGAGATCAGGGAAGATCAAACATCCTTCTAGCAGCCCAAATTCTTAAAGTAGCAGGTAATTTGTTGGAGTTAGTTCTCAGGGGTAGGCTGATGCCCAAGCTGGAAAGGTAGGTTCAAATAATACCAGTGATCCTCTGCCAGTCTGCTTGGGGGTGGTGCTTTTGTGAGGTGGTGGGATCAATTTACTTCCTGATCATAGGAGCAAATATTTGGACAGCTTCAGTACCAATGGAATAAAAAAGCAAGTCCTCCTATAGCCCTCCAAGCAATCTCCCAGGTTTCCAAGGAACAAACAAGTAACAAAACAAAGAGCCAAGACAGATTATGCAGCAAGGGGGAAGAAATCCTTTCCAGTACCTGCAGGCAGGCAGTCCAAGGCATGAAGCAGCAGATTAATCATCTATGATGAGCAGGCAGCAATCAAGACTTTCTAAGGTATAATGCCCCATATTCAGCACAGTTTTTCATTTGAATATAATAGAGCAGTCTCTTTTCTTGTCTTACATATTGTTTTTCAGGAATATCATAGAATCATATTGCAGATAATTATTTTCATCTTGTACTCCAGTGTAACACAACTGCCTGTCCAAATGGTAAATTTAATTATTTTTTCTATAGCTGATTTTGACTTCCTAAGGACAGTACTTCACAGATGCCTTTACTGAATTTTGTTTGATGTTCTTTACCATGCCTTCTGCTACTGAATTTGAGTTGGGCAATGCTCTTGCAGTTTGTCACTCACCCATCCTTTTGATTGTGCACTGTGCTGTCACCCTGGCTATTAACAAAACTAAGGGCTGAGCTCTCACTCAAGACAGAGCCCAGCACGTCTTCGATGTCACTGTGCTGTTCCAGTTTCGTGCTGCGTTTTCCTTTGTGCTAAAATGATTGGAAGATAAGGTTTCAATTTAAACTTTAAAAACTTTTCTTGGTATGTAAGTGACAGCATTTGTCACTACAAATGCTTTTGAGGATGTTTATATACAATAGCTCCAAGATCTAAATGATCATTGTTTAAAATCCGTCAAGGGAAAAATCTTGCCACAACTAAATATGTAGCACTGACATTTGAAATCAGAGCAGACGTGATTGTTTGTTTTATACTTTAAGTGCTATCAGCTGCTTTCTGAGAGGAAGAAGGAGGATACATTTCTGTAGCAGGTTAATTGCAGGATAACAAGCAAATTCTGTCTCTTTACAATAATTATTCTAAATAAAATCAAACTACATGGAACCTTTCTATAATGAAACCATTCTTTTCACAGAACAACTTTAGAACACATGGAAGTAGAATTGCAATTAGCATATGGTGATGTATTGAAACAATTCAGGACTTTCATCTCGCTTCATGATCAGGGCTGTTCTGCATTGCCCAGGTAGAGAAATTCTTCCAAGGGCAATTGAAACAGCTTTCCTGATTTCTTAGCAGTTAACTCATAAAGGTCAGGAAGGGAAAAAAAAAATCTGAATCCTCGAAAGCCAGTTTAGAACTAGGGGGATCTGAGGTCTGTAGGTCATATAATGTTGTATACTGCTGTCAGAGTGCTTGCCTCCTCTCTACCTCCCTGTTACCTTTCGGGTGGCTCTCTGTACTGCAAGTGAAGGCCATTTTGTCATCACTACAAACATCTGAATATCTAAAAGATTGGTTTGCTTATGTGTATTTTATGTGCCACTCTATCTGTTAATTCAGCTCACAATCTTTGAGTTTGGAAGAGATTTTAGAATTGAGTCTCAGAAGAAAACAATCAAAAGATACGGACTTTTTCATGTCGTTGTTTGTCTGGTTCAGACCTATTACTGCACCCTCTGCAAAGCCATCATTTGCAGCCCCCTCCCCAAACAAATAAATGATCTGACAAGTAACTGCTACAGAAAGAGGCAACCAGATTGCATAAGGTCTGTGCTGAGTGATAAAATGCCACGTTTGATCCACTGATGAGTGATATTCATACAGAAGTGAATTGGTCTTGATGCAAAGCCTGTTTGCAGTGTGAAAGTGCCGTTCCACACCTTGTACTTCTGTCTCCCTGTGCAGAGCTGTGTACCCTGGACTGTGGCAGCCACGGGGTCTGCTCCAGAGGGATCTGCCAGTGCGAGGAGGGCTGGGTGGGACCCACGTGTGAAGAACGGACCTGCCACTCCCACTGTGCCGAGCACGGGCAGTGCAAGGACGGGAAGTGCGAGTGCAGCCCCGGATGGGAAGGGGACCACTGCACCATTGGTAAGGGGGGTTTCTACCTCAAGAAATGAAATACATAAAATCTTAAACCAGTCCTACACATTCTGATTGAAATCTGTTTGGAAAAACAGAGACTCAGAGTCCAGACAGGTGTGAAAAAGGTGCCTCTGCACCCTGTTTGTCCCACGGAATAGCAACTTGGCACAGCTTTCTGTATAGAGGAAATAACATAAATTAATTTCTAAAAAAAACACACAAGAAGGAAAGATAGCTCAGTCCTAAGATATCTTTGGGATGTGTTCATATGTGAATTTTGAAGTCAAGAAGGGAAAAAATGTTTAAAAAACAGGTGTGAGGGGAAAAAGCTATTACTCAGCTTATGTAATTCTTGCATTAAATCTCTTACCTTTCTGTCTGAGGATTTATGTATTTTACTTACTGCTAATGGTGTTTTTTCCTAGAGCTGACTTTTAACAATATTCCTAATAAGGTAAAGCTTAAAGATCTTTTTAAAAGTCATTAGTCTACTACACAAGTGTAATAGTTATATTTTTAATGAAATTTGACAGTTTTTTGAAAAGGCTAAGAGTGTTTCTCCCTAAAAGGTCCCGAAGTGAGATTATTATCTAATTTTCAGAGAAGAGCAGCGTAAGGTCTCACATTTGTTTCTTGAAAAAAAATCCAGAATGTGTTATCTTTATCTTGAGCGTTTTAAGATAATTCATTCTCTGGCTCTAGAATGCACTAAATCAGATTTGCTAAATCAAGAATTAGGTTTGTGATGGAGGAACGGCCTAATTTTCTGAAGATTGTTTAGAGCAAATCCAGAGCAGGACCAAAATACTTCAAAAGATAAAAAGACCTGCTGTTCACATTGTAGGCAGTGCCAGGTGTGGCCCCTGCACACTTGTCATCAAATGGAGAACGATCACAGACACAATGTTCTGGTCACAGCAGCAGGAATAGATCTGCCTGCAGGAAGAGGGAGACATTTTATATCTAACCCCTGGGTGTCAAGCCATAAGCAAATGTATTTTCATTTGGTACAGAAGTTTGATCCATCTCAGTTTTGTTCTTTTCTTTTTTAAGCTCACTACTTAGATGCTGTTCAAGGTAAGTTTTTCGTATCAGCATTCCAAAAAAATAATGAAAATATACAGAAGTATTGGGAATGTTTTCTGTTACTCACTTTGTTTGAGCTTCTGTACTGCTAAGTCCCCAGAATAGATGACACATTTGTTTATGGAGATATATATAGATATATATGCACACATGGAGACAGAGAGAGATTTACAGCAGAAAATGCAGTTTTTAATAAGTAATGTGCTCAACTCATTTGCGAAGTTGTAGCAATGTAAGCATGTTTTACAGGGCCACCTGATGTGCTGTGTTAGGCAAATCCAGTTTTTGCTCTTGTTTACCATCCAAAGTAATGCCAGAGCTGAGGACTTGCTAAAAAGTTTGTGTTGATACCGTCTCCCTTGAGAACAAAATAATTTTTTTTTGTCATTGATGCTTGAAGTAAGTTTCTTTTGGTAGAGAAGTACCCTTGTTTTCTAAAGCTGTCTGTGCCAGATGTGATCTAGTTCTCTTCAGAGCATTTGATACAAGAGTTAGATTTGATGTTGCTTTGTGTCTGGTGCTGTTCATTCGATTCCTGTGCCTTGCTGCAGGTCCTGCTCATTGGTGTCGGTGCAAGACCCTTCCCCCAGTGTGACAGCAGCCCCTCTGCCTGGCCCACACTGAGCAGAGCACTGATGCACAGCCCCTTCCCAAAGTGCTGCTCACTGAAATACCAAGCTAACCATTAGTTCAGAAAGATCTCAGTGCTTATTTTCTGTTTCTTGTTTTATTTCTTTGCAACTAGATAATAATAAAAGCACATAAGCATTCATGTTATTGCATTTATAGACTTAGAGGATAACCATACACAGTAGAAAAATATAATCATGTACAAGAAATTAATTAACTCAGCAGGACAGTGATTGAAAGTGGAAAAACATCCACATTACCCAAAAGAGCTCTCATATCCTGCCCTTTCCACCAACTCCCTGAAAGAGGCTTTTATAGTGTATTTGGTGGTTGCCAAGTTCCTGTTGTTTTGGAGTAGCATTTTCCATAACTTTGTGTGAGAAAATGGTGCCACCCATCTCCAGTTTTTCTGAGCAAGAGGGTCAGACTCTCTGATCCCCCTGTTTGCAGATGTGACTGACAAACTGTGCCAAGGGGGAGAAGGAGGGAGATCATGTGTCTCATTTGAAGTTACAGGAAATGTACTGCAGTGGGGCTGTGAATCACAGCCTGACAGACCAGACTCTGACTGGCTCCTCCAAAGTCCATTTGGAGCATCTTGGGGCTGTCAGGCACTGATTCGTCTTTCCTCCTCAAAAAAACCTCTCTCTGATAACACCTCTGTGTTGATGATCAGTATCAGGTGCACAGGGGCTTTCAGACCCTGTATGATCATGCTGGCAAAAAGAAAGGAGCTGTTTAGAAGTGCTGCCACTCACTCTGTCAGACTTAGCACCAAGCTTTACCTATTGTCCTTTGGCTCCATGTGTTACATGGTGAGTATCTGACAAATGTCTGAGCTGGCACTGCACCATGCAAGCAGATGGACATGAGTGTACACATCCAAGAGACCATTCCTCTCTCCCTCTTACAGGCAAGAAATCTAGATGTGAGTGCCCAAATCACTACTGATTCAGAGCTTGCAATCAAGAGGATGCTCCAGTCCTTGGTCCAGTTTTGATCTAGAATCAGCACCACTAAAGGGCATGTGCTGGTCCTGTTGGAACCAGCTATAAGGGAAGAAAGCAGAACAGGAAGGCAATGCTCCCTCAATTGCCTTCTGTGGAGAGAGTGTATTGTAGCATAAATCAAATTGGCTTTTTCTCAGTCATATGAGTATTTATGAACAGAATAAAAAGGTCACTTCCACTCCCTGCAATGTGTAGGATTATGTCCACAGATGCCAGTTTGTCATTTAGACAATATTTTCCATGTGTATCTTTGGTATAAATCTTGATTATGTGTATGATATTGTTAGTGAACTACAGTTTATTTTTCAATAGAGAAAGAGATGGACCTGACTTTAGAACTTCATGGCATGACTTTACTCACTTTTTCCCTGTGCACAAAATATTAAACACTAAAAGAATCCTCATTCCTCACTGAGAAAGTAGCTTTGGGCAAGCAAAGGGAAGGACCAAGTTGGGGAGTTTTCCATATTCAGCAAGAAATGTAAGTGGCTTGCAAGCTGTGATCATTTGAAGACAGCAAGTGCTAGAAGTAGGAATGTTAATGAATAATTGCAACTGCAAAATAAGAGGAAATATTCCTTCATGAAGGCTTTGTTTTTTACACTTTCTATTTTAGATGGTTGCCCAGGCCTCTGTTATGGAAATGGGAGGTGCACTCTTGATCAAAATGGGTGGCACTGTGTTTGTCAAGTGGGCTGGAGTGGCTCAGGATGTAACGTTGTCATGGAAATGGTGTGTGCAGATAACCTGGACAACGATGGAGGTATGATACATAATTCATGTGTCTCTGTTTATCTGTCACATCCTTGACTGCCGTTCAAATCCATAGTTTTGGTGTATACTTTCCTTTTATCACAAAATGTCAGTGTTTGTCAGTTATTCCACTGAAGCAGCATGGGGAGGGAACAGACTCTTGTGCTGGATGTTGCTAAAGGTGGAAAGTACCTGTGGCCATATTTACCATCCCAGTACTTGCTTATTTTTCATAAAAAGCAAAACAAAACAAAAGTATAACAAGCAATTTCCTGTATCTCCTTTCCACTCTTCCTCATAATTCTGTCAGTCTTTCAGGAAAAACAGCCAAGAGATACCCAAATGAAAAAACCTCTGTGCCTGTCAAAATGCATCCAGTCAGTCCTATTATTATTAATTTAATACATTTGCAAGCATAAAGCACACATTTACAGTTGCTTTTTTAACATTAGTCTGTCTCTTAATAGTTCTACTGAGACACAGCACAGTTTTTGCAATTATCTGAAGGACTGTTGAGGAAACTAGTGTAGAAAGTGTGCAGAAGAGATTTTGGAAAGTACCATAAGCAGAGCCCAGTACTGAAATAATCATTTGCTCCTTTCTGTCAGGTAAACGAGGGCATTTCACATTGGGTGCTCCCTACCGCAGCCCTCTGGTCTTGATTTCATTCTAAGGTTGTGTAAGTTTTAGGTTTGCTGTTAGTTCTTTCATAAGTTGGTCTCTGCTTCCTTTCCAATAGTTTGTTCTAATACGTGAGTTTGAGCATTTTTTTAAAGAAAAAAACATCCAGACTCTATTTCAAACTTGCCAGTGGGAGAGAAGCCACAATATTCCTGACTGGTTGTTCTCAGAGTTAATTTTTTTTCCTATCTATTTTAGGAGTACTCATGTACTGAACAGTCAAGGACTGTTGCTTTTTTCTCCTTCACCTGCTACAACCTTTACCATGTGCTTGTCCCATCCTCAGAGCTGTGCATCTTTCTCATTCAGAGGGTGGATTCAAGGCCAGGGTGGATGAGGCTTTGAGAAACCTGGTCTAGTGTAAGATGTCCCTCCCCATGGCAAGGGGCTGGAACAAGGTGATCTTAAGGGTCTCTTCCAACCCATATGGTTCTGTGATTTTATGATCAGCCCCAAGCATGGTTAAATATTTTTTCCTTAGACTGTACACTGAGATGTATTAAAATACATATTATCTTATTGTGTCACACATAAAGACCATATCAGTATCCTGGGTGAGATCTTATACTCCACTGTATGGGCAAACCTTGCTATGATGATTGTCTGTTTTTTCTTCTAGGTCATTGATAAGTTAAGCTTGATGTAGGTCCAAGAACTGAGGTCACTGTGGGACCTCAATAGAAACATTCTGACTCAGTGATGATTCCTCATTTACAGATATATTTTGAGACCTTCTGATTTTGTATCCTGTGGGCTCTAAGACCCTGCTGTCCTTTGGCAAAGGCATCCTCATTCCTGAACCCTGTTCAAAATCGCCTTATTCCTCTCATATCCTTCCTTTTCCACCTTATTTCCAAGAGGTCCAAGAACCATGTCTCTGCCCAGTGTCTGTGCTCTCCTACACTGGTGTGTGTCCCCGTCACACAAGGTCCCACAGCTGGCATCCCTGCCCCCCTGTGCTCTGCCATCTGTTGGTGCTCTCCCCTGCTGTCCGAGCCACTGACTCACTCTGAAATCTGCCCACTAAAACCCTGTTTAGCCTGGAATGGATGGGAAGCATTTTCTGATACATTCTGTGAACTGGCTCTGTATAAACTGCCCTGTACTGTGATTTTGGGTGCTTTATATTCTGCAATAACAGTGAGTTATTGGAAGAGTTGGCAGTTTTAACTCTAAATCTCCTTGAATTTGTCAGTTTAAGGCAGACACTTCACATCATTTCACTGCAGGTTTTAAAAGCAATTTTCTTTTTCCTTTTTAATGGGAACATAACATGGACTAGGACAGCTCTGTTGACATTAAAATTAGAGATAAGTGCAGAGAGAAATATTTAATTAATCTCACTACCACAGATGGGCTAAATGTAATTAAGTTTTCTTCACAATCGATTTCATATAAGAAAAGAAAATTATATCTACATATTATAACCACTTCTCTTTATATATATGTGAAGTTCATAGGACCTGATCTGGCATAAGTATAAATTAGAAAAATTCCCCTGAAGTCATTGGAGTTACACCAGTGGTAGATGAATATGAAGTCAGAAGCTGTGTGTTTCAGGGTTTGTATACCAACACAGCAGGAAAATCAGGATTTGGGAAGGAGGCAGGACATTACCTCTTAATTCCTGTTTGCTGGAAGGTTGAGCCTTAGACTATGAGAATATTATGGTCACATAGCAAGTTTCCATCCATCAAGCTTCTCAGCTGGAGTAGTTTCATCAGGATGGAAGTTATTAGCATTTTCACTTGCAGCTGAGGTGAGTTAAGAGCTTGCACTCAGGTGAGTTAAAAAAACACAGCTTACAGTTGGTAACTTCCTAAGGCCTTAGGATGTGATCATAGTCAATGACACGTAGCCCAAGAGATAATTTAGTGCCCTTGTATAGGCCAAATCATGGAATTCTCTCCTAGCAAAGGTCTTAATCATTCCAATCATTGTGTAAATCAAACATTTGTATCTCAGTCCTGTTGTGCTTCAAATTCATGAGAAGGAGGTCACCACCAAAGAACAAAGCTGTAGTAAAGTTGGGGAATTATCATTTCAAACAAACTGTAATTTTAGGACTTAGACAAAGGGATAATTTTGCGTAGTTTAAAGTTATTTTTTCAGTTAATTTGTCACATGGTACTTTCAGATTTTTTATCTTTTAAAACTGCATTCAGAAACCTGGTAGAAAATAAACCAGGTTAGTCCCAACCATAAGGATTCAATAATGTCATTTAATTGGCATGAAGAAGTATTAGTGTTGTTGTTTGGCCTGTATTAAGAACACAAGAGCTTTGGGATGGGGAAGGTCTTGAATTCATCTTTTAAGGACTGATATAATCATATAAAGAAAAGCCATAAGCATTTTCACAGGCATGCTGGTCCTGCAGCCCTGAAGCACCAAGATCCCTTCAGTGCAGCTGCTGCTGGAGGGAAGGTAAAACATGTGGAGCTGTTCTCAGGGGCAGGGAAAGTACAATTTCTTTTAGAGCCCCATTAGGATTCGTTGCACTTGTTCCCTGGCTGTACCATAACTGCCTTTCCCATTCCAGCTCATAACTCTCTGTTAGCTTTTTCCTGCTCACAGACTTAAGGGCATGTTTACCTGCTCAAATATCACTACAAATATCAGTGGAAAGGTCTTAGCATTATAACAGATGCACGACGGCGTGGTTTGCACTTGCTCTCATGGAGTGCTTCTGCAGTCTGTTAGCAGTGTGATGTCCATTAAAAAATGCCAGGGAGTCAAGCAAATGTCCTTTGCAGTGGGGCCTTTCCCTCACTGTGGCTTCCCTCAGCATAATTCCCCATTCCTTATCCTCCTTCTTTCACTTCTTTATGTCACGACTGACATGATTTGGGTTTGTAAGATGGCCATTCAGCTCATCTGAGCAGATCATTTCCTCTTGTCCTCACACTAATTTAGACTCATTGGCAGCTCTAGATGGTCTCTAGAAAGCTCTGCTGAGCTCTTTGCAGGCGAAGTGCCTGTGTCTTGGGGCGGGAGGCAGAACACACTGCTGAGGTGTGGGGACAGACAGGGCACACATGGGTCACACCCCACTCCGTTGTAGCCAAGCTGCAATTTGCATTTTTTGGACATATATTTACCCAGCTGCTGCACAAGCAGGTCTTTGTCTCAAGCTGAAAGTTGCAGCCTGTCACTCCCATTAGTTTCTTTGATACAGATCTCTCTTTCAAATTTGCCTGCATCTCCTTTTATCGTTTTTCTTTCATGAATCAATCTTCCCTGTTTGTTTTTAAGGAAAATACTGTTTACTACAAGCTTTGAATTCTTTTCCAAATATGCCTTCAGTCACTTCAGACAGTTATTGTAGCTTTCTCCAAGCTTTTCCAAGCACAAGGAAATATATGACTCAGCATAGCCTTGGGTTGATAACCAGTGCTGCTAAAATATTGATGTATTTCTGACCCGTCCATTGGTGTTTTAATAACCTATCCATCACAGAGATATTGAGTCCATATATAAGTAATATGCTATTATTACCCAATATAAATAATACTGATAGGAATGGTTTTCATTGTTGCTGAGCAGCAAGGAGTCCCTAGGGATACTTAGAGTTTCTGAAAACCCTGATATATTTGTATTGTCCCCAGTGTGGAAGGCCAAGCAGCACTGGTACTCTCTGGGTAAAACACTTGCAGCCTTTCCATAGGTACACTGATGGGTTTCCTTACATAAACACCAGTGTTCCCAATTTACAGCCCCACAGTCTGCTGCATGCTATGTATTATGGATAAAATTTGGGCACTTTGAATTAATGCATATGAATAAGCATTAGGGGCTCTTGACAGTTGCTGCTGCTGCTTAGTCTCTTCTGAAGTTACTCTTTGATTCCTTTTGCTTAGATTCCTGGCAACACTAATTAGACTGAACTGAGCCTGTGGTGAATAAAGTCAGCACAGGCAATATTTAAGGAGGAACTTAAATCCCATTTTTTACTTTCTGTGAAAATGTTCTGGACATAGATCTCACAGCTCCATCTCTGGCTTGCACTCACTGGGATCAGCCTAGAAGGAGCAGGAGAGCACTGACACACACCCCTCTGGGTTGCTCTGCAGCAGTGAAAATGAAAGCCATTGGTACTTAGAATTGTAGAATAACCTGAGTTGAACAGGACCCACAAGAATCATCAAAGTGCAACTCCTGACTCTGCACAGGACAGCCCCAAAAATTCCACCAGGTGTCTGAGAGTGTTATCCAAACACTTCTTGAACTCTGTCCCGTTTCATGCTGTGACAGCTTTCCAAAAGAGCCTGTTCCAGTGCCCAACCACCCTCTGGGTGAACAACTTTTTCCTAATATTCAACCTAAACCTCCCTTGACACAGCTTCATGGTGTTCCCCCAAGTCCTGTCACTGGTCATGAGAGAGGAGAGATCAGTGCCTGTCCCTCTGCAGGTGTTGAAGACCACAATGAGGTCTTCCTCAGTCTCCTCCAAGCTGAACAAGCCAAGTGACCTCTGATGTTCCTCTTAGGGCTTCCCCTCTAGGCCTTTCACCATCTTATAGCTCTGCTTTGGACATTTTTTAATAGCTTCATATCTTTCTTACATCATGGTTCCCAAAATGAAGCACAACATATTGCATAGAGATTGGATTTCCATGTCACTGAGCAAGTACATCAGCAGGATGTGTTTGAGCACATCTGCACACACATTCATGCACCTTATAAGCATCTACACCACTTCTTGTAGGATTCTGGATTTGACATTACCATAAAACTTCAAACCTGTTAGTTTATGTTAACCAGGTAGTTAACTTCAGCACTATCTTCTGCATGTGTGAAACCAGCCTGAAAGGGTGAGAGCTCTGCTCATTTAATGAACTTTTAAGCAGAAGAATAGCAATTTTAAGTTTTATTGCTAGCTAGTTATGTTTTCCTCACCAGAACTTAATGATAGCTGATGGTTTATTAAAATAACTAACATCAGCAACATGGGAGGTAGAGTCTGATTGAATTTTTCATTTTCATAGCCAGTTCATAAAGTGTCTCAGTGGTTTAATAGAAAAGAAGCTGCCGTGCAAGTTGTTGTGTGCTTCACTGGTGAGGTGGGGAAGCCACCACTGCTGGTGTGAACCACTTTGTTCTTTGTCCCCTTCCCAATGTCCCCATGCAGTGCCTCTTTACTATCCTTGGTGCTCCTGAAATTGTATCTCAACAATTTGTACTAACTGTGAACACAGGAAAATGGGTTATTGTGATATCCCCATATTTGTGCTCATGAATTGCAAGTACTTCAAGGGTGGACGAGAAGAATAGAGATGCTGGGATTTGAAAAGTAGGTGACAGCTGTTGGTATCAGGCACAAAATATATGACTTGTTCCATATCCTTGCAATTAACTTAGAGCTGACAAAATGCCTTTTTCATTTCCAAATTTTAAATTTTGTTTTGAACTTAAGTATTATGCTGCACATGGAAAGCTCAAATACAAAACATATAAAAAGCACTCACTGTGCAGCATTTTCCCAGACATAGAAAGGAGAGAGATATATATTGCTGGAAAGCAACCAGTGGAGAGGTAGGTCCATAGCCACAGTTCCACTGCCAATTTTTCTGGCTGCTGAAGGTGATCATGCCTGTAGAAGAGAGATTGCTGCCCAATATGTACACCAGAAAATGTGCTGTACCAAGCACAACATGAGCCTTCTATGACTGCAGCTGAGGAAGTAATTTCACAACACTTGTGACATCCCTTCCATCATATGGAATAAGGAATATATATATATATATATATATATATATATATATATAAATGTATAAG
Source organism: Notiomystis cincta (assembly GCA_013398075.1). Classification (NCBI taxonomy): domain Eukaryota; kingdom Metazoa; phylum Chordata; class Aves; order Passeriformes; family Notiomystidae; genus Notiomystis; species Notiomystis cincta. The sequence goes on along the minus strand of VZRX01016005.1, from coordinate 119,513 downwards.
CAGGAAAATATATTTTGTTTGATGGAAAACTTTGTGTGATTCCATTGACACACACTCCTGACCCAATAAATATTAATATCATTCCTTATAGAAACCTTCCTGAAAAAATCTATTCCCCTGCAAAGGAATGGGAAAATCTTGTCCTAGTTCTGTGATCTATTGCAATGCAGATAGGAGTGCTGTGANACATAGATCTCACAGCTCCATCTCTGGCTTGCACTCACTGGGATCAGCCTAGAAGGAGCAGGAGAGCACTGACACACACCCCTCTGGGTTGCTCTGCAGCAGTGAAAATGAAAGCCATTGGTACTTAGAATTGTAGAATAACCTGAGTTGAACAGGACCCACAAGAATCATCAAAGTGCAACTCCTGACTCTGCACAGGACAGCCCCAAAAATTCCACCAGGTGTCTGAGAGTGTTATCCAAACACTTCTTGAACTCTGTCCCGTTTCATGCTGTGACAGCTTTCCAAAAGAGCCTGTTCCAGTGCCCAACCACCCTCTGGGTGAACAACTTTTTCCTAATATTCAACCTAAACCTCCCTTGACACAGCTTCATGGTGTTCCCCCAAGTCCTGTCACTGGTCATGAGAGAGGAGAGATCAGTGCCTGTCCCTCTGCAGGTGTTGAAGACCACAATGAGGTCTTCCTCAGTCTCCTCCAAGCTGAACAAGCCAAGTGACCTCTGATGTTCCTCTTAGGGCTTCCCCTCTAGGCCTTTCACCATCTTATAGCTCTGCTTTGGACATTTTTTAATAGCTTCATATCTTTCTTACATCATGGTTCCCAAAATGAAGCACAACATATTGCATAGAGATTGGATTTCCATGTCACTGAGCAAGTACATCAGCAGGATGTGTTTGAGCACATCTGCACACACATTCATGCACCTTATAAGCATCTACACCACTTCTTGTAGGATTCTGGATTTGACATTACCATAAAACTTCAAACCTGTTAGTTTATGTTAACCAGGTAGTTAACTTCAGCACTATCTTCTGCATGTGTGAAACCAGCCTGAAAGGGTGAGAGCTCTGCTCATTTAATGAACTTTTAAGCAGAAGAATAGCAATTTTAAGTTTTATTGCTAGCTAGTTATGTTTTCCTCACCAGAACTTAATGATAGCTGATGGTTTATTAAAATAACTAACATCAGCAACATGGGAGGTAGAGTCTGATTGAATTTTTCATTTTCATAGCCAGTTCATAAAGTGTCTCAGTGGTTTAATAGAAAAGAAGCTGCCGTGCAAGTTGTTGTGTGCTTCACTGGTGAGGTGGGGAAGCCACCACTGCTGGTGTGAACCACTTTGTTCTTTGTCCCCTTCCCAATGTCCCCATGCAGTGCCTCTTTACTATCCTTGGTGCTCCTGAAATTGTATCTCAACAATTTGTACTAACTGTGAACACAGGAAAATGGGTTATTGTGATATCCCCATATTTGTGCTCATGAATTGCAAGTACTTCAAGGGTGGACGAGAAGAATAGAGATGCTGGGATTTGAAAAGTAGGTGACAGCTGTTGGTATCAGGCACAAAATATATGACTTGTTCCATATCCTTGCAATTAACTTAGAGCTGACAAAATGCCTTTTTCATTTCCAAATTTTAAATTTTGTTTTGAACTTAAGTATTATGCTGCACATGGAAAGCTCAAATACAAAACATATAAAAAGCACTCACTGTGCAGCATTTTCCCAGACATAGAAAGGAGAGAGATATATATTGCTGGAAAGCAACCAGTGGAGAGGTAGGTCCATAGCCACAGTTCCACTGCCAATTTTTCTGGCTGCTGAAGGTGATCATGCCTGTAGAAGAGAGATTGCTGCCCAATATGTACACCAGAAAATGTGCTGTACCAAGCACAACATGAGCCTTCTATGACTGCAGCTGAGGAAGTAATTTCACAACACTTGTGACATCCCTNGTTTGAATTATTGAAGAGTACTATGAAGTGCTTTCTATGCTGGAGTCAATCTTTGTGAATTCTGGTTTAGCAGTACTATTAAACATATTTTAATTTTCTAATTCACTTACAAAACAAAAATCCCAGTTCATCATTATCCTTGCATACAAAAGAAGGTACCTGGAGGATGGGAAGCCATAATCCCAGACTCATCAAAATGTAAATCACTTTATTATATAATCTGTAGTGTACTGTGAATGTGCCTTTCATATAAAATAAAAAAAATGCTAATAACAAACCAGAGCTATTTAAACATCTGTAATACATTTTAGTCTGCACCTACGCTGTGATGCACTTTGGGGTAATTGACAGTAAAAACTTCAGTGTTCAGATCCCCTGCTGTATGAATTACAGTGTTTGCTGTTTGTAGTAGTTTGTTCATGCTCCTGACTGTTGTCTCCTGAGATTTAAAAGAAACCCTGCTGATTTGCTAACACAGTGAGCTTTTTAATAGTTGGTTCCTGATATGAAATTTAACTAAAATTGTGGCCATTGATTGAGAACTGACTATTGTATTTGTAGCATTTTCAAATGAATGAATTTGACGATATAAACAAGATTTATTTGGCTTTTTTTCTGGGTTATTCTCTTGGATTAAAAATCTCATTTCAAACAGGATTGGCTTGTTGAAAATTTTATCCTCACATGCACTTACTAATATGATTTGCATTATCACAACCTGCCTCCATATGTAGCTTGTGATTCTGTACCAGCTTGGCTTACCTGGTTCATTTTGATGGATATTGTGCTAAATTATAGTTAGAGGTTTCAGATTTGGATTTTCTTCCTCTTTTTTTCTTTTAAATTGTTTAATTTAAATCCAGTGTCTTGAATGAGCCTAAAGTAGAACAAAGATTTTATTTTGGCTTAAGAGTTCCCTGTTTGCCTGAAATAGGTGTTTTATTATTTTACTTCTTCACAAAGTGAGAAAAATATTTTTCAGTTCTATCCAAGTCAGTTTCTCTTCTAAATTTTGTTTGGTTGTTTGGAGAAAAGCCGGAAGTTGAATTACTCAGACAATTGTACTTAATTATCCTAAAATACACACAGCAGTCTGAGCCAAATATGTGGTGTTAAACCTTTGTTGCCAAGGCTGTAAACTGTTCCTGCTGAATCCAGCACTTGATGCAGTTGTGGTTCTGTTAGGACATACACCAGTCCGAAAATGAGACTCGTTCAGATGTGCTTCTGGGACTTCACACCCTCCTAATGGGAAACCCACCCTCTCGTAGCCCTGGGAGGCTGAAGAGGCAAATGAAACCAGGTGCAAGTAATTCAAACAAAAATAACTCCATTAGCAGAACCTGGAAGAGTTTATAAGGCAGTCACATTGCTGACAAGTAAGCTGCAAAGAAAAGGGTAAAATTGAGTCTGACTAGAAGATGGAAAAGTGCTTTCCCTTTCCTTGGTTTCTTTTTGTGTACAGCCTGAGTGCACTGAGTTGGTCACCAGGTATGTAAGCTCTTGACTGAAGCAGAGGAAAATGAGGACACTATTAGGAAAAGCAAAATAGTTAAGTGTTATTTTTGTAGCTATTTCTTTCCTAGGCAAATCTTCATAGTCTAATATTTCTATGACCTTTCACTTTTATTTCTTACATAAATGAGAGAATCAGGTCAGCTCAGTTTCCTCATCTAATGGCTTGTTGACAAGGGAAAAATTAATCAGAATCACTAGTGTGGAATAAATTACTCCAAAATAGCTTCCCCGTGGATACTGTTATTCTGAAATAAGTGCTTCTTTTTTCTGATTAGCACATAATCTGTCAGGCCAATGTTTGTGAAGTTTCTTAGGTAGACAACAGCGAGCTTGTAGAATTTAGTATCTTCAAGAAAATCCCTTGACTCCTTGAACAAGACTTGTCACTGCCATAACTCTTCCCTGGCAGAGCCCAGCCCTGAATGGTCTGACCACGTCAGAGCCCTCTGCAGGCACCACTGCCAGTTCAAACCACAGCAAGAGATTTCAATGTCTTTATGACATTTTCAAATCCAGTAGAATTCTTTAATGTTTGTTGTCTTGGATGATCTGCTGAAAAGCATCTGTAACTTGATGCTTTTCAGTTCACTTATTAAGAATATAGAGAGCTTCATTCCTTGGACAAAAAGTAGAGGAAACAATTTTTTTTTTCCCCTTGCAGTTCCAAGCATGCTTTTCAAATTTCAACCCAAAACCCTCCTTTATTTTTTCATCAGAACACACTGAAAATGAATCTGTTTCATGTTGTGAACTCCTCCATCCACTTCCCGTGTGCTTTTGTTTAGACTGGAGGCCCCTTATTGTTTCAGCTTACTGACTTCCTAGCAGATTTCAGTGGCTTCCTAGGCTTTCCTGAATACAAAGTGACTGCTACACTCAAAGTCAATGAACTCAACGTTGCCCTGTAAAGTTCTTCTCCCACTGCTGGCAAATGCTTGTTATCTCCAGGATCTGGGGAACATGGAAAGAACTTAAAGCACACACTGACCTGTAGCCATGCCAGCTCTGCTGGATCCAAGGGTCCTAGATTATTGTCCTAGCTATCAACAGTTGCCCTTGGCTCATTTTCACAAAAACTAGCCTGCTCTATCTGATTTCCCAGCTGCAGAGGATAGGTTTGTTAATATTTTTTTGCTTAGCCAAGCAGTTATCTTGCTTAAGGTCAGGCAAGGATTTTCAGATGCCAGGAAAGCCCATTTCATTATTTGTGTTTGTTCTGTGGAAAGGCTTTTGCTTTCTTTTCGAAGTGAATGTTTCATGCTGCTGTTTACTGAGCATTCACACAGCGCCCTGTTGAGAAAGCAGCAGGGCTGGCTGAGGATTGGTCTCGCACCCATTAAAGTCAATGACAAAACTCCAGGAGCTCTCCTGCTGGCACAGTTTGCCCAGAGGAGGTGCAGTTTGATAGACTTCAAAGTGTTGGTACAAACAGAGCATGGAAAGTCAAAGCATGAAGTGAAAGGATCTGACAGTATGTTGCTCCTATAGCATTCCAATTTTAACACAAGGGAGATCCATGCAGTGACATGATGACTCCACATTTATTCAGACTAACCTCGTTAGAAATACAAAGAGGTGTCTTTGTTGAAGGATAAAACACCTTTATCTTGCTTTAAATGCAAGCAACACAGTTGCTAAGTCATAAAGTGGATGTTGAAAAAGATTGTTGGATATTTTACCATCTCCTATTAAATCTGTTTCTGATTGAGTATGTAATTTAGGCAATTTGGACATCTAAGCTGCTGATAGAAGAAATTAAATGCCAATAGCCCAGTTTTAAGTTTTATTTAGGTGCTTAATTTAGATGCACTTCATTGCTTCAATTTTCATCATAAGCTTTAGATATTTAAGTAACTTAATTTCACCCACAAATGTTGCTGCAAGTTTGTCCATGAAGAAATGTAGATTTCTGAAAAAGTCTATTATTTCTTCTATTTTTCATACTTGAAAATGGACAGAGGAGGAATAGCTTTATTTTCACTTTCCAAACATCTCTAGAGAATACTTTAATTTGTCTGGTCACTGGGACAGAGCCTGAATCAAGGTGTGTATTCATGTATCACCAGCTGCAGGAGTGTAGTTACAATTATGCCCTTTCTGGATCATTCTGGTATTGCAACCAATAAATGAAAAGTAAATATCCTAAACCACTTGTAAAACTATTGTAGGGCTTAAAACAGAAGTCAGACAACTGTAACAAGTAGCTTTTTTTACTACTTGTTGTGGTTTGATTCTGGCCCAAACTCCAGGCACCCACAAGAGTCGCTCACTCACCCTCCCCTGCCACAGCTGGGCAGAGGGGAGGAAGGGAAAAAATTAACGAATGTTTCATGAGTGAGATAAGGACAGGGAGAAACACTTCAAGGGCAAAGCAGGCTCAAATTAAGTTGCAAAGTGAATTTATTACTAACACAGTCAGAGGAGGATAATGAGAAGTAAAATAAGCCCTTAAAACACCTTCTTGCCCCCAGCCCCTCCCTCCTTCCCACCCAAAGCTCTGGCAGACGGGGCAGGGGGATTTGGTTAGTCCATCTCTGAGATTTTCTTCTCCTGCTCAGGGAGAGGAGTCCATGCCCTGTGAGGCCGTGGGGTCCCTCCCACGGGAGACACTTCTGTGGGAACTTCTCCAGCGTGGGGCCAGCTCAGGAGCTGCAGCCAAACCGCACCTGCAGCTCCGTGAGCTCCCCCAGGGGCACACAGCCCTCCCAAAACTGCTGAGATGTGAGCTCCCCCACGGGCACACAGCCCTCCCAAAACTGCTGAGATGTGAGCTCCCCCAGGGGCACAGAGCCCTCCCAAAACTGCTGA
>VZRX01016005.1:43854-113230 GCA_013398075.1 Notiomystis cincta | reverse complement strand
TGCACTCCCTGTGGATCCCCAGGGGCTGTGGGTGGATCTCTGCACTCCCTGTGGACACAGACTGCAGGGGCACAGCTGCTCCACCACAGCCTGCAGAGGAATCTCAGCTCCAGCATCTGGAGCACCTCCTGCCCCTCCTTCTCCACTGACCTTGGTGTCCCAATGTTGTTTTCCCTCACATGTTCTCACCTCCTCCTCTTTTCTAACCAGAAGCAAAACCCTTTGACTTTGTTTTGGTTTCCTTCTCGAATCTGCCATCACAGAGGTGTTACAAACCTCACTCACTGGCCCAGTCCTGGCCAGCAGCATGTCCATCTCCAGAGCCATCAGCCATTGGCTCTGCTGGACATGGGGGAAGCTTCCAGCAGCTTCTCACAGGAGCCACCTTTGTGGCCCCCTGCTACCAGAAACCAGGCAAACCAACACACTACTGCAGTGTGGATACTTAGGAGGGTTGGGTAATATCTCAGAGCTCGTCCCTGGGGACTGGTCAGTGAGTGTATGTCCTACCTGGGGTGACCAGGCAGTGCTGACAATAAGGAGCTGTCAGAGGGAGCAGCTGCAGTGTGATCACGTTGCAATGACAAGTAAAGCATAGTGACTTTCTTCTGCCTGTTCTGCAGGGAAGACTAACCTGCTCTTCATTCTTCACTTGGTTTGTAGGTTCTGTTTTCTCATTGTGTGAGGATTTGATGAGGTGATACAGTGTTAATGACTGAGACAAATACCCCTTCCGGACTAAGCATGTACATTAATGCTTTATTGAATTTGAGTGTGTCATAATCAGCATGCCTTCCCATTGATTACATCCCTCCTGTGCTCTCTGGTAATAAATGTAGTGCTGTATTCTCAGAACCGCTCAATTTCCTGAAGTTTCCATTCTTTCCATTTTAGATGGCTTGACAGACTGTGTAGACCCTGACTGTTGTCAGCAGAGCAATTGTTACTCAAGTCCTCTCTGCCAGGGTTCACCTGATCCCCTTGACCTTATTCAGCACAGCCAACCACCTTTCTCTCAGCATCCTCCAAGGCTCTTTTATGATCGAATCAGATTCCTTATTGGGAAGGAAAGCACTCATGTAATCCCAGGAGATGTCTCCTTTGAGAGCAGGTGAGTCTTCTTTTCAATGAAAGACTTTTCTGAATATTGAGAACTGCAATTAAATTATTTAACCAGGAAAAAATGGTGATACCTGGATAGCTGAGAATTCTTCACCAGTACTCATAAAATACTTATAAGGATAGCAAACTTTAAAGTCCCAACAGCTGAGGATCTTGGTTATCAGATTATTGTTGCTACCTGTCTGGTACATGGAAATGTCCCAGCAACAAACTCTACTGCTCTTGTTAACAAGACTGACTCTTACGGAAGGTAAGTTGTCTCATATGTGTAAAATGAGCAGGAGCAAGTTCAGCCGTTCACACTGCATATACATAATGGCAGGATGCAGAAGGGCAAGTTGGATTCACATCTGCTGTCTCAGTCACCCTTCTGCCCAGTACAATTTGATTAGTATTTACAGTGAAAAGAATTTAATATGTGTCACTTGCATATGATCTAGACACATAATTTAAAAACTTCCTTGATTTTGCTACACATTGATAAAGCAGTATGGACTTTACTATTTTGTGCTGCAGGTTATGCAGAGAGTAGAGTGATCTCTGAGTGTTTGTGCAGTTGGCTTTGCCCTTTAACAGGAAGGAACTGCAGTAGAAAAAGGGCACTTGCTCAGAAAACCTGGTAACACATATTTTCTTGAACATTTGAAATAGAGGGGCATATAAGTTTTTATGCTGCAGTTCACTTGGGAAGCTATAACTTACATGCTGACAAAGAGATCCACAAATCATCCACATCACCTGACTATTACCCTGTCAGCTAGGCCTATGCATTAGATAAACCATGTTCCAGTAATAAGCACATAAGAATTTTTTATTTTCACAGTACATAGCACTTAGGTTACAACGTCAACACAATGCCATAGCTGCACACAGATTCAGTGCACTGTTTTCTTGCAGCATTAATTTTTAATAAAGTAAATTTGTAAACAGTCATTATTGATCTGAAATAGCTAAACATTTAATCACTATTAATAATGTAACAGGATGTTATAAATATGTAGAACAATAGGCCAGGAAGATGAACTCCATGAGAAGCCCCCCCCTGCCACTGGTGGTCTCCTGGTGTGTGTTGTGCTTATGAATGAGGCTGCTGTACTTGGGCAGGGTCCTTGACTGGCTCTGTGTGCAGTTTAAACCAAAAGTCACCACTGAAAAATTTTCCTCATCAAAATGCCTCACAGTGAGGAGTTTCCAGAGAGGAGGTGAGTGCTCAAGTTGCCTGTACAGCGTTCTGTGACACCGCAAATGTTAGCAGCCAGATTGCACATAATCCCATCAACGTGCTTTTATAGATAGAAGGAATTGATCTTTTAAAGCTATCATTGATGGGATTTAACTTGGATTTAAAAGCTTTTTCTGAGTATTTCGTTTCCTTACCCTGATACCTGCCATGCCTTTGAAGACTGAAGAGCAGTGAAGTTCCATGGGAGCAGCAGCCAATCCTCACCACAGCTTCGTACTTCCTGCCACTGAGAAGTAGGACTTTACTGGCACTGGTGTCTCACTAACACCCCAGATACCATTTCCTCCCATTGCAGACACATTTATAGTCAGTTTGGTGAGAAGATCATTGGGATTTAGATGAGGGTGGCTGCATCTTTGGAGTCAGGGCAGTGCCTGGAGACCCTTGCCGTGCTGTGTCTCCTGGGGTTTGTCAACAGTAATCTGCAATGGACTGGGCACCCCAAAGGCTTCCTCAGTCCACACTTTTCTTGATCCTTGAATCTTCCAGGCTGTTGAAATATTGTTCATCCATAAGTCAAATATTATTAAAAACTGCCAGAATTTTACTCAAGGATGAGAGATAAGCAGGGTCTCTGAAAGAGGCAGTAGCTAAACCGTGCTGCCTCTGCTCAGAACCCTTCCTCTGACATTGCCAATCTGGCTGTCTTCTTGTGTCGGTCCTTCTCCTGGGAATTAAGACTACTGAAAAAAATACAGAAAGACAACTGCTGCTACAGTAAAAAACATCAGAAATCTGTGATCCAGCCTATCTGGTAAAGACCAAAGAATGCTTGGGGGGGTTTTAATCTCCTTTGGGCTATTGCTGAAAAGGTTGTGTCTAGGCAGATGATATTAACTCATGGCTGCCTGCAATGCCACTGATTTTATAGCATTGATGGTTCAACATGAAATATTGGAAGAATTGGATGTAATAGTGGTATGCATTTATTTCAGAGCACTGGCATCCATTCCCACTGGTGCTCCAATTTTGCAAAGCCCTATCTGCCTTTTTTTTTTAATTTCCCTTTACAAGAAATCTCTGAGACCATTAGGAAGATTAAAGAAGAGTCATCTATCCAATATTTTCAGTCTTCTGATTCAAATGACATTGTGCAGTGTTTCACTATACCACAGGTTAGTGGAGCTCTGGTATGGGTGATGTTTGCATGAATCTCACTGGAGACAAAGTGATGTTGATTAGATCTTGGAAAGCTATCAAAAATGGTGACGATTATCTTCAGACTGGAAGTGTTTGGTCTCTGCCATATCCTGGAATTTTCCAGATAATCTGAAATACTAAAACTAGTTGGTCTGACAGCTGCTGAGGCATCTGTCCTTCTGTGTTTGCATCTTGGACTTTAGCTTAGGTCTAATATTTAAACATTTGGCTTCTACAGTACAGTCAGGGTATTGCATGAGCCATTACTACACCAAAAAAGTTAAGGAGCTGCATATTTGCAAAACATTTTACCTTTTGTTTTGTCAAAACTATGTCATATACACTGGGTTTTTATAAACTCCCACCTAAACTGTGACATTCTGAAAGGCAGATTAGAGACATTCTGGGTAAATGGAAATGTGCTTGCTTACATCAGGCGTGGTTTTAACTTACTACATGAAGCAGGGTGTAGCAGATTTTAATGTTTTTGTCAACTTCTGTTCTCAGGAGGGTTTTTAGCTTGTTTCTTTGCTAAGGTTTTGGTTTTTTAATCCATGCTGCTGGCAAGCTATTTGACTCACTGCAAATTGCCCACGAAAAGGGTCCAGTGTATGATACTGAATTAATTACCCTTCAAAGGCTGCTTACAGCAACACTGTCAGCAGGAAGAAAGGAATGTACCTCACTTGCCTTCAGCTTAATTTCTCTCATTGAAGATTTTAATCAGAAATGTAATACAGTAAATGACATCTTCTGGTAATGTGAAACTTGCAAATCCACAAGCTGCTTGACAGAGTTCCATATCTTAGCCTAATGTCTCAGCCTGAGGTGCTTATTGGAAACTTAACATGCAAAACAAAAGCAGAACAATAGCAGGTAAGTAGCAGCAGAGCAAGGCAGAATGGTGATGAAATAATAAAATGCATTACAAGTACTGAAAGAATGCATCTAAAATTTAAACTTCTGTTCATATTTTAAATTAGAGATGTCAGAGAAAGTGCCTGACAGCAGAGACCTGAGATCCACAGAGTAGCGAGTTCCTTGGTTACTCATGGAATTACCCATGAAGCACTGACAGAGGAATCCTACTTCTTTTAGGCCACCTGCAACCCGTGGGAATCTCAGCATTCTCTCAAAAAGCCAACTGCTCCCTCTGGAGTTGCAGATTTAGTACAGCTTGCCAGGGGACTGGGAACATTTTTAATGCATTTGAAAACGCTAAGGCAGCTTCTCAGGGGCATGTTCCTGCCCAGCTTCACCAAATTAGAAAAGAAATTTTTGCACTTACTTTCAAGTTAAAACAACTTGGAAAGCCTTAGGTCTGAGATTACGCAATCATCACAAATAGGTGGCTGTTGGACAGATAGTACAAGGTATCCCCCATGAGAAAGCAAAGCAGGGCAGTCACAAGAGTGGGAATAAGTCTTAGATGCAGAAAGTACAGTGCATTGAGGAGACATCACGATCTTCAGAGGTTTCTCTGCTCAAATTAAGAGAAGCAGTGAGTGGTAGCAAGGCCCCCAGCTCATCTGGGAAGAGGGTGAATGTTGAAGCAAGGAAGCGTGAAGTGGCAGTTGACTATGAAGGGACATCACTGCAGGGAACATGCTCTAAAAGCTCTGGTAAGGGAAGGAATTAAGTGAGGTGTTCTGTAAGCAGCAGAGCTGCAGGGAGCCTGCATGCCTGGGGACACGGGGGCTGCTCTGTGAGCTGCCAGGGCACTGGGAAACAAGGGAGAGCTGGCTGCAAGCTGGGGCTCTTGGTTACCTCCTGAGCCTTGGAGACTAGTGCTGGTCATAAAGGAACTGAAAAATGTTTTCATAGCTGCAATAAATGCCAGAATTAAAGCTAATTCTGATCAAATGCTTAGTCAAAGATTTAGTAAGTGCTGGTAATTCAAAGAAGCCAGAGAAGACTCTTCAACTTAGAGTAGGTAATAAAGAGACATTAAATAATGAGGACAAGTGTAGGAACACAGAGGAAGTCTTAAGACATTTAAAATCTAAGAGATTACAAAGACAATTCAGTATAGATAAATGTAGAATAATGAAGTTTATGTGTCTTTATCACATACCGTAAATATGTGTGGCTTGTAAAATATGATGAATAAAAAAATAGAATGTTGAGAGATAAGTCCCTTAATATTATTTATGAGTAATGGGAAGTAAAGTGAATGAATAGAGGAAAGAAAGACCATGGATGAAATAATGGAGATTTTGATGAGCTGCTATCATACAAATCTTGTGCTTGATAAAATATGAGGACAGAGTAGTGTCAAAAGATAGGTCTGTGTGGAATGAACAAACAGTGCAAGAATAATACCCTGAATAATGATTACTCCCAGGGGTCTCACTCTCACACCAATGTATGTTGTAAATATATATAGGAGTGCACTAATAAAGGTATTAGAAAAGAAAATGCAGGTCTGTTGATGTGAGAAATACATGAAAATAATAGAAACAAGTATCTTCTGCTCTAACAAATCAAATAGTAATGGCTGTTCTGTTGAGTGTCTTGTGAGTCTGAGACAAACAGGAGCTCAATTGCCTTCAATGGAGCAGCAGATTTTGGCCACAAATAGGGCCAAACCAATCTACTTCATGTAGAAAATGAAACATGATCAATCAGAACTCTTGTTTTGTATACTGGTAGTAATGCACCCTCTCCCATTCCTCTAGGATTTATCAGCATCTTTCCATGGCCTGGGAGCATGGAATTCCTATTCCTGTGGTGAATGGTGTTCTCACAGAGAGGTTAATTTTTACCAGTTGCATTTTCTCAAGTCACAGTCAGATGGGTTTGGTGATATCGTGGTGATAAATCAGTGCCCTGTCAGTGAATCAAGAGAATGGGATCTTAAGAAGCATATCAGGATTTTCAGAAATTTATGTTCTCCAATTTCTGCATATGGTTTCATTGGATCATGGTCAATTACTCTCTCGAGGGATTTTTTTTTAGTGAAGACTCCTAAATAACTTTTGTCTGAGGAGCTATTAAGTTTTTCCTTCAGATCACATATTAAGTATTTTCGTCTAGATCCTTTAGATCACTTTGCAATGGATGTGTCTGTTGAGGTTTGCCACAGATTTTCAAATTGAGAAACATAACAATGCCTAAATTTATGCTTGTAATTTATATTGAATAATTAATGCCAGTTCATTTTACAAGTATTCTGTTGGTTTGACCAAAAGACTTCTGCATGCACTGTTCACTTCATGATGTAAAACCACAGTTCCAGGAAGTAGGTGCAGTAGTGTCAAGAGTTTCCAAGACCTGGGTTGGTTCAGCCAGTGGAGGTGTGTTGATGTGGTGTAGCTGACAGCCCAGGGCAAAAATACTGGGAGGAATTTCAGTGGAATGTAGCTGTGTAAGCCCTTAGGTACTAATCTGCACCATGAGGATATTTCATGTCTTACTCCTCATCCTTAGGAGACTTGATTCCTTAATGTTTCATTGTTCAGATAGGTAAAAGGCTAAAGCTAAGAAAAAGAGTAATTTCATCACCATTTCTGTGGCTGAGGTGAAAGCAATGGTCTGAAAGGACAACAGTGAGGTTCAGATTGGACAGTAGGAAGAACTTGCCATGAGTAGAGCACTCATACAGAGGCACTGGAATATGGGTTACTTGGTGAGCTTATAGAGTTAGACAAGCATCTGTCTGGGCTGATGTAGGCATAGTTGATCTAACCCGAGGCAAAGGAATGGACAAGATAAAGTCTTGTATTTCCTTTCAGTTCTCATTTTCTGTGATTCTGTGATCCTGTTAGCCTCCGATTAGACGCACTTAGTAATGAGTTCCCTTTCCTGTCCATTGACTTTGATGTGTTCTGCTGTGCTGCCATGGTCCAACCTCTTCACTGGAATGTGAGGATAAAATGGAAAGGGGGTTCAAGTCCGACGCATCCCAGAGGGAATTTAGAAGGGCATCACGTGTGATGGGGGATTGAGAAAAATGTATGTTACACTTGATTAGGCACCCTGTGAATTTACCTATATAACTCTCTGAAGTTCGGTGAAGCCCGTGTATCTCACTGCTGCCTTATCACATTAGTTCAGCTTTTTTCTAATAGACAGCAATGCCCTATACCTAGCAGCAGAGAATGAGGTTTCATTCTCTCCTTTCACAAACCATCACTCCCTAGAGCTGTAGCAAGCTAAATCACACTATCAGTGAAACCTCTGCAGTGCCACTCAGTGGCAGAACAAATAGTACCCTAACATGTGCCTGGAAACGGGAACATATTCTCCCTATACCAGCAGTTCATGGGAGAGTCTGTGTGTCATCCTTGTGAGAGAATGCTTTTTCAAATCAGTCTTTGGGCTTGTATGACTTCTCTTCCAAAAATGAGCAGTCTCTCTGATGTCAGAGTGGCTGTGTGTGTCTGGGACCAAAGCACTGCCCAGTTTCTGAAATCAGAGCCTTTCTCACCCTCCTCATGTGTGTAACATGTTGCCTTCTACTCTTGCTGTTCCAGACGGGCGTGTGTCATCCGAGGCCAGGTTGTAGCAGTCGATGGGACACCTTTGGTTGGAGTGAATGTCAGTTTCCTGCACCACAATGAGTATGGATACACCATCAGTCGTCAGGATGGAAGGTCAGGCTTTCCTGTATGATCCTCCACTGGTTTAGGTTTGTGTAGCTAAGGCCATCTGCCAGCTTCTGTTCATGTAAAAGATTTTCATAGACAGCACAGTTCATAGTGTGGCTTGAGGATGACATCTGGCCTTCTGCTCTGGGAGCACAGCTAATTGGAGCTCTCTGTAGTAAAGGGACCAAAGAAAGAGAAGATGAAAACTACCCTGAACTGCAACAAAATTACAGTGCCATTCAAACTCCTGAAGTCAAAATGTGCCAGGTCTGCTGTAACAGTATCTTCTTGACATTGGAATATTTTCACAAGTCACGTTTTCCAGGAAATAATATCCTGTTCTCCTGATTTTGTTGTTGTTGTTGTTAAGAGTGAACCATCCAAGTAGTTTATTGAGGTGTCAATGAAGTCAAATCCTTTAGATGATCACCTGAAACACACAAGGAAACACACAAGTTGTCTCTTTCCAAAGACAAATGGTTAAATTGCTGTTCCATAAGCAGTCCTGGCTTCCCTTTCTTCCCCAGCCTCACAGGTCTGAGTTCATTTCTCAAAGACAGGTGTGATTTCAATATATTCTATATTGCACTCCAGAGTTGGCCATCCATTTGCAATAGGGTCATGATTTGCTCCTGAAATTAAGCTGTTAAGGGTAGTTTAAGACTTCATCTTCCTTGGTTGGATTATGAATTACAAGAAATTTGAAGCTGTCTTCCAGCAGGGAAAAAGTGGTGCAATTTGTCACTGTTTCCACAATTTTATTTTTTTTTGTTTGGCTTTGACAATTTATAAAAGTAAGGAGCGTGCATATTTATTTCCCCTTAGTTTATTGACTTTCAAATCGCACAACTGAAAGTTAGTAATTATCATTTCCTCCTTACGCTAGCCTGGATAAAGTTGTTGCATTAAAATATGCTACCTGTATTTTGCTGTGAATGTAATCGGTGTCATTTGGGAAATGTGATGAGATATGCATAATTAAGTCTGACTTCTTATCACAGTTTGTTACCATCAAAAACCTCCATAATAGATGCATTCAATAATACAGAGAGTGAAGTAACTATTTACATATTACCTTGTGTTGCCTGACTGTGGATGTCAGAAGCTCTGGAAATTGAGGCTGTGTATCATGCCTTCTGTGTCCCACTGTTTAGCAGCCCAGATGTGCCAGAGGCTCTTCACAGTAGCTCCCAGAGGATCACTCTCCTTGTGTTCAAGAGCTGACTCAGTTCTCAGTGCAATTAATCGCCATCTTTCCCAAAAATTTCATATCCTGTGCAGGGAGGTCATGTGCTCTGTGTACTCAACCTTTTCCTCCTGCTGCTTTTAGAAAAAGGGAAAGGGTTATGTTAATAGAGCTAAAGCCTAACAGGCTTTAAGCCTTCTTATCCTGCATGTTCTTCCTGCATAGATGATGAGTGCCATCCTTTTTCTGGAATAGGAATTTCTTTTCATTCAAACCAAAGCACCTGGGTTCACACTTTCACAGATGACTCCTTAGTATTGATGCTAATTGACAAATAGAGGGGAGAGAGGCCAAGTAACAGTGAAATTCTGTGCCTTGGTGTTGATGCACACAGAGGGAGAAAGCCCACAGAGGTAAAGCTTCTTTGTGGAGACCAAGATGATGCAAGAAATGTACACTTGAATGATTTCACATACTACATTAAGAGCTGTAATAATTAACATAAAGATTGTGTTTGTGATGCATTGAAAAATGTGGTAATGTGATAAAAAAACAAAAACAAAACAAAACAATTTGTTTTCTCTTTTCCAGTTTTGACCTTGTGGCTGTTGGAGGAATCTCTGTCACTCTAGTTTTTGATAGATCTCCTTTCATATCTGAAAAAAGAACACTTTGGTTGCCTTGGAATAGATTTATCATTGTAGACAAAGTTGTAATGCAAAGAACAGAGTCGGACACACCATCTTGTGACATCAGTAGTTTTATCAGTCCAAATCCAATTGTACTCCCTTCCCCCTTGACAGCATTTGGAGGGTCCTGTCCTGAGAGAGGAACTGTTATTCCAGAACTACAGGTAATGAAATACTTTTAAATTGACAGTTTGTTTTGTTAGAGAACCAGGTTTAGACAATCTTTGAAGATAGTGAGCAAATAACTGCTCTAATGTCATTCACTTGGCAGAATAGCACCAGTGCATATCTATTTAGTACTGTTTAACAAGATGCTGTTGTCTTTATTCTTTCTTTACTTTTTAATATTTAAAGGTGCTTTATTTCTTATCTCCAAGTAGAAGAAAGTGGGGAATGCTAACATGAATTATTATTGAAACCCTGGTTTGTTGATAGTGATGCACAAAACCATTCCTAATTAGAGATGAACAGTAAAACTTCCCAAACATCAGTGATGTTTTGATGCTTTGAACATTCCTAGGGCTGTTTTGTCCATTCACAGCTATATGTCAGATTCTTGGGTTTTATTACTTTCTTCCAAGGTAGAGCAATTTTAACATGAGCTTTAGGACTTCTCTTTTATTTTAAATGTACTTTTTCTTGACACTCCCTTAAGTGTTTAAAGTAATTTCTAATTAACCCGATAACTGTTATGACTTAAAAGAGGTTGTGAGTGTCGAACACCCAACAAAACACAGCCCAGGCCATATTAATGCCCTAAATTTTTATTATGCTGTTTGAGCAGTTAGATTTTAAATAATAAGACCTCTTTGAGGTTCTCTTTTAATTTCACCCACCGAGCAAGCCTGAAAGATACTTTGGAGGGTACCTGTAGCCTCATAAAAGTGTTCCTACTTTATTCTACATGTGAGAGACCTCTGCTTCAACTGAATTATGTCTAAACACCTCCATAACTATTATCATGCTTCATCCAGTTGATGATCATAGCATTGCTTCACAGAATATACTAAGAGACATTAATTAAGAATAATTGCTGCACACCAGTAAGAAAAAAATGGGTCACAGTGCTCCACATGAGGTATGCCTGGGTCTTCTTTGAACAGCAGGGTACTCAAAGATGCAGTCTGCTCAGAAACTGCTCCCCAGTAATTTCCTTTTTTTTTTTTTTTTTCATCAGAGGTTTCTTAGAATGTTGAGTTTCATTGTATAATTCTGGGAATTGAGCAAAAAGTGACTGAGAATAATAGGAGACAGAGATATATTAGCATGTATTAATGCATGAATATTTCTTCCTGCTTTTCTATTAAAAAATGAGAAGGGATGTCAGATGTATGACAGAGAGGGCAGCTGGGATGTCAGCAGGAAAGAAGGGGAACACTGCAAATCAGGAACAATAAAGGGAGCAGGATTTCCCTGGCAACACTACATTTCATATGTTGAAGCGACAAGTGCTGGCAGGCCTCCAGCTGTACTGCAGCAATGCTGTGACAGTGATACTGTTGCAGTGTGTAAATAAAATTGGTTGAAAGTGAAATAATCTATTGTTAAACAAGGAAAATTTAAGAACTGGGAAATATAAACAAAACAGTTTGTCTTTTCCAAGCATGATGAATTTAACATTGTGACAGGTTGATTCATTAGTACAGAAATGCACTAACATCATTAACCTTATTAACCACAGTCTAGTTTTCAGGTGGTTTTGAGTGACTGTGGTAGCATCCTCCAAGAAGCCATTCTGGTCTCTTGCCTGCTCTTCCTCGCAATCTGTCCCAGAACAGCTCTTTCCTCTCAGGAGCTAAATCCCTTTTTGTAGCTCCAAGGCCCACATCATTCAAAAGGTCAAGGCCAAATTTCTTTTTTCCCCTGACAAGCTCACAGCCTTTGCAGCCCTTCTATAGTTGCTGAGGGCCTATCTCCTTGGCTGTGGGAACTGATACCAGCCTGCAGTGGGCATGTCCAAACTTGCTTTAATCCAAGTGGTTCAGACAGCAGCACTGACAGCAGAGCCCTGGGATCTGAGTTCACTTGCACTCCCTGGGGACTTACCTGTGAGCGAGACGACTCTGATGCTCAGGCTGTTTCATCCTCACTGCTGTGTATCCCCAGTCAGCTTGCTGGGTTTCTAATGCTGCTCCTTCAAGCCCCTTCTTGCTGGAGCTTGGCCTAACTGCACAGATGGTTTAGCAGGAAGGTTTATTTTCTTTCTTAACACTCCCCAAGTTAAAGTTACTGTCTTCAAAGCAGGACAGTATCTTCACATCACAATGTATATGATAGAAGGTGTGTGTATATTTAAAAAATTTTTAATGGTATTCTGGCTAAGAACACTTGTTAAGTAAACCAAGTAATAAAGACAAGGTAAAGCTGGACAGCTTGTGTGTAAGAATATGTGCAGTATTTGGTCCCCAGTAGATAAGAGTAAAGCATCAGAGGAAGAGGCTCTTTATCAAACAGACAGACTGCCATCCAGTAAGTTGACCAAGCAGTGTGTGATGTTGGACATTTTGTCATGTGCCTGACTACTGCACTGCTGAAATAAACCCAGTTGTTTCCATGGTGCTGTGTTCACATCATAATTGTAAAACTTAACATAATTACCTGCTCTTACTATTATAATTTTGCATTTTTCTTGGCTACAGATATAATGATGTGTTTTTTTCCCAAGGTGGTTCAAGAGGAAATCGCAATCCCTTCAAGTTTTGTGAAGCTCAGTTATCTCAGCAGTCGGACACCGGGCTATAAAACTTTGCTGCGCATTATTTTGACGCACACAACCATCCCCTCTGGGATGGCAAAAGTCCACCTGATAGTGGCTGTTGAAGGTCGTCTGCTTCAGAAGTGGTTTCCTGCTGCAGCCAATTTGGTGTACACATTTGCCTGGAATAAGACAGATATCTATGGACAGAAGGTTTCTGGTCTGGCCGAGGCAATGGGTATGTAGAATCACCTTGATGCAAGCAGAAGCACTCACACACATCAGGCCAGGAAAATATGGCAGATAAATTTTGTTGCTGCTCCTACATTCTTTTAAATCAAATGCCTCTTTATCTAAACCCATTGAAGTGACTTGTATGATTTCCTAAGAACATTTATTTTCTTGTTCTCCCAATGTCATCTTTCTAATTTAATCAATTTGAAAATTCCCTTTTCCCTCAGAGAATGGTTATGTACTAACGGCATTATATTCAGCTGTCTCTGTTTTTGAATGTTACTTTAAATATGACCTTTGGTGTGTCATTGTTTCTGTCATTTTTTGGCTGTGACATTTAAAATGTCATTTCCGCTTAGGGTTTGCAAAATTCTAACTTTTGGGCATCCTTTCTTCCTACATTTCATGTCCCCAACAGTTAAAACTAATTGATTTGTTGTTTAAAGATATTTATCCAAAAATCATCATGTTTCATAGGCTTTGTTCAGCAAGCAGCAGCCCAGGCTATTCTGAGAATTGCTACAGAAATGCTGTCTGTGCAAATACATTTTATTTAGCCAGCTTTTTTTTTTCATTAATTTCATGATTTGTTTTTTTTTAAGAGCTTTCTATTTTTTAATTTAATTTGATGTTATGTTGCTTAATGGACTAATAGATGCTTTGTATTAGAATTATTTACTGTACAAGCAAAGCTTAGTGTTGTGAATCAACCCCATTCACTTCCATAGCAGTTCTGTTTGCCTTTTTTATGGTAACCAGCAGCACTGGCAGATCAGGCTGTAAGGCAAGAGTAGCAAAGGCAACACAGAGCCATGCACCCTCACAGGAATGTGCCTCATTCCATACATGAAAATGCTGCTCTGGGGGGCAGCCAGCAGCTTCCCTCAGGATCCATCGTGCTGCCCATGCAGGCAGGGTGCCTGCAGACTGGCCTGTGTGGAGCCAAAAGGGGCCAGTCAGGCTCTGCAGCTCCCAGGGTCTCTGCTGCATGGCCCTGGAACCACGAGCTCCCAGACAAGGGGTCTGCCAGGCAGCTGTGTGGAGAGGCAGTGGGGAAAAGGAGGATTAAAGCCTTTTGCTGGTCATTTCTTCCCTGAGAATGATGCAGGCACAGACAGACACTGATGTCCGTGATGGGTTTGAGGCCAAGCTGTGTAGTATGGTTACATAATGCAATATGCAGAGGAAAAGGTCAGGCAAGAAGCTTTTCCCAGAGCTGTGGTCCTGCTGTCTCCTTGAACACACCCAACGTGGGCTGCTGCCTGCAGGGGCATTCCCACGTTCTCTCCTTACCCGTGGGCCACCACTCACATTCATTTGATCATGAAATGAGCCAGATCAGGAACAAATTCAGCTGAAAACTGAAGCAACCAAGGAATAAGTGATACATTTTTGGCTTCATTAGTTTTCTGATCTGCTATGAATGCTCATACAGAAGCTCAGGTCTTCTCATTCCAGCTGTAGCTCACACATAGCATTGGCCTAAAGGAGTCCAAACTCCAGCCTTGGTGCAAGGTCTCCAGAACTGCTGCATCATCTCTGCTGTCTGCAACTGATCTTCCACTGCTGGCTTACATCTGCAGAAGGGTGGGCCACTTTTTGCTGGGGTCAGTCAGGTGCTGGCACTGACACCAGGGTTCTGAACATCCCAGGTGTGGTGTGTGGCAAGGAGCAGCAGTGCACTGAGGGGGCAGATCCAGCCTCAGCCCATTGCTGATACCAGTTCCTGTTTGGTTTTGCAGTGAGGGAAGGTATTGAGTTGTTGGCACATATTTGTGCAAATCCAGAAATAAAAAAATATTCCAGCTTGCCTTTTGGCACTCCCATGGGTGATCAGGCAGGACCAGGTGGGTCACAGGTGCCACCTGGGGCTTTCCTGAGCACAGCTACGTGTGCCCTGTGTCCAGAGGCTCTCACTCACCTGTTTGAGAGGGAACAGTTGACTGTGCTGCTCACACTGCATCATTTAAGAGTCCTCTAATGATTGTGAAGTCCAGTACGTACCCAGACTTTAAAACATTTTAATTCAAATACATAACATCTCATGAAATGATACTGTAGTTAGTTTCCCAAATTAGCAGTAGATGAGCTTAATGTGTTTAAATATGAATAAAGCTTACACAATAGTGCTGGATAACAACTTTTAAATTATTTAATTGGTGCTTAATTTTTTTTTCTTTTCCTTAAAGTTTAGGTTCATTATGCTTCTTTCAAAATAGGAACAAAAACGTTGATATTTTAAGTGCATTACTAGCATGCTTTGTTAGATTCCAATAAAGCTTTATTTAATTTGACACACTGTAGTTACTCAGGGACCTTTATCTGCATCCATTATATGAATTTTTGTCAAAATAATTTCCTCTGCCAGTATATTACCAATATTTAATAATGCATTCTGTTCAGTTTTCATTTTAATTAAATTAAATTGGAGCAGGTTGAAGTCCTGAAACTCAGGATTATAACCATCTGCTTTTGGTTTTCTAAATACTATAAACATCTACATTTTTCTTCAGGGTTATTGACAGCACTGATCACATAACCAGTTACAGAAAACAAGACTTTCTGAGCATATTTCCACATGCAAATGGTTCTGTTTAAACTTGTTGGAGAAATGTTTGCTGGCATGTGTCCAGTCCCAGAGCTCTTCACAAGAGACCATTTTCTCAGAGTAACAACTGAGATGACAAAGCAGCATTTTTTTGTTCTGAATAAAAAAGCATCATTTGGTTGTTGACACACAAAAGCTTGGGGTAAAGTCTATGTCCCTTGTAATCTAACACAAGGAAAGGATTTCAGTCAATCCTCCATGAATGCTCCTGTGTAAGTCCATGCAGACTCCTGCAAGCCCCTGCATCTCACACAGCAGCACCGAGGGCTCTGCAAGGATGAACCCTCCTGGGGGGAGCGTAAACGAGCTCTCCAACAGCCCTACCTGGTGCTGGGCTCGAGTACATTTTATTCACTGGTCAAAGAAGATGGATGCAGATCAGTACAAATATTTCAGGGCAGGTTGAAAGAGGGATTACTCTCCCAGTTAATTGTGTCTTTTATTTTTCACCTGTATTTTGGCAACAGCCCTTAAGCTGTAGGTCTGGCACCAATTATTCTTCTCAGTAGTTGTATGAAAAGAATTGAGGTTTGGTACAGATGATCAGTAGATCTTCCGAAATCCATTTTGAGACGACAAAGAACAGTGCTTGCTGACTAAAACCATAGTCACTAAAGTTCACATTCATACAATGAAATCTTAGTCACCTCAAAAAGGTGCTATAAATTAATTGGATCAGAAAGTAACACCCCACAATGAGGGTAAGCTGACAGAGATTTTAATTTCACTTACAAAATTACATTTTTCCAAACCTGCCCCTAACAAAATACTTCTCAAGTGGCACTGTAATCATCCTGCTGACTTTATCAGTATTATGCTTTCCCTTGATTACTTTGCATGCAAAATGACTGATAGAAAATTTTCATGGATGGTACACCAGCACTTCCAGTTAGATAGCTCAGGAGCCCCTGCTTTAAGATCACAGAGATATTTCTTTTTGGAGCACAGAGCATAGGTGTCTTTCATAAATATGGTAAGTTGGCATAGAAACCTAGTCATAGATACAGACAAAGTGAGTGTGTGTCCTTATGTCTCTCACTGATGAGAGGGGACAAAAAACCAGCTGTGCACAGTAACTGTGAGAGCAGGGAACAGTGAACTTGTAAGAAGGAGGTGATAACCTCTGGAGGGTATTTGGCAGCTCAGAAACATCAGCTGTAGGCAGGGAGTGCTGAGGCTTTACGAAATAGCTCCAGCCCTGCTAAAGATGCCCCAGCGGATCCGTGGGCCCAGATTCCAGACACTGTAAATTGTTATGCCCTCCTTGCCCAGCTCTCAGCTCTGTCCCTCCCAGCAGCTGATGAGCTGTCCTGTGGGTCCCTAACAGGCCCCTGGGCAGGCTGAGGGGGCTGAATTAAAGGGCTTTGCTCTTCTCGAGTACACACAGCTGACCCGGGATTGAACGTGTTAAGCGCATGACTGGAGGAAGGATGTTAATGTGTAGGTGGCAAATGTGAGGTTTCTTCATAGGAAAAATCTGCCCTTTATCTTCTCTCTGCATTAACACCTAGCAAATGCTGTGCTGGGTCACTGAACCCTTATGACTCACCCCAGCACAGGATGTGGCTGTTCTGGAGGTTCCACGCCCTTACTCGCGGCTCAGGGTGGTCCCCTAAGAGCTCCTGTAACAAAAGAATTGGACAAAGTGGCTGCTGGACCCTCAGACTCAAAACCTGTAATGTTTGAAACATACAATATTTACAGTACTTAAGGAGATGTGATTTTTGCAAGTCAGAGTTTAGCTGCAAAAACAGGCTCTTTCTGCTAAAATGGTGAAGCAGCTCTAGAGCTGCTCCTGTAAGGAACAGCTTTCAGTTTGCCATAAAACATTTACCTTACAAACAGAAATGTTCCCTATTAGACCTGTTCAAACTATTTTGATTGTATACCATAATGGAATTTAGGTGGTATTAAAACTATTTATGGTTTAAGTAAAATATACCTAGAGCTGTTGCATAGAAAAAGTGAGAAGAAATTATTAAAAATGTTTATTATTTTTTTAATTTTGTATCTTAAAATATTTTTTAAACATTTTTATTTTGGAAAGGTGGAACTATTTCAATATTTCCTAGGTCAAATTATGGAATTTGGTGTCAAAATAATATTCTTCCTTTATGAATTAGTTTCACTGGACTCTATTAAAGTTAGATACTTTTTTTGAAAGGTTGGTATATTAGAGATATCAACAAATTTGAAGTTTTGTTTAGTTTTACAGAATTACTAAATAAAAAGGGTTTTAATCAATTTGAGTTCCCAAGACCCGCCATCATTAGGGAAATTCAAGATTTTTCATCAGGTATTTTGGTAATGTGCAAACCTGTTATGATAAATGTGTAATTCTAGAAATGTTCAGCTTGTCGATCCATTTCTGCCTAACTACAATTTTTACAGTCAGCAAACAAATTAAAACCAATTTGTTTTAGCATGGATTCTTTTCTATTTAAGTTGTTATTCAGGTAATTAGCACAAATGCAGTAAACAATCAAGTCAGGAGTCATTGAAGGAGATTTATAATCTTATGAAATCCATAACTGATACCACAGACAATTTGCTGCTTTGAAGCAGTAGTAACTATAGCTGTAATAACATACTAATCTCTTAAAACCCTTTTTTCAAAAAATACCATACAACAATAGCAATCAGGGAGAGGAAGATTAGTGGCATCATTACTTGACAGATGAATATCAAAACCTGGAATGAAAAACTGCCTCGCAGTCCACAGAGAAGAAGGCAGACTGAGAGATCTTTAATTATTTGTTTGCAGTGTCGGTGGGATATGAATATGAAACATGTCCTGATTTTATTCTGTGGGAGAAGAGAACAGTAATCCTTCAAGGCTTTGAAATGGATGCTTCAAATCTGGGCGGCTGGTCTATAAACAAACACCATGTATTAAATCCACAAAGTGGTAAGTCCCTCCTTTATTAACTGCCCACGCAGAAGGAGAATACAAATTTTAAAGGAATTAATTGTTCAGATTTTAAGTGTTACACTTCCTAATGTGTAATCCTCTTTGAATGTGCACCCTCATTTATTGAGAGCTGAACTGTAAATGCCATCTGAAAGGATATTTTTAATGCTCTGGCTCCCAGGGTTTAGACATTAATATCACTGACTCTTGCGATCGCTAACACATTGTGGTCGTTCGGATGGGAAAAGGGCAAACTAATTTGGGTTCATTCTCACACAGCTGGTATAGAAGTGCCACATTTCAGGTCACTCTGTAGTGTGTTACATTCTCAGTGAAGTGTCTACACCCCTAATTCATCCTATGACTGCCATCAGTTTGTAGCAGCACAGCCCCAGGCAGACAAACCCTGCCTGATCACAGAGCAGCACTTCTAAACCCACGCTGCCAGTCCAGTGTGCAGCAGCTTTTGTGGCTGCCCACTCTGAGGAGAAGCACAGTAAGACACTCCTCAGTACAAGCAATCCAACACATTTCAAAGCATTAGCAAAAAAACTGTAAATGCTTTTGGTGTCATAACATTAACCCTGCAGTGAGATTCTTCAAGCGTGGAGGCTTCAATATTTTTCCCATTGCTTTTATTTTACACCTGGGGAGGTTTCTTTTCCTCCATGAACATCTATGATGGGGAACTAGTGGGACTAAATTATTAAAATACTTGTAGATAAATTATGGTAACTATATGTGGTTTTGCCAATAAACAGGTATCTCTTTGTCCAGGAGAAGAGAAACTTGAGGTCAGATTTTAGCACTTATAAGTCAACAGAGTATCGGATTCAGTAAAGTTCTCTCAATTTGCTCCAGCTGAGAGTCAGTCCAATAAAATCTATTTCCATCTGCAAACTCCTGTTGATGAAGATTCATGCACAGATGCATGGCTCTCAAGTTTTACAAGTTCTGTTGCTGAACTCACAGCTACAGTATAAATATTCCAAATACAAAAGGTCAGATTTAGTTTGTAAATTATCTGGATTTCTGTTTTGATTTAAAATAGTTTGACATTTTAAACAGCGGTTCTTTCATTCCCTGTCTTATTGGTTTGTATAGATTGTCTCTTTTAAATGCCAGCTATTGACATTTAACACAAAGAGAAATCTGACCTCAGTCGGCTGAGCCCCCAACTGTGAGTCCCATAGTCTGCTCCTTAGTGCCAATTTACCACTTGCATAGTTTAATTTCAAGACTAAATTGCTGGCAGTAACTCCAATTTATATGACTATCTGATAACTGCAGTGGTTACTACTGCAGTTCACCCCATAGGCACTAACACGTTCTGAGATTTTGTAAAGTATTCAATTACAGTCCAAGCAGGGCTGAGCCATCGCTCTCCTGAGCACGAGGGATGTGGTGACAAATTGCTTCCTGTCCCCATCTCAGCTGAGAATGCCAGAGGGCACTGACCTGTCAGCCTCAAGCCACCTCCTCCCGAATGAGTGGGGCTGTGCCCAGTACATGGATGGGGAACGTGCAGCTCCGGGCAGCTGCTCCTCTTCCTCGCGTATTCCCGCTCTGCTGGGCACGGTCAAGGCTGGAGTCAGGGAAAGCTGCCAAGCATCTTTACCCATCACTTGCAGAAACACAGGAGGGGAGGGCAGGGCAGGGCATAAGCACATCTGACTTGAAATCCAGGGTCTCTTCTGTTTGCAGTTTTCATGTCAGAGCATCTCCAGCCAGGCAGCAAAGCCCAGGCTTGGGGATGCGTCAGAGGTTCTCAGGACTGTTTCGGGCTTTGAGCAGCCACACCTGGCTCGTGTACAACAGCTAGAAAAGCAGCTAAGGGCAGAAAAACAATTACTGGAACAAAGCTGGGGCACACCTACCAGAGCAGCCTGTAGGTTCACATTAAAGCAACAAAACGAAATAATGAACTGTGGTAACCAAAAGGATAAAAATAACAAATGTGCTTCTGGTCTCACCTAGAAACAAGCGAACTGCACTTCCATTTCAGATTATAAAATGGGCTTTAAATAAGGACAAGAATAAGATTCAAACTAGAATTATGTATTTCAGCCTTATCTCCATGCCACCATGACTGATATGAAAAGCATTGAGTAACCTTCTTGAGTATGAATATATTAAGGTTTTTCACTTTTAATTAAAGCATTTCCTCTGTATCTATGAAGAACTGCTCTTTTTAGAAGGATGAAACTTTCATGATTTTGAAACACTGCCACTGGATTAACTACAGAAACAGCATTGGAATATTACATTCTCTACTGCAAATTGCAATTTTATTTTCAAACTAAAACTAGAAGCACTTTGCTTGATTTACTAGTCCTGAGAGCTTATATCTACCTTCAGCCACTAAGCCTGGTCACCCAGCAGGTCTGCTACTGTGCACAACATTCTTGCTCAGAGCCAGGGTAGATGTTCTTTCCCTCCCCATGAAGGTTGTTTATTTTAGAGAAGTTACAAAATAAACTGAGTAAAAAGAAATAGATGCAATTTTACAGCCTTACAATTCATAGTAATGCAGAGGTACATGTACTGGCATGCAGAAACCTTGGCAAGTGAAAACTGTGTCCTACTGCCAGATGTAAG
Organism: Notiomystis cincta; assembly: GCA_013398075.1. Lineage (NCBI taxonomy): Eukaryota > Metazoa > Chordata > Aves > Passeriformes > Notiomystidae > Notiomystis > Notiomystis cincta. Next base: position 92,215 of record VZRX01016005.1, on the reverse strand, counting down.
GATATATAAAAAGAAAGAAAAAAATGATACCAAATTCCAGCAGAACTAATGTGAAATAACAAATATTGTTCCAATGTGGCTGTCACTGGAAACTCAAGTTTAGTAAATGTATGCAGTTTTGCATCAGTCTGGCTGTTAGGTTAACAAAGGATCACATCCTGTTCTCAGCTATAGTCCACTGCTTTTTCCCACATTTTTTTCCCCACCAGTTTGGAGGTTTGATCACTTCTAATTTGTGACATGATTAGAGTTTAATGTTTTCTGGTACAAAGGTTTTTGTCAGTTTAGAAGATCATCAGGGCATTTCTCATAATCAAGAAGAGAACAGACACCATAAATATTAGTTCCTGCACTGAGGTCTTCCAAAGACACCTGTATCTCATGAATACAAATGAATGTGCTATTAACTGATTTTCCAGGGTTTTATTTGAATAAAATTTTTTCTGATGGGCAAGTGCATTGATTCCATTTTTATTTATCTGGGGCAAGGAAGAGTAGTTTTAGAGGGACTTTATGCTTTAAGGTAATTTCAACCCCAGTGCAACAGAGCATCACCTCAAATTAAAGCAGCAGCTCAAAAGCCTGATATTAAGTACACACTTAGGTTTATTGACAGCAAAACATATTCTCCAGAGCCCTAATTATTTACTGGCATTTGTAAGAGGATGTTGAAAGATTACCTTAGCATTGTAATTTCAGACAAAGGGCAGCATCTTCATTTCGTAGTATTTTTATCCACTGCATAAGAGAGAATATTTCCATATATTTTACTGGCATATTTCCAGGATGCCTCTTTTTAAGCCATCATTCAAACAAATCTATGCATTCTGTCCTCTATTGTTCATAAATAATTTTTTAAAAATATAATTCCCTTCAAAATAGCTGTGGAAAAAATAAGTAATTTCTAAGGTGAATTTTAGCTTCAGATTTACCCGAAAGTCATAAAAAATATTTTAAACAAAAGTTGGTAGAGACAATACATTAGTACATTTGCTGTACTTTGGGAAAACTTAGACATGCCTCAACATGTTCTTCCTGCAGTGTCTAGAATATTCTCATTTCCCAGCATGAGTCCTCCAGAAAGTAAATTCCCTTGTGTTTTTTCCTTTAATAGCCAATTTTCTGGTGGAGCACTGGGCTTTTCAAGTGAAATAAGAAATTTTGGAATAGGATCTAAAAGAGTACCTATCTTCTGTTGAGCAGTAGCCAAATTCTTGCAGTAACATGTCATTTCAAAGATACTTCTTAAATATATTACCACATTCTTACTTAAAATAAACACTATAGCTATCAGCTTGAGAAAATACATCTTTGTACTGGTTCTGGTATCACCAGCCTAGTAATTGGGAAGCCTTTGAACAATGTATGCTGCAGAGCAGTGCTAGAATACACTGCTTTAGCCTTTATGGCAGAAGGGGGTATATTATTGCTGGAAGACGTTCACTGGTGCTCCTTGACTCTTAACTTGGCTTTGCTGCACTTGGCACCATTTTCATATACCATGAAGGACTCACAGTTGAATTTGAATATTGATTTTGTACTGCCACTCCGTGCTCTTTTGTGAAAAATGCATAGTAGTCCTGCTATTAATCTCCTTTAATTAAATATTCAAACTGCCTAAGAAATTCCTCTGCTACCTAATAAAAATTTATGAATAAAATGAATATTAAAGTAGTAATCCCCAAGAAATCAGATAGCACTGCAATTAGCAGTCAATTTGTTAGAGCATTAACCAACCATGAGTTCTCCTCATGAGTTTGGCTTTAAAATAGCCACTAGCCACTGCTGAACAAAATGGTGACAGTGAAGCTTGGGATGAACAAAACTGGAAAAGATTAGTGGAACCCTGTGACAGTCTTTAAAATATCAGATGTTTGTTGATATTTCGGTAATCTGGTTTTCTAGAGGATTTCATAATCCAAAACTGCAGAACAGTTTAAATGCCATACATTTGCTTATTTTGTCTCTGTTTTCTTCCCTCCTCTCCCTTTAGGAATTGTGCACAAAGGAAATGGGGAAAACATGTTCATTTCCCAGCAGCCTCCAGTCATCTCCACTGTGATGGGCAATGGACACCAGAGAAGTGTCTCTTGCTCCAACTGCAATGGGCTTGCCCTCAACAGCAAACTCTTTGCCCCAGTTGCACTTGCTTCTGGGCCTGATGGGAGTGTCTATATTGGGGACTTCAACTACGTCAGGCGGATCTTCCCCTCTGGAAATTCAATTGGCATATTAGAATTAAGGTAAAAAATAACTGGCTTTCTCTGATGAGTGTGGGTAATCCTGGCTGTGATATGCCTGTGCAAGCCAGGGTGAGCTTTCATCCCTTGGGGCTTGATGAAATAGCCACATGTATGGCCACATGTACACACATGGCTTTGTGGCCATGTGTGTCATCAGCTGTCAAACTGACTTACCAGAAAACTTACACTTACTTTTAGTCATCAGTTAAATAGGATGTTTTAAGTGGCTTTTAGAACAGGTCTTGTATAATGAACTTCTGCAAATTGCAGAATTATTAAATCTGATTTTTCTTCCTCTGAGGTTTTCCAAATGTTTTCTCCAAAAGTTAAAATATACAATGATGCATATTTTTGAAGAAAACTGCCTAATTCCACCGCAAACATGCAGAGCATCATGTCAAGTCACAGCACTGGGCCTGTAGAGTTTACAATTAATACAATTACACTGTTCCTCACACAGCAGAGGATGGGGCTCAGTTTAAGCAGACAGGAGCAAACCTGGCACCAGGGACATGGCAGAGGCTGAGCCTGTGCTGCCCTTAATGACCTCCCTGTAATTGTCACCCCAGCTTCCCATTCCCCTTGAGGGAAGCAGGGAAAGGCAGGAAAGATTTTGGACATTAATACATGAAATTTCTCTTACTTAACATCCACCTAGCTAACATTGCTGGTGATGATTCTGTGTGCTGATTGTTCAGAATTAACTTGGCAATGTGTGGGCAGTGCAAAGGAAACAGTTTGAGAGAAAGAAATACCAAGTAAGAGGATAAACAATATTTTATTAGTGGGATACAGCTCTGTGAGCAGTCAGGCAAAGACACAGTTCTGTCAAGATCTAACATTTCTTGTCTTTTTCTTTCTTTTTAAACCTGAACTGATCTGTCTTTCCAGGAATAGAGACACGAGACACAGGTGAGTAAAACGTAATAACTGATATGTGAACCATGTTTGGGGAGATAGTCTTCGAAAGTCCTTGTAGAAGTCTGGATATGGAGAAACACTCTGAATTTAATAAATATAAATGTTAATAAATACAGATGTTAATCATCTTCACCTTTGTTTATAGTACAGATTTGATTTGTTCCCACTGAAGGAGTAAAGTCACCCTCTAAAAATCAGTTTTCTGATCACGAAGAAGAGATGGAGAGGTTTAAACCTGAACACTGAGAGTACATTTCATAGCTGTCATACCCATTTCACATGGTGTTTGACTGATCACAGATACAGCCATCCAAGGAAACAGGAGTTTAGCTACCAAAAACAAAGAAGTTTAAGAGGCTACAGAAACACACTGTACTTTAGAAGACTGCTTTAGAGGTTCTAGGATACCACGAGCTTTAAAACCAGTTGTAGGGTGCATGGCAGAGCCCAGAACTGAGCATGCTGTGTCACAGCTCAGTCCTTGCTGCTCCAGCTAAAGACAGAGCAAGTGGCTTTCCCCCCTTTCCAGCTGGCATTTTAGCATTGCAATGTAGGGATTTCTTTAAGGAATGAACGTTGCACATTCGGCTTCTGCGACAGACGGTGAGGGAGTTGGTTCCAACAATCCAGCTGCAGAAGTGATGTTGCATGCTAGAAAGAGACAGCAAGGCACTCTGTCTCCTTAGAAATAAACTTCTTGGCATTCCAGTACTTAAATGAGATAAATAAACCAGCACTGGTACAATATAAGACAGTAACTTCATGGCATAGTAGGGAGCAGAGTGTGGACTGAACTGTGTTCACAGCATGAGGGTATTGTTGGAATTGCTCACTTTAGCCACAGGACTGCTAGAGAATACTATAAATTATATACCAGATTATGTCACATCTCATCTATTTTACAATTAAAACTTAAAAAGAAAGAATTATTCCTAGTTGGTAAGTGCAAGGTTCCATTTTTTAACTGAAGGCTTGTTTCCACTTGCTTTAAACTGACCAGTATTTTTGTGAACTAAATTTCTCTATAGTGCACTCAAAACATGTCAGCTTTTATATTTAGAGGTTTCTTTTGTAAAGTAGATTATTTTTAATACCTGTTCACTGGTACTAGTTTCTTGAGATGAGCTTCAACCTTAATTAAATCAAGTTATGACAATATGCAAGTACCCCAGCCCTAATAATTATAATAATAATGTCTCTGTCTCTATTCTGTCCAAGTGAATTTTGTAGAAAATTGGAGGAAATCACTTGAAGTTGATAGTCTTTGAGGTGATAGGGGAGTACTCCACAGTCCCACTGTTTGCCATTCTCTTGAGTCTGTAAAGGTCATAGTGATGGTGGAAATTTCTAGAATGCTGAAAGAAACATGCAGAAGCAACAGGTAAAAGATGGCTCCTGACAGTCCAGGCAGGAAAAGGCTTCAAAAGCCAGGTCCTCTACACAACTTTTAGCTTCCAAAAAAGTTCTTTTTAACACATAAAAAGAAAATACTGTGTTAAAAGGGAGAGTTTGGCAACCAGTAAACAGAAAACACCACTGCATCTTATTTTTGACTGTTTACAAACACCTTATCCCATTTGTTTTTCTTGTCATCCAGATTTTAATAAGCTATAGCAAAGCTGTTTAACTGGTAAAAATGGAAACTAAACTTCGAGAAAAATATAGAGAAAAATTTAGTACAGAATAGTAGTGAGAAGATTAATTTTAAATCCTAGTCGACTTCATAGAGTTTTCAAAAGACTAATTAAAATCAACTCAGATTTACATCTGATTACAACCTTCTGCAAAAATAGCAAGTTTTTTAATTGTGTTCCATTTTTTACTAGTACTCTTTAAGCATTTTAGTATGCAAGGCTTTAAGCATAAACATGAAGAGTTTTCCAACAGCTGGTCTATTAAATGTAACGACAAGGATGACAGAAAATGTGTCTACAAGGAGAGTATAGAGTGACCCCTGGTTCTCTGCAATTTCTGCATACTGAACAACATGTTTATTTAAAATCTAGAATTCTCCTTGCAACTTTTTATTTAAAAGTCATCATTTGGCTGGCCAATCACTCCTGACCTCAATCCAGCGAGCAAAAATTATTCTTGATACTTTCAACAAACAAAATTTTGTAGTGGTGATACTTTGGCATTAATTGCTTTTAGCTCATCCTCTTACTCATCTTTCATCAAACCACTGCCCTCTCATTCCCTGTGGTTCCCTGGACTGGGTTTCACATCTGTTCCCCAGCTCTGGGAACATCACTGAGCATTGTCAAAGCCACCACAAACAGAACTGGCCAAGGTGAGAGGAGGAACTCACTTCACAACTTACAGCAATCTTAAGTGTTAGTTAATTGTTCCAATAGTAATAAAATATCTCCTAAAAAAATAAGAAGAGGTGGGTATTTTTTGCAATCTTTTTAATCTAACTGGGCATATAGAACCCAGCCACTTGTCAGAAATCTCCTCCTCCCCCTCAGAGGAGCACGGGAGTTGTTAAAATAGTGTCTGAGCCTCTGCCTCCCTCCCACCATTTCAGTAACCAACTGTGTGATTTAAAGGATCTCTGTCTGGATTTTTGGTTAGGCCCCACTGCAGGCTCAGCAGGCTCAGGACACTAGCATGGTGTGCCATGTGCTTAAAAGGTTTCTTCAGATTGGAAATTAACTTTACACTGAAAAAGAAACTAAAAGTCTAACTGGATAATAAGATGCAGCCCAGTTTTCAGATCAGAATTTATGATCTCCACCACTTAATTAACATATGTAAATATTTTCTAAAATAACATTTTATAATCTCAATAAGGCAGTGACAGTGCATGAATTATGGTGCATTAATTCATGCCTAGTTGCACTGACAGTACTTGGCCTTCTGCCTTGCTCCTGACAATAGAGTCGACGTGAATTAAGGCACCATATTTCACACCTTCATATTTCCTAAGGTTTAGAAACAGATAAAAATAACCAAGAGTGGGTATTTGTGCCCATGCAGAACAGTCTGTGATTCACTTTGCTGCAACTCATAGATTTCTTTTCAGTGTCAAGAGTACTAGGAGGTATCAGATATAGAAAAATGACCTTGCTTTTGATAGTAATAATTATAACTAAGCTGAAGTCACTCCAGTTAGTGTTGTCCTGAGTGGTTTGGTACTGATGGGCAGACCAACAATACCAGTCTCTGACCCATAACTCTCTGGTCAGGCTCTGTAGCAGGACACTGGTGGTGTTTGGAGCTGTTCTCACTTACACCTCTGTGCTCTTCAGATCACTGAGCTGATGTCTTTAGATAAGTAGAATACAGTTGTTATGCTGCCACAGAGATGTAAAAGGAAACACAAGTTGACTTTGATGCTCTTCTCTTCTGTTTTAGTACAAGTCCTGCACATAAATATTACTTGGCCGTTGATCCAGTGTCAGAATCCCTTTACTTATCAGATACCAACACCCGAAAAGTCTACAAAGCAAAATCTCTCACTGAAACAAAGGATCTGGCCAAAAATGCAGATGTGGTGGCAGGAACGGGTGATCAGTGCCTTCCTTTCGACCAGAGTCACTGTGGGGATGGCGGAAAGGCGTCTGAGGCCTCTCTCAACAGCCCAAGAGGTAAGAAAAGACCATGTCTGGGGCACTTAGTGTTGGTCATCTGTCAGAGGCAGCTGGATGTACAAAACTGTGTATGTAGCAATGATTTAACCAACTGCTAAGCCAAAGCACTCCATGAGGTTTCTTATGTCTGCAGTACAACCAGTCATTTATGAGGGACCAGCATGGGCAGCAGGCTCCAATTTGAATCCTCTGATTACTCTTCCCTGTGTGACAACACTCCTCTTTCATTACCTTTCAATTGCAAGGTGGCAACATTTAATTATATGTAACTCTTAAGCAAATTATATGGTGTCAAAGTCCATTTTTTAGATTTTATGCATCAGGTGAGTCTTGTAATGTTAACAGAGCTTACTCATACACAGTAAGTCAGGGCTGTTCAAATCAGCCAGCAAAATCGGGTTTATTTGGAACTCCAGTTTGTCCTTTCTTATTACACACTTTGCAAAAGATGAGCATCTCCCCTGCTGCACATGAAATAAGCATTTTACTGCAGCCTCCCTGTCAGAGTGCATCCAGTATTGTCACAGGCAAAATGCATGTGAAGCCTTGAATCCCCACCAAAGCCACAATTAATCGCCTTGCAGTGTGCATTAGAACTGTGATAAAGTCTCTGGATTTGGTGCTCTAAAGCAGCTGATCACCCTCAACTCCCACTGAAATCCCTGGAACAAAGGGTACTCAGCTCCCAAGGCAGAGCCCTGCGTGGGCTGTGCTGCGCCTCCCCCGCGCCTGCTCACAGCTGGCTCCAAGGAAGGGGGTTGATTATTTTTCCTGAGCTAATAAAGGAAGGCTGTACATCAGTAGGAAATTAGAATGTATATCCAGGCAGAAATACCTCTAAGACAAGCAAATAATCCTGGTTTAAGGTTTAGCAAGAGACACATTGTAATTACAGAGTGACTTTAGCATGTCTTTAATGATAGAAGGTAAGTGTGAGGTAAGTACAAATAAATGTTAATCTTCAGGCAGCTAATTAATGTAATGAATCACTTCTAAAAATAGTGGGAAACAAAGGTTTTCAGATCCTGATTCTGTGAAAGTGATCAGTGGTTTATTTCTGATTACAATTGATTATATCAAATTACAGTACAGTCACTTGCTCCATCTTATTTTCTTAGTGGGGAAATATGTTGATGGAAATGTTGTGATACACTGTTTACTTTAAAGATACCCATACTTATTTCCTTAATGGAAGGTTCTAGTCATAAAGAAATTAAGAGGAATAAAAACACGTGTCAGGAGTCCTGGGGCAGCCAGCAATTATTAAAAAGAAATTATCAGCAGACAATGACTCTTCTATTGACAAATTCAGGCAATGACCCCAGGTGCTTTGGATTTATGCATCTCTTCCAAATAACATCAGTTTGAAATTATCTGATTTGTTACGATTTTTTATTTTAATCCCAAGGAAGTCTGGACTTCCACCTGCCCTTTTTGTACAGGGCCTAACAAAATGCAGCATCAGCTCGTGGTCACCAGCAGGGTGATCAGCACCATAACAGCCTGATAGCTACAGGTCCTTGTTTTCCCCTAAATGGTAAGAGCTTGGATAACCCTGGAAAGCAGAAGGAAGTATTTGCCTGGTACCAGTAGATCTTTATTTAGAAACAGAGATGTCTCCCATACTTTAATATAGTTTTAGAGATTCTTTTGGATCCCTTACTTTGCTTGTTCTTGAAATACTCGTCAAGTCAGAAGATGTCATATTTCTTTTCAAATAACATTCAAACAGTATAAAGCTATTTTCTCTAGGAGGCAGGAAATTTTGACAAAAACTTCTGAAACATGTTTAAAAATCCTCAGACACACAGTGCAATATAGCATTTGACCACAGAAATAAATGAATTGTTTCTAGTTTCCAACAATAGGTCCTAAAGACAAAGTGCTAAATTATGATTAAATATAATCACTTGCATTTTTCAATGAATAATTTGTATTTACTTTTTAAGCTGATACAGGAATATTATTTGGTTTTTTTACTTTGCTTGCCTTCTTATTTTTGTCCTGAGTATTCCTTTTTCCCATTATAAATGAAAAATAAATTCCCCCCTTACTTTATAGAAAGATAGTATGTGCAAAAGGACTCAATTTAGTGGTTGTCTCACCTTGGTTATCTTAAAAGTTAGACTCTAATTTTTGCCACTAGCTGCTTGCAACTGAATAAGGGGTTATCTAGAGGACTCTGTATATCCATTTGAAAAATTGATAAGAAATAGCTACTGTGTAACACTTGTGAAACTTAATCCTGTTTGGTAACATTCTCAAAGCTATGTTAATAGGTGGAAATTCAAATTCTCTTTCTTACTTACTTTTCTGCATGAAAGTTGCTTTGAATAGTGTTTTAACTTTTCTGAACTCATACCCATTTTTCTACTTCCTTGAAAATTCAGGGAGGTTTGAGAAGAGTCCTAGATTGTTATTTAATTATTTCATCAATGTTTATTTCTCATTATCTTTATTTGGCAAGACTACCTTTGCCTAGTGACCAGGAACTAAATGCCAGACAGGAAAAAATGACAAAGTGACACTAATCAATTCTGATTTCATCTTTCCACAACTTTCATTTTACAGGTAGCAAACACATGTAGCTTTGTTCAGTCTGTTCCAAATTCTCTCTGAAGGACTAGAGATGGTGCTTAGTGAACATTAATCCTGCACTACTGTATGTTGAGCTGACTTTGAAAGATGCTTTTAAACATGCATGGCTGATGTAGTTGAAATTTGAACTTCAATATATTATTTTTATTGCAACTTTCTTTAATTCTGTAGAGATCTCAGACTAATGAGTCATGTAATAGATGACCAAGTACTTAAGCAGAATGTGAAATGATACAAGGTGGAGACATAAAATAAGATCTGTGACAAGCTGAACACATTTATTACACAAGAAGATATTGAAAATGAAGAAGTAACTACACAAGATATTAATCATTGACGGAATTCCAATCACTTGAACTTTACCAAGTAACAGATTTTAATTTTGGGGTGGGGAATTTTGTTTGGTGGGTTTGGAGATTTTTTTTCATAAAAATTATTTATGACCCATCTAGTTGCCAGCACTGTCTTTTAAACAATCTGATTAGTATTTCTGATAAGGCACTTGGGGATCGTGTCCTGATTTTAACTAGATTAGTCATTGAATATTGGAGCAGTAAGGAGCACTAAAATGAGTGGAAATACTTGGGGCTTGTGCTTAGCCCTGCAAAGCCAATGCTTGAATCAACACTATTAAACACTTACCTACCCTGCCCTTCTGAAATCAGTGGGCTTTAGGCCTGTACATAGATTTGACTTTCTAAGCATAATTGACAGAGGCAGTGAGAGCTTGAGACAATCAAGTTACCACGTTTTTGCTGAGCTCCAGTGTCTCCCTGGCAGCAGGGTGAGAAAAGTGTCTGATTAACATCCCATTTCCATTGCCTCGTGTCTGTGAGCAGCGCTCACACAGGACAGCTCTGCTGAAGTGCAAGCTGTGTCACTTGGGTGAAAACAGTAGGTCCCCCAGTGATGCCACCCTGAACATCAGAAGTGATTTACACCTTCTGGAAGCCCAAGGGCTACATGTAAAGCTTTAAACATGGGAGGTCCTGCAGTGTCTGCTTGTTGACTCCTGGGTCTAGAACCAGATGCTCACACTCTCTGTGCAAGCCCTGTCAGTGCCTCGAGAAATTCCACTGCACACTGAGTACAGAGTACTTGGATGCAGTGCAGTGACCTCACTACAGACACAGTGACCTCAAAGAAAGCACCAGGGAAATGTAGAAAGTTGTGCTAAGTTCTAAATCCCATGCACAAAAATACCTTATCCAGAGCTGTAACAAAGAACTTTTTCACTCAGTGGCTGTGAGATAGAAACACAAACGAAAGCATAATTTAAAAATCAGTTCTGCTACGTAGTTTTATCTGTTTTGCTTGCAATTACTTTACTAAGGAAATATTACTCTAAAAAATCATGGTTTTGAAGATGTGTTCACCCTAGTAGCTTGCATCCTGAAATAATCAGTCTTGTTTAGTCCTCATCCTCAGCAATATATTCTAAAGTAAATAAAATTGTGACAGCTGCTCAGTCTAAACTTTTACATTTCTCAAATGGCAGTAGCCCATTTAGGACTTCTGCTGTTCAGCTAGAAGATTCCTTTTACTTTCAGTAGGATGCACACCAAAATCCTAATATAGCCTTTTGTGACAACAAACACACTTGTCAAAGGTAATGATTAATGCTATTTTTCCAGCAACCTTTGCTAGTCTGTAAATTCATAAGACCTTTTTAACCTTTCCATAGAATTCAAAAAGGAAAGTAGAATGGGATGAGATTTTTCATTAGCAATATATAAAGATATATATATAAATAGACAAGCCAAAGTAATTTACAGCCTCAAGTCATTGTCATATATGCATCATAAAATCAGCAAAAAAAAAACTATACCTTGCCATTTTTGATTAATTTAAATGATTCCTTATTTTTCTCTTCAGTAGCCTTAGCTACCTATGATTTCCAAAGTATGGGAAACTTGTAGAACACTGTAAACTTTTTGCACACCAGGTTTTTCCAAAATTTCATCCAACATTCATCTGAATTCATAAATCATTCACTTTTCTATTCACCCATGTCAGCAGGATGACCCCAGCCATCATGTCTCAGGCTGGAAGCTGAACATTTTCATTCACAGTCAGTAGTTAAAAACGCTGTTTTCTCCAAGTCTACTGATCTGCCTCTAAAGAGAACAACACTCAAGTGCAAGTCCTGAGGTCGTGTTCCAACTGCCAAAGAACTACTGAACATTTCACAGCTAGTGCTCAGACAGTAAGGAAGTAAAGATGACAAAGATCACAAGGCAACAGGCTGCAAATCACTTGAATCATATTTTGAATGGTGTATTATGGTAACCTATAAATAACTAATTGCATTAAATTGCTTTAGTTCCTAGATGGCAGCTTTAATTAAAAGCACCGAAGACATTTAGAAGTTTAGAAATGGATGGCATGTAATTTGCCCTTTTAACACCATAAAATGGTAATTAACCAATTTGATTCACTTCTTCCTATTAAAAGTTTTATGAGAATCGCAAGTTCCTTCTAAATACAGTTGTTCTTCAACAGAAGGTGGTATTCTCTTTTATCCATCTTCACCAGTAGTTGTAGATGTTGCTTTAAAAATTCTTCAGAAGTTTAATTAGAAGTTTTCAATATAGAATGCTCATTTGTAAGTTTTTAGCTAAGCAAAAAGTGTAAAGTAGAATTTCTGGAAGCGGGCAACATATAGTTCTAGCTGCTCTTTATTGACATGTTTGAAAAGGATTTGTTCCCCAAAAAAGTTTGTCTTAGAATGCAAGTATTGGATATGATATGGGGTGAAAAAGAAAAAAAGGAAAATATCTTAATAGGGAATTTACTATGTTACTTTTAATCCATATTCTATAAGCTTAACTCCTGAAATGCCAAAATTTCTAGACTGAATGATCACATGTATTTCGAATTTATATCTCTGATAACTACACAAAAAACAGTCAGTTTGCTTTCTGAGTGTATTTGCATTTATAATGGTGTATGCAGGTGCACTAAGGCAGAGCTGTCAAAGGAAATAACCCTTTAACCAAAACCACTCTGGAGAGCAATAACAGGAGAGGTTATAGTCATCCTTCTGTGTTTATCATGGGTGTACTCAGCCCCTGTACTAATTATTATTTGTTGGAGAAAACAGGTATAAAAAGGGAAACTTCCTGCATAGTCTTTCTAGTAATACTTAGTCGCCACATTTGACAGCATTACCAGCAGTTAATTTTTAATGTTGGTTAACAGAATTCAAATGCTACTGATTAAAAGACCTCTGAGTGTTATAAATATGATTCCAAAATGTCTGCATGTAAATCCACTGGAGATAGATCTTCATAAAACTACTGTTTCACATTCAGGTACAAAATTCATCCCTATGTAGGATGTTCCCATGACTAAAATATGACCAAAATCGGTCCTTCAGCACAAGCATGTCACTCAGCAAGATTGGTGCTCAGCTCTGAGTCAAACAACGAGACTAAATCCTGGCACAGATTTATTTTGTCCTTACCCAGACATCAGTTTTTAATGAGAAATCTCTATGTAAGCAGGCTAAGTCTGTCGTTGGTCTAATAGGTCATAGGTCCCTTTAGTGCCCAAAGACATCATCAGTTGGGCATGGAATTTAGTGCTACAATTCCTTAAAAAAGAAAACAGAATCAGACCAGGAGCCTAATACAAGCTACATCTCCTTCTCTGGAAAAAAAAAAATTACCTTTCTTACTCACTCATGGGGTGAGCAGTGCTCCCACTTGCACTCAAGTGCAATTGGTTACCCTCAGCATGTGCATGTTTCCTCCCCCAGTTCCTTGGTGATGAAAGCACAATTGCTGGGCTGTGTGTGATTTGATTCTGCCTTACACTGTACATCAGAAAAGGATTAAAAATAAGCTCTTGGAGTACAGATTATATGTAGCATCATGTAAGATGTGACAGGAGCATTAATGAATCCAACTCTAATAAATAAATTGGGACAGTTTAGCCACAAATCTGTATTGTTTTCTAATGGATGCTTTATGTAGGGTATTTGTCAACAAGACTTCAATGCATAAGTAATTTTTTCAAGTAGATAAAGTCATGTTGTTTTACTGTAGAGTCATAAGCTCTGGAAGCAGTAGGTCATTGCTGAACATCTATACACTGGGACTTGAAGAAAGTGGTTTATTAGGAAGCACCAGGAATTCAGTGCAAATACTGAAGACATGGGCTGGTTTATGCCATTGCACTGGCATATGTCCTTCCCTTGCAGACAGGTTGCTTTTCTGCAGTGGCTGGAGAGCAACATGAACGCTAGAAACACTAAACCATCCTTGGGTTTCTTATATAGTCAGTGTTTGAAATCCATTCAACAACACAGCTGAGTAGCTTTATTTCATTGCAGCATAATTTTTGATTTTTATATAATGGATGGTTCGCAGCCAACTCAGCCATCTGTTCTCAGGGAAATTGCGCAAAACAGAAGATGCACTTGCCCCAGTGACAGATCTGGCCTTGTGTTATCTGTGGTGTGGGTCTGGTCCAGCTGAGAAGCAAAGCTCCTCGCTTACCGTGCAGCACCTCCCCTCTGCAGAGACAGGCTCAGACACAGCACATGTGCTGCCCTTCCCACCCACATCGGGTTTCTCATTTCAGCTTGTGAACCACACTGGAAAGCAAATCAGATCCCATCTAATATTGCTGCATGATGCAGTACCAGTGAGACAGAGGTACAAGGGACCATCCCTTCCCAAAGCTGGAACACACAGGTCACCCCCGACACCAAAATAAAGCTCTTTGCTTCTCAGACTCGCTCTTTACCTCAGCTCAACTTCAAACTTTCAGCCTTTTGGGGTTGGACTTCTCAGGAGCAGATGACAGCCAGGAGCTTGCCAGTCATTCTGGAGTTTTCAAAGGCACAGTTACTTTCTAATTAAAGACTGAAGATCCTCTAAGGGAGCCAATACCAAGGAGTCACGATTTATGAGCTCGCAGGCTGGCAGGGAGTCAGGCTGGGACTGTCTGCTCCTCCTTTAGCCTTTTTATAACCTCCCAGTTTTCCCCAGCTGACCCATTTAGCCCCCACCAGATGATTTCAGTTCCCCAGGTGACATCTGTTCTGCAGAACCTTCAGCCATCTCACATAATGACGAGATGTAGCCTAGCCCTGTACGTTAGACACTCAGCAGTCCATGGGCACTTTTTGTCCTGGCTGCAGGAGGTGGCAGGATGGTGAATACCCTCCTCTAAAGGCAGTTCACAGCCAGATTGCTGTGCCATTGCATTGGCAGTTTAAAGAATTAGTTTCCCAGCACTGTGCTGATAACTTGAGAGCTGGATACAGTAGGGAGTGTTACACACTAAAGTTAACTGCTGTGGCTTTTGGATTTTGTATGTGATGGTACCCTCAGAACTTTGTGATCATACCCTCAGACCTTTGCAAGGTGCCTGAGCATCACCTGTGGTGAAGAGGCCCCTCAGAAGCAGTCATGGGCAGTTTGTCTTGGGAGCCTGCCCATGAGAAAGCACATTACACTCAGTTACTCAATCCCCAGGCATTTCCAGCTGCCAGGTAAAGATATATTTAGGGGCTTGAGAAGACCCTCCCCTCCCCTCTCCCCAGCCCTATGGGAGTTGCATGTTCTGCATCAGAGCTTCCTGGTCCTGCCTCTGCCCCCAGACTGCTTAATCTCACTTTCCCCCAGCTGGAACTGCTCCTATATATTAAAAAAAAAAACCTTAAATATAAGGAGTTGGTGTTGGAGGTTGAGGAAATTCAGTTTGAGGCTATTTTTCTTTTTTAATGGCATGTGGAATTGCTGTGTGGGATCCTACACTGGCCTGCAGACAAGTGTTTTGTAAACTTAGAGTACATGCAGCCTTCAGTTGTGCTAAATGCAGGGGACAAAAATCAGGAACCATATAAGCCACTGTCCAGACCATCTGTTCAAGTCCTCTGCCTTTCATTTCTGTGTAGCAGAACATAAATTCATTATTAAAATAGCTTGGCTGTGCACAGCAGCTGCTATAATTGCAAAGTTATGCAACTTTAAATGGGAAATTATGAAGTAGTCTAAAGCAAGAAATTGAGTGGTTTTGGTAGAAAGGATTTCACAAGTCTAACATGAATAAAAGTGCTCTTCCAGTTATATTTTCAATATTTGAGGGAAATAAGATCTTACAAATTGAATGCAGGAAGAACTGCAGGGGTGCTGTTAGACTGGGGCAGAATAAGGCTGGGCATGAGTTGTGGCATGGCTGTCCCAAAGCTGCTGATGGGAGAAAGCAAACCTTCCATTCCTCAGTTTCCCCACTGAAATGCAGAGGCCCATGACCCTTCCTGTGCCAGCCCTGGCCTTTGAGTTCCATCCCTCCCATGCAGGGCTGTGCTGCAGGAGCTGTTGCAGATCCAGGAGTGGGAGAACTGCCCCAGCTCCTGCTGGTGAGCACAGCTGTCCTGAGTGTGGTTCCAGTGCAGGAGCATCCTTTAGGGCAGCACTGCACTGTGATACATCCTGCAGCACAGCTGCTCCTTCTGCTGCTGAGCAGAGCCTGCTCTGCACCATTTGTAGGTACAGCCCCTGTCAGAACAGGTTTCTCTGGCCTTCTGTGGGTGCTTCTTCCTTGCTCAGACACTCATCATTCAGAGAGGACAGCAATTAAAAAATTGTCTCTGCATAAGAATGAAGAAAGTGAAATGAAAATGAAGAAAAATCAATGGTAAGATAAGTTTTTAGAAAAGCTAATATTGCCCATTTCGTGACACATAAGTTATTGAAAAGCCTTGTTCTGTGTATGTAAAATTATATTACAAGCAAAGCTTCTGCTGTTTTGTTTTGTTTCATCCTCACATCTTCCCTCTTTCTCTTTAAGTCAAAGCCAGTCTGATAGATAGGTCTGAACTTTCCATATGCAGTTTGTACAAGCCTCAGATAGTACTGGGTGGGGAAAAAAGTCATACCATTTTAAATTAGCAGATTTTCGTGGTCTAAGAAGAGAGGAAACATTTTAAGCTCATACTTTTTAATCAAGATAATGGCAGTACTAACACTCTTTTTACCCTTCCCCTTCATCCAGGTATCACTGTAGATAAGCACGGATTTATTTACTTCGTTGATGGTACAATGATACGGAAAATTGATGAGAACGGTGTGATCACAACAATAATAGGTTCAAATGGCCTCACATCAACCCAGCCATTGAGCTGTGACTCTGGGATGGACATCACTCAGGTAGACACCTCATTTTTATGTGTTGTCACTTTTATACACATTGTAGAGACAGATCACTTACTTTCTTGTACAAGATTGTATATCGAATATGCTGGATGAGTCAAATAATTCTGAATGGCACAGTATGGAGTAGTTCTTCCACTCACATGATTTTTTTAAGGTCTATAAATGTAAAACCACACTTGATTTTTTTTCCCAGGAGATGGCCTGTGAATGTATAGAGGGGCTTATGTAAAGAATGCAAACTGCTTTAGAAAGTTGCTTGTTACTCTAAGATAGATCTTCTAAGAAGGTAATCAGAAGTTTAAAGTGCTTTCCTTTAGTCCAGCATTCAGACTGATTTGCTTGAATTAGTATATGGAAAAAAATAGATATTTTGTTTACATCTAAATCTGTTCTAAATCATGCAGGAGCATTAGAGTGAGCAATTACACCACAGCAGTATTGTGGTGAAGCTATTGCATTTCAATTGCTCAAAATGCTTTTCAGTTCTTATGTCAAGAGCATGGTAAAAGAAATAGGAATAAAAGAACTTATCACATCTCTAGTTCATGCTAAAAAAGAAATGTGGATAATTGTGGAGAAACATAAACGACACTCTTGACTGGTGAGCCACACCTACAGACAGCACAAGGAAGGACTTGGCCTTTGCCAAGAAATAATTGAATTAATCAGCTTCAAAACAGGGGAGAAGCTGTACTTGAAAAAATCTTGAGGCATTCAAGTGACATACTAAGCTATTATGGACTGTGTCAGCTAACAACCAGGATCAGGTTAATTTTTCATTTCATTTTCTCCCTGCCTTTTCCTCTGTCCTTCACAACTGGAAAATCACAGTTAAAATACAATGCATAACAATGGTAAGAGCTGGTTGCTTGTTTCTCAGTGGATTTTGAATAATAGCAAATGACTGTGGTCTTGCATTCACATACCTGAAGAACATGGGGTCAATGTTTTGGGTAGTTCTTATCAAATTTCACAGGGTCAAATGAAGGGCTCTAATGCTGCTGTCACAGAAACACTCAGGGGTTTTATTACTAGAATCAGAACAGGAAAATGTGTCTGTGTTCCATTTCACATGTCACCAAATCACAGAATTCTTATGCTTGGAAGGGACCTCTGGAGATCACCCAGTCCCAAGCTCCAGGCCAAGGCAGGGTCACCTGGGGCAGGTGATGCAGGAACACATCCGGGGGGGTTTGGATGTCTCCAGAGAGGGAGACTCCACAACCTCCCTGGGCAGCTGTTCCAGAGCTCTGCCACAGTCAACATGGAGAACTTCTTCCTCCTCTTGAGGTGAAACTTTTTGTGCTTTTGTGTGTTTA
Organism: Notiomystis cincta; assembly: GCA_013398075.1. Classification (NCBI taxonomy): domain Eukaryota; kingdom Metazoa; phylum Chordata; class Aves; order Passeriformes; family Notiomystidae; genus Notiomystis; species Notiomystis cincta. The sequence goes on along the minus strand of VZRX01016005.1, from coordinate 74,372 downwards.
GTGTTTCAGTGGTCCCCGTGTGTTTGCAAATGTGGGGAGGGGAACTTCTGCCCCCCTGTTCCCAGTGCTAGGACAGACAGGCCTTTGTATTCTCTCGGGTCCAGTTCATGTGTAATTATTTCATATAAAGCAGAACAGGGTCAACTGGTTTAGTTGTGCTAAACCCAAACTTAAATTAACCTGGTAATTGTTTTAAGATTATTCAGCTTCTGGGCACCTTGGCTGTTGCTCTGGCCCCTTGCCTTGAGGCCAGGCAGTCCTGCAGGTGCTGAGCAGGAGCTGCCAGCCAGCAGCATTCCCGCTCCACTGCTGCCCACCAGCTGGCAGGAGCGATGCTTCATGGAACCCACAGCTGCCTGGAGCACATTTACTTGCTTCTTGGATACATCTAACAACTGCCTGGGGCACCCATAACCAGATTAGGTATCTCTGAGGTCAGGGAAGGGTGCCAGGTGCAGCGTCTGCTCCCCGCCTTCTCCTTCTGCATCTGCACTCTCAGGCTGTACAAATAATTGCTTTATTTGCCTAATGTAATATGTGCTATGTATTTGTGTTCAAATTTTTGCTGATTTTGCTCTGTAAGAAAATGTCTCACTAAATATCAAAAAATGAGTTTAATAGTTTTCATTTCCTTTCAAAAAAATGCAACTACCTTTAGCAAATAAGTCTCAGCAGGGGAGGCTGGGAAATATAGAAATAAAATTATTTATTTATTAAATTAAAACTAAATTTAAAAAGTAAACGTTTTAGGCTGAAATCAAATGTGCTAGATTTGTAAAGTAGATTTAAATAGCCCTAAAATCCCAGTTCTTCATAGGCTGTCTACTTGCCAGAAACAGGTTTTATTTACCTTACCCTATAACATAGTTCCAATGCCATGGAGGATGGGCTTCTGCAAAGTCATAGGTAAGAAAAAATATGTCATAGAGCAAATCATTCTTCATTCATCTGGAGTACAGTCTCCTTTTCATAGAAGCAGGAATAAATACTATGAACACTTCAGGTGCTTCCACACTGCAGCACCTACAAGAAAATATTCCTGCACATTTTCTCAAAACTTTTCAACTTTTTCAGCATTCTGGGAAACTAAGTCATGGTCCTACCCATAAATTGAGATAGTCTTCAATTAAATTGTGAATGCATGACAGTAAATATTCTAAAAAACATAATAAATTATGGCATACAAACATGTCCCTAAAAAATGGACAGTCTCACTTTCTAAGGGTAGCAATACTATGTAATTTTCTGTGTATTTTTCACTGGTAATTGAAGTCACGTTGTGGACACTGCAACATAAAGCCTTTGGACTTATTTCTTGTTTGGAGGATTTGTTTTGTAGGCGTTTAAGTAAACCTCTTTATTGAAATTTTTCACAAAATCCACACCTTTGAGGTATTTTGCATACACAGTAAATCACAGACATGAAATAAATACGGAGAATGCCTGTTCTGAAAAGTAACTGTATCAAATTTGCTCAGTCATCTTCTTCCAAAATTGTTGCTGATAACCAGAAAACCCTGTGAAATAATCACATCCCCTTGAAGTCAAGCATGTTAATCTGGAATTATATCAGTGAAAAAAAGGGAATGATATTTTCACTTAGAAACAAGTGTATATCCTTGCAAGACTGCTGAGTTTATTTCAGAATGGCATAAACATAAATGAAAAATTAATTTGGCCCATCTCCACTTAAATTAGTTTTTGGCTAAGTTACAAATGGCATTTAAATCAAGAGAATGTGGGTTGCTCACAAATTGTGTATTTAGAAAGACTTATGAAATAGGTTAATAAAATCATTTCTCAAAGTTAAATTTGTTCTGACAGTAAAATCAACAACTTGCCCCAAATCAGTATTTCTTAATTTACTGAAGTACAAAAACGTACTCTTGCAGTAAATATGTAGAGTGACTGTCCATTGCAAACACCACCATAAATGACAAGCTTTTGCTTTAAGGCATTCACTTTAATAAATGAGTTGATTATGAAAGGATTTAATCATTTGTTCCAATATCAGTTTTCATGGTATTATTTTTGGTGATCGTTATGTGTTTGTTATTGACCACCTTCTCCTTCTTCAGCATAATATTCTGCATTCATAACCAGGGGAGGGAAGGACAGCTGGGGCTGAAAAGATAATGTGTTGTGGCAAATAAATGACCAAGCTCTGACTAATTGCTTTGATCTCCTACTGGGGGGATTTTAATCTGAATTTAGACAGAAAGGGATACTCAGTTGAAGTGTTTATTTGGTACACCATTCTAAGTACTGTTTCAGCCTGCTCAGAACTTGGATGACTTTTCTTCCCTGCACAAAACATTTCAGTGTTCTCCAATTAGTTAATAGAGAGAGCAAATCTAAAGAAAATGGCTCTTCAGAGCTGTGTCTGTGAATGTCTGTGTGTATGTGCTCCACACTCCCTGTTGATGCCAGGACCTCAGCAGACACCTACATGGTCATGAGCCACAACAGGAGTGCCAAGGGAAGGGACTGATGGAGAGAGGAACAAAAGAGATGGGATCATCATTCTGTTTCACTGCCTGATGGCTTTGGGCTGGATCCTCGTCTAGACCAGAGGCCTCTCTAGATTGCTTTTTATCTCACATGTACACACTCTCTTCATGTTGCACATCCCTAGGGTACACTGACATTTTTTAGCCTGGTTGTTGATAGCAAATGAGAGCACATTGTGTGGGTATGTGTCTGTCTGTCTGTCTGTCTGTCTGTCTGCCAGTATTTTTCTCCTCATGGTAAATTAAAAGCTTGAGCCAATTTCAAACAAATTTGTAGAGAAACACCCATCTTCACAGCAATTAAATTCCTACATGTTCCATAAAAAATATTAATCCAGTTGGAGGACAGAAACCTAAAGTGCCCTTTCAAAAGGAAATATTGCAGTATAAGCTTTCTTTTATTAAACTCCAGAGATTCTACTCAGGATGTAATAAATGCCCCATTCTCAGGAAAACTTCATTTCGCGCTTGGATCTTATTAAACTCCCAAGTCAGTCAGCCATGCGACAGAAGTCCTTAGGAAACCAGACTTCATCAGATCCAGTGTTCTTGGAAGTTATATTGACGTTGTGGGAGTTTCTGTGTGAAACTAAAAACACTACAGCTCATCTTGAGTGATAAGCTTTGCTGTTCTGCCTCCATTGCTACAGTGAAAGCTGAGGAGAGAATTAGCAGATATTTCTGCCATCTTGCAATTTCATCCTGTGTCTTTCCTCCCATGAGAAATATGTGGGCTGAATTTCCACTGCTCCAAACCACAAGTCATTTATATCTGTGTGAGCGGCTGCAGGTATTATTTGGGAGCTGTTTAAACCAATCTTGAGCACAGTCACTGCAAATACAGAGACCAAACATTTGCAAGTCAACAGAAAATGAATCCCAAGAGCTTTTTCTTTGCCTGTAACCATGGCCTTGTTCTTGTACTTATGTCAGTCCCACTAGGCATGAGTGTGTGCCAAAGCAATAGCTCCGACCTGATTGATGGTGTTAATAACTGTCACCGCTGTGTTCCAAAATGAAAGGTCTGGTTTGAAGACTTTTTCTTGACATTTGCACTTCATCAGCCTTTGTTCAGCAGTTCTCCACGTGAGGGAACCATCTATATTGTGTTGCCTCACATAAACTTCAGTGACACTGCAAAATATTTTGCTCCCTTATAAAAATGTGACAGTGTTACTTACGTAGGCAATTTGCTTGCACAGGTCAAATTAAAAGGCAGATTTCTAGAACACGGTTTAAAGGCAACCCATGCACGGCAGGAATGTCGTGTCCTGGACAAGCTGCTTTGAATGATGGAGGAGAGGGGAGAGGGCAGTCAGTAATGCTGTTGATGACCTACTTGAAACAGTGAAGTGAGAGACAGACTGCTGGGAAGCAGGAGTGAAGAAGAGCAGATTTGCTTGAAAATGTATTATATATCTCAAAAATGCAAACACTGACATTGCTCCCGCAGTCACGAGTGCTGCAGGCGCTCCCCAGCAGCATCTGCACAGGGACAATATGCTTCAGTGGCATTGTGGAAGCCTTTTGAGCAGAACAAAAAGCTCCCAGGACATGGTGACCTCGCTTGAAAGCAGCAATGAGGGTCTGCTCATCAGAGCAAGCACAGCCTGAACAGAACTTTGGGTGCATTTGGAGGAAGGAAAGAAAAATGTGAAAGACAAAAATATGATCTGATGGCCGGGTGAGAAGAGAGGGATTGAGCTGCCAGCACAAAACCAAATTGATTCTAGGCTGAAGTACTTTTAAGCCAGGTTGAGAGTATAATATTGCAGAGCAATATTACATGGGGCTGATTTATTAATTAAAGTTGTAGGTCAGAACACACACTATTTCTTTAGGTGTTTCTCTACATACCTGACATTATAAACTGCATTCTAGCAAAAGCAGAAAGAAGAAAAGGCATTTGTTAACACTTAGATGCATATTCTAATTGTGCCATCAGAAAGGAACAACTTTGTTTTCACTGTAGTAAAATATTGCAGAATTACTCCTGCTCTTCCTTCCCTTTTAGTCTTCTACCTGTGTCTTTTGATACATTCTTCTAGCTGTGTGTAATTAATGCAGCAATATTCCAAGTTGCTGAACAAAAGCACACAAAGCAGAAATAACAATTTATAGACCCTTTTATTTTATTTGTGGTCTTCCCTTACAGAAGACTTTCAGAGCTTTTCTTTCTTTTTAGAAAAGAACTTTATTATTTTTTCTGGGTCTTGCCAGATGAAAGAGTCCACAAAAGCTGTTATTTTTTTTCCAAAATAAAGTCATCTTGTTCTCTGGTTCTTTTTACTCTACTGCTTAATTTCATGTTCTTTCTTCTCTGGCTCTGCTGGAGTACCAGAAAAGATAACTAGAGTGGAAGTCATGGCCCCAGCAAAGTCAGCAAGTGTTTTGCCACTGACTTCAGGGGAACCAGGACTTCGCCAAGCTTAATTGAAAGGGTAGTGAGAGGCGAGTGTGTAGCAAGGAGCAACTGTATCTCACAGGAAAGTATGTGCTTCCGAGAAATAGACCAGAACAGGTCTTCACTGAGGCATTTTCAAACCTTTTCAAAAATGAAGCATCCCTCCAATTAATTAAGGGTTACTCTTCGGAAACCAGAAGTCTATAAAAAATGGTTCCAGCCATAATAGCATATGCAGGAGCCAGCAGTCACTAGCATCCATACTTGGGAGCAAAACCAAGCTGAAAGCCTTTTTTAAAAAGGATCTTCAGGTATAAGGGCAAATAATCTTTTCCCAGGGGTAGAGAGCTAAGTAGCCTCACTTCAACAGGAGCTGAGAGAAAAGAGGCTCATAGGATTAGGACCTCAGGTGAAAAGAAGTCTGAGAGCTCATAAATCAAACTTATAGGTGTATAATGTGATTTTTTGAATATCAAACAGAAAGCAGGCTGGTTTCATCAGGGCTAATTTATATTCCAATCAAATTATTCTATCACTGAATTTGAAATATTAGTCATAGATGCAAGATAGCGATGAAGTCACAGTGCAATTTCTCCCTTAAAGCCCAAATATTCTGTTTGTATTGGGAACCTGCAAAACAGCAATTTATTTCAATTATCTGCCATAAATAATCCATTATGACTGAGTAGAAGACTATGTGCATTTTAATGAACTCTTCCAGTGATTGCATCCTTTCCTTTGATTGTTGAGGCAGTGTTAGACACTTGAGGGGGAAGGGAAGGAGACCTCTGCCTCTGACTTCCCTCTTACTTCTACACAGAGACAAATTTTAATTCTTTTTTCAAACATTTGTTTTCAATAAGCAGCTGCAAGAAGAAAAAATCTTCTGTAAGAATTGGATGGCTGGTGAGAAGGGAGTGGATCAGCCCTGAGTCCTCGTGCTCTCAGGTGCATCCTTCCAACTAGAAGAAACCTCCACACTCACCAAATGCTGCCTGCACATGCACAAAGCCCTTGCACATAACCACCCACCAATTCCAGCTCATCCAAGCTGCCTTGCCACCCCCAGACTTTCTCCAGCTCACCCACTACCCATGGCACTCTGCCCAGCTCCACAAACTCCTGACCCTCTCTTAGCCATCTGGGGAATGGGTTCCTAGATGAAAAGTCTGTCTTATTTTGGGCTCTCCTGACAGTCTTTCATGAGCAACGAACTTCTTTCAGTGTTCCACCTTTTATTCCATATGTGCACATAGCCTTTGATTACCTCTCTTATCTAAATATGGTTTCAGTACGATGGAGTCAAGTGGATCAGTTATTTTTGGCAGAGGCCATCTCTACTGTGTTGAATTGTGCTGCTGAAAATGTTCAGTACAGCTTTGCCAGACTGGTGGGAGTCTGCAATGTGTTGAGATATATTGGTTACTACATCTGACTTTTTTCATCTGTTGCAGAGACAAAATGTGAGCGTGAAGGAGATATTGCTAGCTGGTCTCTTCTCTCTACATGCACCTACGACTGTGTCTGTGCACATCCAGGTGGATGTGGCTTTTCCAGGCACTGCAGGGCTACCATAGGTCATCTAATACTGAAAGTTGGTCCCTGCCATCCTGGGCTCCAAGCCCCAGGTCAGTCTGCTGAGAAGAGAATGTGGCTGTTGAAGGAAACATGCAGAGCCAAGCCAAGCAGGCAATGCCCTCCTTTTGTTTTAATCCAGTGGTTCATCCACTTGCAAGGTTTGCCTGTGATTGAAGAAAGCTATTTTGATGGAGGCAATTCCTACATTAGCCATGTTTTTCAAAGCTGTCAGGACTAGAACTGTGTGCATGTTGCTTTTCTCCTCTCACCAAGCAGTCCTTCACATATTTATGGGCTAAAGGACCTCCCCCAGATGTAACAGGTTTTTTGTGTTATGAAGTGAATAACAATAATAACTGAGCTCTGTGTGGAGATGTCTTTACTGCCTCTATTCCAAGCCTGTCAGAGTGCACACTGTATTCTGGTTTGGCCATTTGGAAGTGTTGCACAGCTTTTTTTTTTTAGGGAGGGGGCCAGGGGAGTGACAACCAAATGGATTGTCACAAGTCTGGAGTTTGAGTACAGGGCAGGTTTGAGGGCAGCAGACACCAGAGGTGGTCTGTCCTGCAGAGATGTCACACCCTGCAGGGACAGAAATTCTTGCATTGGCTTGATCAGAGTAAGTACTGTGGCAGGAGCTGCAGCCTGGGCAGTGACAGCTAAGAATGCCTGATTTCTCCTCTCCATGATACCATGTTTGCTGCAGCACCTTTTCTACCACTGGTTGTGCCAAGGGAAAATGACACTGTGTCAGTGGAGCAAAAAAATTGCAAATGTGAAGAAATGAGTTCTACCCATTCGTAGTGTGCCACACTGAGGGTGTGCTTAAAGCTGTGCATTATGGGGTTCAGGTCACAGAGAGCTGCCAACAGAGCACCATTTTGTACAGTATGTTACTATGACAATAACACATTCACAAACAAATTAGTTAAAAATGTCTGAAGGACATCCAGCTTTTACAAACTGGGCCTCATCTCTTGCTGATAGCTTCCTTTGGGATGAGTATGGCATGCAAAATGATACACTGCCTTGGAGAATAAATTTATGAAGTTTAGCAATGTAGGTCACATTGCAGGAAATCATAAATGTCTGAACATCACTCAACAGCCATTCAATCAACTGCTCAAAGCAAAATGGGAAACTGAACAGTGTGTAGTTGTCTCTGGTGAGAACCAGGGAAAGTCATGATATGATGTAAAACCCTTTAGGTCCTCCATCCATATGTATTTCTTTTTTCTTCCTTTTTTTTCTTGCCATTTCAGAATTAAAATTCTTTGTCCATATCAACAGTGACAATAAAACCAATGTGATTTTTGCTATTGCTGCCATGAACTGTAAGTCTGTTAGATGGCTCATGAAAGGTGTGCCAAAAATTTAGAGTTCAAATGGTTGAAACTTCTATAAGTAGTCTAGTCCTAAAGAAATCATTTCATTGTGAAATTATTTGTGTATACTTTCAGCCAGCCAGAAGGATTTATACTATTTGCTTCATTTTTTTTTATTTGGTTTGAAGGAATAAGGAAGAGATTTTAAAAGGACCTAGTACTTGCTAGGGATTCCTTCATCTTTCTGGGTCTAGAAGCTGCTAGAAGCCTGAGATCCAAATATTTAGGACTTCACTAGAGATGTCGAGGGTCTTTCTGAAGGCATCTAGGACTTTTTAAGGTATGGGGCCTTTCTAGATCAACAGCTTTGGGAGCAGGGGAATCCATGGCTTCTGGAGCATAGCTAGAGAGCCCCTGGATCTTTCTCCTGAGGTAGCTTGGATGCCTTTTAGAGCTTTATCTTGAAGCCTGCCTAGCATTTCTGTGGAGCCCTTTGAGCCTTTCTAGGCCTGAAGCTATTCAATGCCTTTTTAGCTCTAGAGCTCAGCCACTGAAAATCAAAAACTATTGATCTGTTAGGAACCTGTTGAAAAACTAATTTCAGGTTCACTTTTTAAATCTCTTTTCTAGAGCCTTTTTGGAAGGCAAGAAAAGTGAATGCCTCTCCTTCTACATCCCAGTTAATTCATCACAGGCTTGAGATATGTTATTGAGTCAAGTGGTAGTTATTGAATTTTGCTTTAAAAAACTCTAGTCCTAAACATTATCCTTGTAAGCTGTTCTGGCACAGTCTGACAGTGCATATCCAAATATGCATCACAGCAGTAACCAAAGCCCTGAGCTGACAGAAATTTAAAGCAGAGTGCCTGCTTACAGTCTCAGACTAGAATCAAACGTTCTCCAGTGCATTTTCTTGTATTTAATCAACATAAATGCTCACACAGAAGGGTAGCTGCCCAAAATGCAATTGTCTTGTTTGTTCTGCAAAATGCAAGGTGCCTAATTTTTTTCTGTGATCTGTTTGAAGTCTTACAGCAGGATGTGTTTGCTTTCTGTTCAGCACCACAGCTAGTTCCATTGCTTTCATTTTCCTCAGCTGAGAGCTATTGTGTAAATACTTGTAAAAGATTAGTTGCAGAAAATCATCTTGTGATAACAATTGATCTTGGTGCTAATTTCTGTAAAAGTAAGAACTCAAATTACTTTTGTTGCTTTTTCTGCCTGCCATTTTTATATCTATGAGGAAAAAAAAGCATAATTTAAAGATAATCATGAAACTTTTCTGTAGCTGTTTTGCTTAAACTCTCTGGTATGATTTAGTAAAGAATTAGTTCACTCTTAAAAAGGATTTTTAAAAGCTATTACTACCAAAATGCATAACATTGGACGAATTTGCCACAGAAGATGCCCCACCATAAACATGAAATGCAGGGATAGCTATTTTTCCCATCCTGTTTTCTTTCCCTTGCAGAGGTTGTATTTGCAAATTTAACTCTTAAGGGAAAGCTTAAACCACAGAAGTGAATTTGTATTTTCTGGTGAGAGCTGTGGAGTTGGCATTTGTTCTGATCCTCGTGGGAATGTGTTTCACAGCCCTGATCTGGCAGTGTTGGCTCTCCCATCTCCACTGGAAACCTCCTGACAGCACCTCCTCGTCCTTCCCTTCCCCCAGTCCCACTTTCTGCCCATTCCTGGAGTTAAAGGAGCTCTGCCCTGAGGAACAGAGCTGTTGTCAGAGGTGAAGATCCTGCAGAGACAGGCAGTTTCCTGGGCACAAAACTTCAGGAAGTTTTAATTTCAAGAATTTAATTTAAATTTTCATTTTGAGTTTGACTCAGAATTGAGGGAAGAGTCTGAATATTTGAGTGATACATTCACAGTGGCTGGTGTTGCTGAAAGGCAGAGGGGTTGCCTTTTTCAGTTTTGGAAATTTCATTTTATGTATCCTTTCATCCTCTCAGTTTTCAGGCCAGATGCTTTTATGAACCTCAGCAGTTATTGGAAACAAAAGACACAATAACATGCTAGCTCCAGCCCCTCACTGTTCTCAAACAGCTCTTAATTACTGTCTCAATTAAAGCTTTTCCAGATACTCCTTTCACCTTATCTGCATTGGCAGCATACTGACTTTCTGTATCCAGAACTTCTGAGGCCAAAATGTAAAGATGAAGCCAAAACTTAAGATTTATGCAACCCTGCTTTTGTGCCATCTTGTCTGACAAGCCCCAGGACCTGGAACTGTGAGTTACAAAGTGAGGCAGAATGGAGCCAGTCCTGTTATTAGGTAGATTTCCACCTGGTCCCATTCCCTCTTTTTGGCTGTACAAATCACCTGCAGCAGCATGTTTGGAGGACATCTATTCCCACTCCAGCACTGGAGACATGTTTGGGTTAGATTCAAATTCATGGTCTATTTTGAGATATTTTAATTGAAGAGTCTAAGATTCCTCCTCTCAGAGGTACCAGTCTGTTCTAAATACTTTATAAATTCCTTCTGGGCATTTAACAAAGTGTTCTTTCATAGCCTGTATAAACCATGAGTACCATGTTTAAACAGACTTAAATGGCTTAGCAATCTAAGTCCCATTGATTTCCATAGTCAGTGTGCTTATGTGATGCTGGATAATATTCCCTCTATTGTTAAATAAAGACGATTTGAAAACCATCCCCATAGAAATCAACTTTTCCTATCGATTTACTAGACCCCAGATATGGTCTTTGAAGTTGTGAAGCAGTAAGATATAATAAGAAATTATGAAACAAGAAGAGAGCTGGGAAATGAGAGCACAGTAAGTCTTGTGGCAAGTGAAGCAAAGACAAGCAGTGGAAACTGTTGAAGTGGTGCCTTTCCTTTGTGTTCCTGCAGCGGGTCCCTCATCAGCTGGAAATAATTGACAGCAAAAGCAGGTTGGCAGGGAGACTCTCTGAGCCAAGATTCTGGAGAACTGGTGGCCTCAGACCTCTGAGATACATCTGTAAATGTGCCACAGCTGCTCTCCCAGCCCAGGGTAGAAAACAGCAGCCATTAGGCTGTAAAACTCATTTATTTGGGTTTTTCACTGGGGACCAGTGAGTGCAGAGAGAACATTTGTGAAGTCTAGGGCAGGGAGTGCTGCAGCTGAACTGTAAAATTCTGGATTTTATACTATGCAGCATCAGAAGCAGGAGACACAAAGGCTCCTCCAGCGTGGGATGAGGCTGTAATCCCACCGTAGGGAAGGGTTCCCCAGTGTCAAACCACAGGACCTGAATTGTGTCTCTGTGTGCCATTAAGAAAAGAGCAAAGCTGATGAGGGGAGCTGACAGTGTCAGTGTCAACAAAAGGAAGAGCCCAGAGTGAGAGCAAACTGAGAGAAAATGATGAAAAAATATCCATGATTGTCAACAGAAAAAAAATAGAGAGAAATAGATGTAGTGAGACATCCTGTGAAGAGTTCAGGGAAGCAGAACCAGTCTCCTTCAGCCTTGTAAACTGCTGGCTCACTCCTAATGGCCTGCCTGTGTGAGTCTCTCCTTGGAGCCATTTCTCTCCCAGGAGGAAGGAGAAAGAAGGGTTTAGGCAGGAAGAGAGAAAAATGCTATTTAGAAGGACATTGTGGTGAGTAAAAGGGTTTGGCCTGGAAACAACATCTGAAGTGAGTATAAATAGGACCTATGTGAATGGCTTGGAGCTGTGTCAGGGGAGACTTAGGTTGGGTATTAGGAAAAGGTTCTTCACCAGAGGGTGGTCAGGCACTAGAACAGGGAAGTGTTCATAGCACTAAGCCGGACAGAGTTCAAGGAGCAATTGGATAATGCCCTCAGGCACATGGTGTGATTTCTGGGCTGTGCTCTGCAAGGTCAGGAGTTGGACTCGATGATACATTCCCTCTCAGGTTATTCTATGACTCTTAAGATGAAAAAGAGGAATTAAAAAAAGACAGCAGCAGAAGAGAAATACAGAAGAGACCACGAGCAGGTCTGCAAGTGCATATCATAGAGCTGAAGAAAGGCAGAGGTAGCATAAACAGAAGTGCTTGAAGCTGAGCAGCACAGATAGGAAGAAATCCATCAGTCAGGACTATCAGAAAAATTTTGGCATGAATTTCATGCTACTACATGAAATTGAATCAAAACAAACAAGCAATACATGGCAAGAAATCAAAGCAATGGTGAAGCCTTTCTAGGGATTTATGCAGCTTCTTTTAATCCATGATAAATGAAACTTATCCCAGTGAAATTTACCCCCACAACCAAACAGTTAAGCTCTTGAAACTGGCATTTGCAGACAAGGATAAATTTTTCACTCCTTACTTGTCTTACTTTGATATGAACGGTGTTTGATATGATTTGTGTAAAACAGAACCAAAAACGGCTCAGCCATCAAATGTCATGAAAATGTGCAGAAAGTTTTATCCATATGGTCAAAACCAAAAGTGAAGCAGTGTTCTTCACAAACTAACCCGTGGGGGTGTGTGCATCTTCAGGCACGTGTGGTGAAGTACATGGGTGTGGACTGTCCTAGCAGTGCCACTGGACAAAAAACTCATGCTATTAATTGGGTTGTCAAGCTCTGCTGTGGGAGGATGGAGTGGGTTTGTGTGGCAAGGTTTGCATTAACAGGGGGGCTGCAGGGATGGCTTCTGTGGGAAGCCTCCATGTCCAGTGGATCCAAGGCCAGCTGGTGCCAAACATGGACCCAGTGCTGGCCAAGGCAGCAGCAGCAGTAAAACCTGTGGGATAACGTGTCTAGGAAGGAGAAAAAAGCCTGCTCAAGAGAGAGGAGGGACAATATGTGAGAGGAACAGCTTTGCAGACACCCAGGGCAATGAAGAAGGAGGAGATGCTCCAGGTGCTGGAGCAGAGATTCCTTTGCAGCCTGTGTTGCAGCCCATGGTAAGATCTCCTGGTGAAAATTCATTTCAAATAAAGCCACCTCAGTGCACTTTGTGTTTTCCAGAGCACTTGACATGAAAAAATGTTTTAGAAAGCCAGACCAGTGGGTGTTAATTTCGCACTTCTCAAACCAGAGATGGATTATTAGATATAGCTGGAGTCTTTATGTTGACAGTTAAATGCTGAATTCCCAGGAAAGCTGACATGTTAATACTTACATGCAAAAAGTCTCATTGCTCAAGGGTTCACTTGTTTTGTCAGTGATTTCCATTGCATATTCTCAGTCTCCCGTGAACCAAACCAGAATTGTCACCTGAAAATTTCAGTCTGTGAAGAGTAAACAAACCCTGGCTGGTTGTTTATAATGGGATAATCAGCAATGCCATTTCTGGTCACTGCTCAAAAAAAAAAAAAAAAAAAACCCCTTTTAAAATAAAANATGGGTGACACTTTGCCTGTTTTGTTTTTAAGAAGAATTTAATTTTTCTTTCTCTCAAAAAAACCCCCAAACAAACAAATATCATCCACCCACCAAAAAAAAAAAAAAAAAAAAAGCCCTATTAAATATAAGAAAAAATGCTTGGAATTGGCCCAATTTTGAGTTAGAAAAAACCCCATACTTTTTTACATGGACTTGTGAAGTACTGCTTCCAATTAAAAGGCATATGAACTGATTTAATATTCTAACTCTAACTGAGGTTTTGTCTGGAAAGACTTAGTAGTAGGCGCAGTGGTATCAGATGAAAATCGAGGTGCTTCTCTGTAATATGTTTATTGCCTTTGAATGAAGCACAACTGATGGTTTGGTCACAGAAGCTGCCAGAGGGCAGCTTGCTTTAACGAGAAGTAAACAACCAGTGACTTTTCAAGGTAACAGTGAACCTGAGGGTGCAGTTACACTTCAGCTTAAGCTGATTTAGGTGATTAGTTTTTTGCCAGCAAACTGTCCTGAACCTGCTCTCTGCAAGAAAACATAAACTGGTCTTGCTGCTGGGGACTACACTGGGAGAAGGTCTGGAGAGGGATAGCAGCAGTCCCATCTTACACCAGTTTGAGATGTCAGGAAGGCTAATCCTGACAAGAACAGTGCAGATTTTTTCTAAATCTGCTAAATCCTTGTTCAGATTAGGAATGCTCAGTGATTTGTGTTATTGTGTATGTTTGATTTTAATTGGGCTATTTCACCCTTTTTCCCTTCCAATTTCACCAGCATAAGCTTGCAGTGCACAGCAGCTGGATTTTATGCTGCAATCTTCAGGCAGGTGTATGCTACCTCTAATATTTCAGATTAAATTTAACCATGGATACATCCATGACTGCTTTAAACCACAGAAGGGGAAGCTGTAGGAATAACCTTCAGTTAGCTTTCCAGAGCAGAGAGCTGGGCAGCAGTTCTGGTATAGTAACAAAAATTGCTTGGATGCTTCCAACTAAAATTTTATTTATTTTTACCTCACTGCAGCTAGTTTTAAAGATGTGAGCAGTATGAAAGCAAATATACTTGCAGTTAACAGCTGTTAAGCTTTAGGCACATTGCTTCAAGTGAAATGTGCAGCTGCAGAAGAGTTTCTTCTATCTCAGTAAACCAAATCAGCCTCAAATAAACCAGAGAAAAAGTTGTTTAGGCCCAAACCAGTCCCTGTTTATCTGCAGGACACCAGACATACCTTCACAGTGGGAGGAATTCACATTATTTGCTGGGCAAAGGCAGTGTAGCTGGTCCACAAAGGAAAACCAGCTATCAAAACATGGCAGGTGCTAGGCAAGGTCATTATGGTAAAATAGATAGTTTCATCCCAGAATTTTAATTGTGAATAATCTAGTTACAGTTAATCAAAGCTTATTTTTATAGCAATGCCATCTGTGAAGGCCCTTAAAGATGAAGGTGTCTATTTGCCATTAAAACTAATCCATCTACTTTGGTAGAACAATAAATTATTATGCATTAAAAGGAGCATTGTAAATATGGTTTTTTCCAAGCTTCCTGGAGAAAGCCTTGTAGAGATTTTTCTGTTAAGTGAAGAGTTTTATTTGTCCCAGTGAACTCTCAGCTGAAGCAAGAGCTACTGGTGTGCAAACCAGCCTCAGAGCAGTGGGCGGAGCCCAGGCAGTCACACGTGCACAGAAATTAGCCCTGTTATGGGAGGAATCTGTTTCCAACTGTTTCACCACATTTAGCATCATTTGGAAGGACTCAACCACCTGGTTCAGAAGAAATCTTCAGCCTAACAGCATTAGTCTTAATGCCAGGTATGATGCTGTCTGGTCAAGTGGACTGGGCACAAGGAGGAATTGGATTGCTCTGTGAACCTTCCTAATTGTGTGATAACCACAGGATGAGACACGGCAGCCACAGTGCCCTCACATTATTAAAACATCAGTTACCAAACCAGAATGTACTTCTGGAAATGAGATTATTCAGGAAACACTGCTGCTTGAGAAAGGGAGAGACTTGGCGTCCAGCCTGGTTCCCAGGCTGACCCGAGGCGTGCAGGTGGCTGGTGATGGCCACACACTCCACCATATGGTATTCCTCAGTGCTGAGCATTGTGTTAGCATCAGCAGCTCCACATAAGTAGTGCTTTTAATTAGCACTGTGGAAAAATGAGCAAAACCAGCAGCAGAATCGGTAAGTGAAATAGTAAAAGCTTCTGTGACATATAAAGGATATAAACCCATTACATTTTAGGCTGGTAATTATTGTCTTCTGATGACTGAAATATTTAGACCAGAAAAATTCCACTCAGATAAAAGCAACCATCTCTTGATGAAGGATAACAAGTGAAGCATCCTAAAACAAATGAAAATACAATCTCTTGCAATCTCAGGAACTCAGTTGTTTCTGACCTTTCCAGAGACAAGCTGAAGTCCAAATCCTGCACTGGCCATGAGCTGGGGAGAGGGACCAGGCTGCTCTGTTGTTGTTTCCCAGTTCAGCAATCCTGCGCTGCCTACTGAGCTTTCTCAGCAGAAGGAGTTTGAAGCTCTGGCCAGCACATGCTGTAATTAGCAATCACTGGTTGCCTTTCAGGTTGACAGGCAGCCCCACTTTTAATTTGAAGCATGTTTAATTCCTCCAGATCACGATGCAAAAAGTATCAGATGAGTGAGATCATTCTTTGGCTATTTCTTCCAGCTTGGTTTGAAACTCTCCTTGGTCAGCACCTTTACCTGCACAGAGAAAGGCAAAAAGCTACCCTTAAGTATGACAAATTTACTTAATCCATGACTGAAATAATGAATTCACAAAGCAAAATCATTAGAAATAATTAGGCTTGGCTACGGTATCATTCAAAGTATGATTATATTGGTGTATTATTTTGTTACAAAATATTAACAACCTTATATTTCTTGTGGCATATAAGTCTTATTAACATTTCTTGCTTAGTAAATAAATAGTGGAAATGTGTCCTACACTTCTAGTATGTCATTTTCCTTTTGTGCTAACAGGCAATTAAAGTGTTACGACATTGACAACCTCTCACTGTTTTCCACTCTACCAGCATTGACTGCAACCTTGAAACAATAACATTCAGACCTGGAAAATTTTCTGGCTGATGTTGCATGACATGAAGTGTGTGTTTTTATTTGCATGACTGCATAGGTATAATAAAGTTCCCGCTTTAATGGACTTGTGCAAATACCTCTCAGAGGGTGCTAAATTACTTTTCAAATCAAATTTTGTTCCACACTGGAGTGGGACCTCAGAAAAGACTATGCTTGTTGAAATTTGTTCCAAACCTTATTAAAGGTACTAGAGAAGCAGTGCTGAAAGAATCTGCTAGGTGTCTTGTTGATGTGCTCAGAGGTGGTGGAATAAATCCACCATACTGCCCTAATCACTCTTTTCCCCTTTCTTTTGCTGCCTTTCCCTTAATGTTCTTTCCAGGTGAGGTTAGAGTGGCCGACAGACCTGACAGTGAACCCCCTGGACAACTCGCTCTATGTCCTGGACAACAACATCGTCCTGCAGATCTCCGAGAACAGGCGGGTGCGCATTATCGCGGGGCGCCCCATCCACTGCCAGGTGCCCGGCATCGACCACTTCCTGGTGAGCAAGGTGGCCATCCACTCCACCCTGGAGTCAGCCAGGGCCATCGCCGTGGCCCACAGCGGCGTCCTCTACATCGCGGAGACGGACGAACGGAAAATCAACCGGATCCAGCAGGTCACAACCAACGGGGAGATTTCTGTCATTGCTGGAGCCCCATCAGACTGTGACTGCAAGATTGATCCTAATTGTGATTGTTTTTCAGGTGAGGAGATGCTTGTTATTTCCTGTCTGTTATCCATTGTTATCCGCTGAGATCCCCTGGTAAAGCTGCAGATCAGCAAAGTAACAAGGGGGAGAAGAGACAAGCAGTGATTTGGTTTCCCTGAAAAGCCCAAAACCTTATCAGCACATCTTTGTGAATTTGATCCATTGATTTCCATTGATCTGATTTGATCCATTGATCCATGAGATGTGAGTCTTCCATTGCCATTGCAGGAACTTCAGGATGGCCCTAGCTTTTTCTCTTTTGATACAGTGATTACACACTGTTCAGAATTAGTTCCAAGTCTGTCTTACTGTGGCAGCTGCATTTGCCCCTGTTGAACATGGTACCAAATTGTACCTAAATGCTACTGGATCAGGCTGCCCTTCTCAGCAAGAAGAGTTCCAAGGGGTTTCATATCAAGTGCAAAACACCAGCTTATGCCTTCTCATCACTTGTGTCATGCTACACCACCAGCAAAATGGTGCAAACATATACTGTGCAGAATTTGTTCTTCCTTGTGTGTTGTAAGCTGGAGCAGCCTGCAGTGCACTGCTGGACATTCTCAGCAGCACAGTCTCTCTTCCCTACATGCACCAAAACAACTGTGGCTCTTTTATTTCATAAAAATATAATGGGACAAAGGGCAGCATTCCCATACAGAAGTGTGCAGTATGTTGCCATCTTGTCATCTCTCAGAACCGACATGTTCAGCTCCATAATAATGTCATCATCATTCTTAAGGCTTTCATTTCAAGTAAAAGGTTAATTACTGACAAGAAAACATTAAGTATGTTGAGAACAGAGAGGAAAAAAATGCAAATGGTCTTCCAGAGAAGGTGGGTTGCTGACCCAGCATTGTAATGATAATCAAAGCCTCAAGTGCTGCCAGCTTTAGTGGTGACTGCAGGAGACCAGTGAGGAGCAGGATCCTGGACAGGATTCCTATTGAGGAAAACTACTCTCAGTGCTGAAAAATGAAAAAAACTGTGGCAAATCTAATGATTGTGCCAGCCTGGGTTGATGAAAGGCAGGGTCAGCTTGGTCGAAAGATCCACTGATTTTTCCATTTTCAAGGAGGCATAGGGTATGCTCAAACACTCCAGCAATTTCATGTCTCAGTCAGGAGAAGGAGAGACACAGTAATGTGATTTTCCCTAAAAGTGAGGTTTAATACATTTTCTTGCTAGTTACAGAAAATCCTGCTTATGTAAACTCATTTTGATAGACACATACAGCCCATGATAATGCAAAAATCCTTCCAAAACCTTAAATGACAAAATCCAAGTAAATTGTCAAGAGATATTGAAAGGGATTGTTTCTCAAGGCACTTTTTGGCTACTGTTCTGATTTTATTTTCCTGTACTGTACTGTTGAGTATTTAATAAGTATAAACTAATCTTTCTTTAAGTGTCATTTTAGCTGAATTACTGGGTTTTATTTTCTTTTTGTTTAAGACGCAATTCTACTTTAACTACATGCCAACAGACAGTACATAGGGAATGAAACCTCAGGTATCATGGTCTTTTCTTTAACAATTTTGCATTAAAGCTTTCCTGAACAGCAGGGTTTGGGACTCAGCAAAAATGCTGTGAATTAGATAATTTATATTCCTGTTTGCCTTCACTGAGACTAATTTAGAATTGCACCAACCTTAGATAATAGGGATTTAATTAGTTGGAAGAGGATATTGTTTTATTGACCTGTAAATGATACTGAGGAGAAGCAGTGTGTCAGGCTTAGGGGATCAGCTTAAAAAGGACATTTGAGATTGCTAAAAATTACCATTTCTCCTCCAGGTGATGGTGGATATGCCAAAGATGCAAGGCTGAAAGCCCCTTCCTCCCTGGCAGTGTCCCCCGACGACACGCTGTACGTGGCAGACCTGGGCAACGTGCGCATCCGCGCCGTGAGCCGGAACAGGGCTCACCTCAGCGACGCCAACCTGTACGAGATCGCCTCGCCCGCCGACCAGGAGCTCTACCAGTTCACCATCAACGGCACCCACCTGCACACCCTCAACCTCATCACCAGGGACTACATCTACAACTTCTCCTACAGCGGGGACGGGGAGCTTGGCACCGTCACCAGCAGCAACGGGAACTCGGTTCACATCCGCAGGGACACAAGTGGGCTGCCCCTGTGGGTCGTGGTGCCGGGGGGCCAGGTCTACTGGCTCACCATAAGCAGCAACGGGGTTCTGAAGAGGGTCTATGCCCAAGGCTACAACCTGGCCCTGATGACATATCCTGGGAACACGGGGCTTTTAGCAACCAAGAGCGATGAAAACGGATGGACCACTGTGTATGAGTAAGTCTGCGGCATTAAATGCCTGGTGCAAGGAAGCCTATTTTAAATGAACACTGCAACTTTTTACACTGGTCTAGTCATTAAAAAAGACACCCTGCTACTAACACTGTGTGAGACAGAATAAGCAGTGCTGTTGCACAAGCTTTAAAAATGAAGCACTATCGTTTCTTAGGTGCCTAAACCTGTCATATGTAAAAGCTCTGTGCACAGTTAAGTACAGCAGAAATTGCCTGAAATTACACTTCATTTGCACTTTCTTATTGTGAATGTGTTTGTATAAATGAAAATATGAGATTTTTTTTTCTGTAACTTAAGTGGTAGAGGCAAGTTGTGATATGAATCAGGAATTTGCAAAATTCCTGAGGAAGGCAAAAAGGGGAAAATTAGCATACTCATCAGAGAAGGGAGTGTTGCAAAGGAAATTGAGAATCTCAGTGGAAGGAATATTCAAAGACAAGAGTGAGCTTGTCTCTGTCAGCAGGGGAGGAAGATATATAATAATAGCAAAAGGATATGTAATAGCAAAAGGCTGTATCTAAGGGGAGTAGGAAAGGCTTCATAAGCAAGACCATTGACAGAACTGAAAAGCGAGACAAGACAATTAAAGATGGAGTGAGAACATTCCAATCTGGTCTCAGAGAAAGAACAATCCAAGAGAAAGCTCATTTTTTATTTATAAAGAGGTGTGATGTATCAGGATTTTTCATTATTTGTAATTAATAATCCCTCTTTGAGGATGCAACAAGTGCTGGATGGAAATCATGGTCCTAGTACGGAGTCCTTAAGGAGGATAATAGCCTGTTTTCTGTGGAGCATAGGAGTTCATGATCAAAAACTAAAATGAAAACCATCCAGGTGAGATTGGAACAAAAAAAACCCACATTGATAAGAAGTGAGTTACTGCCTGAGTCACCTGGAGAGGTAGTTGAGTCCCTGTCATTACAGGTTTTAGAATTATAATTTCTTCAAATGAAAGTAGGATAAAAGCAGAGAAAACTGCTGCCTAGTATGTGGGATTTTTTATTCAACAGGATGTTTCTTCATCCTGTTCTCTATTATTCTGCCAAAGACTAAATTAATAGGTTGGGCATAAGTATAAGCCATTAGCGAGGGCCTTTTTTACAATACATGGGAAAACAAAAGCATACAGGATCTTCCTGTATCTTCAAACATCTATTCATGGAAATTTAAACTCTCTTGCAACAACACAAAGCTCACTGTTACCCTGGTGCTGTTCAAGCACTGATCAGAGTCACCTTTTATAAACAGAATTGACTGTAAATGTAAGTATGCTTCTTTTTAATAATTTTAGTGCTGAGAGTTAACCATCTATATCCCCACTTGATGATGGTGTCAGTCCAGGCCACAGACCAATGACACTTTCAAAGAGCCTTTACAGTAGCTCCAGGTCATGTCTATTAAAATGCTGAACATTGTAGATTGTTAGAGCATGGGAGAGCAGATTATTTTTAGTCATGTGCCTTTCAGTCCTGCCATTCTTACTCTGTCCCACTGACATTGAGCATAAACCATTTCACACAACTATTGCTTGTTGCTCTTTTTAAAGTATGGCTCAAGTGTTGAAAGATCTTTTGAAGGACTTTACCTGCTTGTAAGTGCCTCTCACTGTATGTAATATAGATTTATTCATGAAGAAATACCTCTGTTTGGGAGGATTCATAGGATCTATATGATTAACACAAAGAAATTTTGCTAAATGAAACAGTTTTACATACTTTCCCAGCTTTAAGTCCAGGCTGGGTAACACTGTCCTCACCAATGCTTCGAGTTGTCCAGGCTTTGCACGACCACACAATCCTGCCAGCCTACAGCAGTCAGGGAAGATCAGCAGAATTACAGCTTTGACATTACAAAAGCAACAAGAAAATTAAATAATGTCAATTAAATAAAATTATCATTAATATTCATGTTCAGTGCAATACCTTAAGTCATTTTCATAATACATTACCAATTCCTCAATGAGTGAAACACAGAATGTCACCTGAGCTGCTCCAGTCAGAGGGTCAGTGGGCTGCAATCACCTCTGTGCTGAATAGTTGTGCTTTCAGGAGTTGCTGCTCACCTGCTGCCATGAATAGGTCATGGGCTGTGATGGCCTTAGTTATCTTTTACCCAGATACTGTTTTCCAGGGAGGTCACATTCTGTACTGGCAGCCAATTTCAGCCTGAAAATTAGATTTTTTTGAAGGGTTCACTTACATATATGAATTGCTTGTGAGCACTATGAGAACGTAGCATTGGAACTAAGAGCAATTTCAAATTGCTTGAAATCATTCTCTGTGCTTAAGCTGGATTTGCATTCACATCCAAAAGTTCAACCCATGGCACTGTCAAGCTGAAATAGGGATGAGTTTGTTTAACAACACGTATCACACATACTTGGGAATATGAGCAAAGATAATGACCTGCTCAGAACATCTACCTATATGTCAGATCCACTCACAGAGGGAAATTATTAAGAGGTAGAAAACCACCTACAAAAGTACTTGTCATCCATCCACTCTAACCTGATGGAATTGAAGTGCTGAAAGAGCTCTTGCATACAATTATAGCTAATGTACAATTTTAAGGTATCTAGATTTCTTTTAATATTGTGTCATTAAAGCTGTAAAAGGGGAGGGGAAGCACTGGGCCTCTATTAAATCAAGGACAAGAAAACACCTGCAAGAAACAACTCTCTCTGAAAAAATTAATTAGACTGCTTTCCCTTTGAAATGATATAACTCTTAACTGTGCTACACATAGAAATGCAAATGGATTGTGAAGCAATATCCCCATGTGTGCATTTCAAATACTGGTGAGCACTTCCTCATGTGAGTACTGAAATCAATGCAATTATTTGCATGATTAAATGGTCGCTGACATGATTAACAGTGGCATAACTGAGCCCCATATTAACATTAAGAAATATGTCATGATTCCACCCCTATTAGTATGGGCAGGACATTGCTGTGCAGGAGCTGAGTCCCAGTGTGCTGCTATTCATCATGTGGAAGGTGACAGAACCTGTCCTCAGAGGGCTGAGTTTCTTGGAGCAATCTGGAAGAAAAAAACCCTTTAGATGATCATGCTGTGGAATCAATACTGAGACACCCTTCTGCATGTCCTCCTTGAAGTTCCTGGGACCACTTACACCAGTGAGAGGCCTCTGGCATGTGCTGGGGTCTCATTGCGGGTCAGCAACTCTCTGGCCAGCCAGCCAGGAACAGTTTATCCCATTTTCTGCTACACAGGGAGTTTTGTATCTCAGCAGCAGCACTATCAGCAGCAAAACTGGATCCTTAGTGAAGATGGATCCTGTGTCTTGAGCACAAGTACATGGCAATAAACCAGCTGTATTTGCACCTTAAAAATGCAATTTTGGGGGATTTTTCTGTGGTACAGTAGCAAATCCAAATAACCTACCAAGCTGTCATACCTGTTTGATCAAGCAGTAAATGAAATATAACTGCCTGATGTTCATGGAGTTTTCTAATGATGAAAAGTAGTGATCTGAGTCAATTTTAATCACTGCCTGTGGCACCCCGTCAACTTGCACAGAACCAGAGTAAGGGGAGAATGTAAGTAAGTCACACAATGTATATAAGGGCAGTGAGACATGAAAAAGAGAGAGATTATTTTGAATTTAACATTTGATTAATTTTAACTTATTGTCAAAAAGCCACAAGATGGCCACTAATTCATTCTCTAGTGTTTAATTGGAAAAGAACAGCTGCTCTATTTTTTTTTTTTATATTGGAAGGAAGAAAGAAAAGAAAATCCTGATTTCTTTTTCCGCCAATACTTCTGGTGACATATAGATTTTGTCTAACTAATTAGGGGCAAATAAAGATCCTAAAGAAATTATGCCAGTACTTTAAAGGGAAGGACATAGCCAGATCATCTGCTGATGTGAATTGGAAGAGCTCCATTGGAGGCAGTGCAGTTCTGCCAGCTGATATAAACCAGTTTGGTCTGTGAGAGGAGACAGTTAATAAAACATGAAAACTTAATTATTCTTCCCTACCTGCACAAATAACTTTCTGTTTTATGAACATGAGTTGGTTTTGCTCGTGCAAATACTCTGCAATATCAGTGAGTTGTCTTAGGTGAATAAAAACATGTCAGCATCAATAAGATTTTTAAGATGTGACACGTTATTATGAAACAATATCAAGCAGCAAGCAATGCTCTGTGCTGGTTTCCGTGTGAACCATCAGAAAAAAGAAATATGTTGGTGGAACTGAAAAGACCTGTTAGAAACAGTGCTTCAGAGCTCTGGAATTAATTATTGACTTTTTGGTAACATGGCCTGATTCACAATCAAGTGCCTTGAACTACAAGAATTTCTTTAGCACTGAAGAAGTTTAGGTGAACTGAAATGTGGTGCTCTAGATTCTAGGTGAGAAGTTCCTGCTGATTTAAGTAGACCCATGGGAAAGGAAACACAAGAGCAAAACCCATGCAGGCAACTCAATTCCTGCAGATTTCAATCTCATTTTATCACTGTTGTTACGCTTTAGGTCCCTTTTTTACATTCACTGCTCATATTATGTACTTCACACATCTGTGACAAAAGGCAGCTTTTAAGTGTTGCAGAAGGTAAGAATTGGGTTTATTTCATCTTCTGGGTGCGAAAATGCCGTTTAGGGGTGAGTTGGATGCCTGAACACCGAGTGACCTCCAGTGGCCTTGTTCCTGCATCGCAGCCCACTGGGGGAAACCCCAGCCAGCCGTGAGCAGCACAGAAAGCTCTGGCAGAGGCTGAGGGAGGGAGGTAGCATCTCACAGCATTCCCACTTGTATTTGATCCAGCACCACTGAAAAAGACTCCAGGCAGGAATTCAGACTAGGTACTGAATGCATTTTGAGTGACTAAATGGACTAATTCTTACCTTTTTACTTTCTGCAGCGTTGACAATGCTTCCTACTTTTTTCACTATTTTTCTGCTTTTAGGAGTATCTACATGACAAAAGTTGTGTGTTTTCATGGCTCTTTAACATCATGTTTGCAGGTATGACTCTGATGGCCACCTGACCAATGCAACCTTCCCAACAGGGGAAGTCAGCAGCTTCCACAGCGATGTTGAAAAACTGACACGAGTGGAACTTGATACTTCAAACAGGGAGAATGTGATCACAGCCACAAACTTCTCAGCTACCTCTACAATATATACTTTAAAACAAGGTAATACAAGCATTTCTGCTATTTCTTCTCTAATGATGGTGTTTTGAACCCTAGACATTACTGCATTCTTAAATGTCAGCCAGAAAAAAGACATTAGAATTAGTTAATTTGTTCCTTCCTTGCTTCAGCACAAACAGCTACAATTCTCCTGGGCTACCAGTTAGAAACAAGCCACAAGTGAATTCTTCTTCTCCTAGAAGAATCCCAAAGATAAAATCTAGTTATTGAAATCTCTCCAGGCTTTACATGCTACTTTCTGCTTCAGTATTTGGAGGAATTGGACTAACCTGTAATACACTGAGCCTTGTTATTCTAAGATACACTTCCCAGAAGAATGACAGGTTCCACTGACATTTTAGCACTGAAATGCCTTTTTTGGCCAATACTGGGTATTCTTTCTGGTAGTTCTGTGACCTGGTAACAGCACTTGTAGGGAGGGGGAAAATGTGACCCACCTCTGCCTCGGGGACTAGATTTTGAGTCAACCCCTGTAGACACCACAGTATTTCCCTGGTAATATCATAAATCCCCAAAAAATTGCTTTCTGCCTAATGGAAGTGCCCCAGTGTCCTCCTCCAGATTTTACAGATTTATCACCAGAGTTCTGGGTTTACATAGGTTAATGGATCTGGGGTCTTTTGTCCTTGTTGGGTTTTTTTGTTGTCGATGGATTGCTCAGGCTTTGATGGAGCAGGTACTGGGAAACAACTCTCTGGTTTCTTTCCAGGTCTGCTGTAGAAAAGCTTTGTAACTGAGCACATCACAGAGCTTTTCTTTCTCTTAAGTTTTGATCTTTAAGAAAAAAACTAGGAAGACCTCACCTCACAAGATACCTACTCATTCCTCTTTACTATTATGTGGTAGAGACAGCACTGCATAAATAGAAATAATTAAATTGTTCTGTCACCTGATAGGCTTTGTCCAAGTGACTCCATCTGCTCTCTGCATCATCTGCTGCCTGATCTGTCTGTCCTTAAATCTGAAACTCTTCAAAGTTGGTAAATTATCAAAGTCTGTCTCAGGAAAGTGCTTGCACACAACAGGCAGTGCTAGAAATTAAAAACTCTATTTATTATTGTATGTGTCTTAAAAATTCATATAATTTGCATGTTTACCTGTCTCTGAGAAACTAGCACAAAGCACCCTGTGAACAGCCAGTCAGGTGTGGTATCCTTACATCCAATGATCTTTACTTTCTGGCATACCCTAGTATTTTCCTTGTATTCACATCTCAAGAGCTGGACTAGTTACTTCCATGTGGAGTAGCTTTAAGAAAAGGATGCAGTGGGTACTCCCTAGCTGGAGTGAGTTCAGTCTTGCTGTAAGAGTGAGCACTAAACTCAGGCTCATGTTGGAGTTCCCCTGGCAGGTGAGCTGCAGGACCCTCCATAGCCCAGCCTGAGCAGATGCCAGACAGTGTGGCACAGCTCTGCCTGCAGAGGAGGAATTGCACTGCCCAGGCAAGGCAAAGGAGCTCCAGTGTCTGTTGCCTTCATATCCTCTCAGTGGAGACCTGCTCTGGATCCCCCCATACTTCTGGTAGTTCTGGGGAGGAGAGGGAGGCTGTGCTGGGTCACCTCAGCTCCCTCCACAGCCCTCTGTGGCACCTGAGCCTCTGGAGCTGCTCACTGTGCCACCACTGCTGATCATTAATTTTTCTGCCAACAGGCACTTCCCAGTCAGTCCAGGCTTCAGCCCTGTGGCTGATCATCCCTGTGCCTCAACCCCAGGGTCCTGCTGCTACTGGCAAAGAGCACGAGCATTTTGTGCAGTGACACAGGGAAAAGGGACACAATGGGGGACTGGCTGTCATCCTAGATATTTGGAAAACAGCTTTCTTGTTTAACCTCAGATACTCCTGCAGTTGTTCAAGCACTACTTTGTCCTGTTGGGATCTGCAGCATGCCAAAATCATCACAATATCAGTGGTCAATACTCAGCTTATGGTTTTACATGCTTTGAAGCTGAAAGCAAGAATTCTTTATTTCTGCTGCAGGAAACCTTCACAATGGAAATTCTCAGGCCAAGTGTAATAAAAAGCTCTTCAGATTTGGGAAGGCCTGGAAGTTGCAGCTTGCAAAACTCACACTGTATTTTGTGTTCAGCTGTCTGTAACTTCCCTGGGTTACAAACTCAGCCCTGTTGTGCCTAATATTTGGTTTATAACTCTGGAGATGTGACCTTCTCTCTGTTCCCTGATTTGTGTTGTTTTTTGACAGATAACACACAGAACATCTACCGGGTCAGCCCAGACGGGTCTCTGAGGGTCACCTTTGCCAGTGGAATGGAAATCACACTCAACACAGAACCTCACATTCTAGCAGGGGTTGTCAGCCCCACGTTAGGGAAGTGCAATATCTCCCTTCCTGGAGAGCATAACTCAAATCTCATTGAATGGAGGCAAAGGAGGGAGCAGACCAAAGGCAATATCTCTACATTTGAGAGAAGGCTAAGGGTAAGGCTTCCTCTTGTGTAAGTGCAATGTTCCCTTTGAAAGTCATTGAACTAAAATCATGTTGAAATGTTATACTTTGTAAGAATGAAAATTTTGTGTCAATGGTGGGCCCCA
Organism: Notiomystis cincta; assembly: GCA_013398075.1. Classification (NCBI taxonomy): domain Eukaryota; kingdom Metazoa; phylum Chordata; class Aves; order Passeriformes; family Notiomystidae; genus Notiomystis; species Notiomystis cincta. Next base: position 47,357 of record VZRX01016005.1, on the reverse strand, counting down.
GCCATGAATTTCAAAACCGAACTCCTCCAACAGTCTCAGGGATGTTTGATCTCTGTTTGATTTTGATCGTAAGATTTGACCTCAAGACATAATTACTTTTTTTCTTCCTCTTCTTTTTCAACTAAGAACTTAATTATGGCTTTGGAGGAAGCTGTGAGCAAAGGACAACGCGCAGTTACTCTGGCACAGCAGCAAAGTTGGAGCTGATTCTGCCTCTCTCAGATCTACCAACCCTCTTTCTTCTGGGGGAGCTGAGGGGTTCCCGCTGCTGCCCAGGGCAGAGGCTCTTTCAGGACACCTGTCCAGTGCCTTTCCTGTGACTGAGAATGATGCAGAGCCTCTCTGTGTATGCAGGCTGGCTGTGCATCAATTCTGCCCTCTGCCACGTGCTCTCAAACCCCCCAGCTCCCTCTGGCTGGTTACACCACAGCTCCCAGAAAGACATGCTTTAACATTGCATCCTTGGTTTATTTTTACCCGTCAGTACAATGACAGATGGTCAACATTTAGCATTTAATTACATAACACCATGGCTCAAAGAGATTGCTACTTTGCTAAACAGGTTTTTTATGAAATCAGTTCTAGTTTTCAAATGAATATCACTTAAAATGCCTGTACCAATAGTACAACTGGGAATTTTGGCCTTAAAAATATTGTATTATTGACTGCAACCTTTCTGGATAGGAATTATGTCTGAAGATACACCTGTTAGCTCTGAAAATACAGAAATGATTATTAAAATTTCTAGATTGTCAAAACCACCAAAATCAAAACCATCTCGTTCTAATTATGAGATACTATAGATTTTTTTAAAGTGTACCATCTGTTTGCTTTTCAGCTGCTCAATCAAAACTGTAAGACATGGAAGATCTGGCCAGACTGGGCACTGTATGTAAAAATGTTTGAAAGGGCATTGTTCAGGTTTGACAGTCACAGTGACTTTTTAGGATCTTGCAAGTGGGCAAAAGCTTCTTTTAGTTCTTCTTGCCCACCTTCTGCCTCCTTCCTGTCTAAATTAGTGTGAGGCCTCATAGCCCTGTCTAGGGAGGTAGCTGAGCTTAGCACCCTGACAAACATGTGAAGATGGCAGGATCCAAAGTCTGGCTTCCTTGGTTCATGTTACCTACTCAGCTGGAGGCTTTCTATGTGGCTTTGTGCTTAAATAACAGTATGGCACATCTTTCTGTAAGAATCTTATGTAATAAGATCATAAACAAAAAGGATGTAGTCAGTCATCTATTCTGCTTACATTGCCAGGGACTAATTATTCATCACAATTCTATTTAATACAACTATTTCATCTTGCAGAGTTTCCCCATTATGCAGTTTGTATTTTCTATTGTTGAAATTGATTGCAGTTTCTTTTGCATTTTTCACTTGTTTCTATGTGATTCTTAACACTGCCTGGCCAAAAAAAAAAAAAAAAAAAAAAGGAAATTCACAAATTGGTCAGGATTAAATGGATTCTGACTGGAGGCATAAGATGTTCATTGGAATATTGCAACACTGAAGGTATCCAGAGGTCAGCTGATTGACCTACCTCTGGAATAGGCTGTTGGTACACTCATGTATTCCTCCTCCTCCTCCCCCTTCACCCAGAGGGAGGATGGAAGGTGAAAGACAAGCATAAGAATAATTTTGGTATGCTGATGTCTTTTAGTCTTTGTCCTTCCAAAAGGATGCACTAGCACAGCTCTTGAACATTGCATCCTTATCTCTGTAAGCTGTGTCTTTATACCTAGATCAAGAGTATATATCCAAGATCAAGAGGCCTTAGGAATTGTCCCTGCCTGCTCAGAAGGACAAGCCAGCAGCCTGTATTGCAGTCCTGCCTGTACTGACTCCCTTGGCTGGACTGAGCTCCAGGACTGTTGTTCTGAGAGCTCAGGGCAAGGCTGGAGGGAACCTGGTGGATTAGCACCCTCTAAAAGGAGGATTTTAGAGTGGAAAGGAGGAGAAACGTTATAGTCATTTATATTTGAAAAGACCTCTAAGATTGTCGAGTCCAATTGTATTCAGCACAAAGGAGACACCATGTAAATGGGCACAAGAGAGAGGGACAGATGGGCTACTGAGGCTCTTAATACCATGAAGAAGGCCTTTGGAGAATAGCAAAAATACCTGGATCCTGGAGTTCATCTTTAGCACTGAGATGCTTGCATGGTATGCTGGTGGAATGGAGAGTCAGTGGAGATGGAAGGGGCTGGAACAGTGCAGCAAAGGAATCTGGCCAGAGACAGCTCTCTATTCTTGGTGATTATAGGAAATGCAGCACAGCAGAAACAAAGGTACCATCCCATAGTGTGTTTGAAACAGTTCACCAAATAATGAAATGGATTTAGGACTTACTGTGGACAGATCCTTGAGTACTGCTGGGAAAAATAATGGCATCATTGAAAGTCCTTATGCCGGATGAGATTTTGGACAGACCTTCTGAAAACTTTTAGTGAGTTATATTTTTAAAATAAAGTATTTAAAGACTTAATATGCCATGCCTGGCACAATAGGAAGTGTGTTAGAAAGCTTGCAATGTAGGGCAGAAAGAACTATGCTGAACTTTGAAAATATATGTAAAGAAAAGCTCTGGGGATTGGAGCAGTTCTCAATGGAAATGAACAGACTTGCAGGAGCCCTTAGTTAAAGAAAAAAAACCAGCACAATGGAAGAGTTTTCTGAGAAAGAAAGAAAAAAAAAAAGCATAGAAATGAGGTATAAAGATGTTACTTAGAAATCAGTCCTGATACCATCAGTGAAACAAACGGCTTTGACTGCTAAAAGGTATAAATTAGAAGGCAGGTAGCTGGGGATGAGATAAAGGATGACCTACTTGAAGAGAAGAAAGAGAATAAAGCTTTTCCTTCTCTGCCTGGTCCTAACTTTTTTAATTCTAATAGCAATTAGCAACCATCTTGAAAGCGTGTCACTCTATTAGAGTTATTTCCAGTTGTGGAAAGAGGCCACTGTTAGCACGTTCTGAATAATGCTGGCAACATTGGCTGGATTTCTGCATGGTGTGAATTCCCTGCTCTGGAGATAGGGCAGAAGTGAGTAAGTTAACTGAAATGTTAGAACAGTTATCTGACTTTATCTCAGGGTCTAAATCAATGTGGGAAGCAGAAATTAACCACAGGTTTCCTTTAAGTGCAGAACTGCTTGCCCCAGCGCTTCCTGAACGTATATAAAACAGTCTGTGGGCATGTATGCATTTTATATTAATAATAAATCTATGTACAATCAGGCATTTTAACATCAATCTTAATCTAGCAAGACTTCTTTTTTATCAATTGAACTGCTATTTTAATTGACTTCTAAAAATGAAGCAAAGGCTGCTGTTAAATCTGATGAGCATGATGCATAGTAATACACTGATTAGAATGCAGCTCTGCTCCCTCTGACTTTTGCATAACTTGAGGAACGTGGCATTGGATGCAGTCCAGGTTTTATAACTAAATGTCTACAAAATTGAAAATTGAATGCTTGGCCAGTCTTACTTATTTTTGCTT
>VZRX01016005.1:0-43664 GCA_013398075.1 Notiomystis cincta | reverse complement strand
TTTTTTTTTTTTTAATAACAACAGAAGCAACTCACTGGCCTTGGTTCAAAAGTCCTGCAGACAGCCATGTTCATTATTGCACTTAGCAAATGATCTCCCTTTATTTACCAGTCTTCTAAAGATGGTACCAAGTCCTCTGCCAGAGTGTATGAGTTTACACTGGCGCAAATCAAAACACAGACAAGGAAAGAATGCAATTATCTCATCTGACTTACACATCAGACAGGGTGAACAGGGTATGCTTGGAAATTATATCAAAAAAAGTGCACATTTATGTGATACTTACACTGCAAAATTTCTAGCTAAAAACCTAATGGAAGTAGAGTCAACAAATGTTTTAAAAATACAGAATAAATATATCTTTTTATGCCCTTCTAACATTATTGAAGTCAGCTGAATTTTCTCCCTGTTTTCATTAGCTGACATTCCAACCTGACATTGCTTTCAGAAACCAGTTTTCCCTGTCTCATAGCAGAACACAAGTTCCAGCCACTCTCAGGGGACCCCTTACTATGGTTTATGTATCTTGGAGGAGTCGTTTCCTGAAGGCCCTGGGATTTGAAATCAGCTTGTCAATAGCAACATCAAGACGAGTCCTCCTACCCATTTATGATCCTGTCTTGCCTTGAGAAGGGTGTTAAACTTCACTTTATTATAAGAAAGTAAACAAATGAGACATAAAATGTGCAATATAAGGAAAGTATTTTAACCTTATTTTAACTTTGTGAGTTTTCAATTACTGCTACTTTCCACTTCGCTGCTAATTCTGCCTCTGGTTTTCCTTCTTATTTGTTGTATAGTCTCTGAAATTCAGATTGCAAGCAATTTGTACTTGAGGCTCTTCTTTCTCCTAACTGTATTCTACAATGATAGTAATAGCAATAAGAATATTAAACATGTACATAGAACATAAATTAATATCACATATGGGATATCTCCTGCTTGTTTTTCAGCTATTTTGCCACCAAGAGGATTTGTTTTCAGAAATTTTAAGAAGTTTGCTAAAAATATATTATGTTAAACTTAAACCATCAGTCTGTATACAAGCAAATGTAGCTGAACTGAGCATCACATTTTACTTTGGCTCCTTAACTATCATTAGAGCATAAATTGTAATGGTCTACAGGGGTATGTAGGTATTTTACAACTATTGTAAATGAACACTATTAAAGTTAGACATGTGTGTATATAAAACTCCAGAAATGGTAGTTGAAGAAAGAACACCTGCTTCTTTTAGATTCTCAGATTTTGTATGGAAAATGGAAAGAGGAACGAAAAAAAAAAAGTTCATTCTAATCACATCCTGAATTATTAAGCAGTATTTATTAACCATTCACTTCGTGGCTGTGCCTCCAGGTCTGAGAGAGGAGCAAGCCCAGAGCCACGCTGTGTGCTGACATCTGCACTGGCATTGTCTGTGCTGGAAGGAAGTTATTCATGGGAACAGAGTGATCAGATAAACGTGGTGGATTAATGCAACAAGCACATTGAGCATTGATCTGAAAAAGACATGTCAATGAATAATATTTTATGGTTCCCTAAATTATATCTCTGATTTAAATGGTGTTTAATAGAGATTTCCCAGTGGCTGGATGATCTAAGGAGGCAGATGATGATAGCACTGGATAAACGTATTTTGTCTTCATGAATCTGACTCAGTTTTGAACTTGATTTCAAGTTGAGCATTGGGCTGTGTTCCATGTGTCAGACACAGTGAGTTGTTGTCCCAGATGTGGTGGCTGGTACCAGGCACTGCTGCTGCTGGCTGTCAGGAGTCGGGGAGCGAGGTGGTTTTGAGAGGAAGCTCGAGGACACTGCTGGGCAGGGGCTGCAGGAGCTGCAGGCACAGCTCTGCCCTTTGCAGCACCAGGGTGTGAGCAGGGCTCAGAGGGCTGTCCCAGAGCAGCAGCTGACCTGGCAGTGTTAGCAGAGCTCAGGAGAGGATGTGAGATAGTAGGTCCTTCGTAATTCGTGGGCTTAACTACACATCTTTGGCTGGAATCAAGAAGTTCATCCACAGCTGAGAAGAAGAAAAACTCAGGAAAAGGTGAGAGCAGAGGTGAGGGTTTAGCACATGGAAACATCCTGTAATGCCAAATATAGTAACACTGAATGCAAGGAACAACTTTTTTTTGGACATTCCGTTTCTCCTCTGAATCTGTTCTATTCTCCTGTGTTCGGTAAGGCCCAGCTCACAATGTTAAATGGTTGCTCACGTTGATTAGGGCTGACACAAACATGTCTGTGTGGGGTGTACTTGGGATGCATTGTGTTCTTACCATACTGTACCTCTGTGTTTAGACCCACAACAGAAACCTGCTCTCCATTGACTTCGACCACGTAACCAGAACAGGAAAGATTTATGATGATCATCGAAAATTCACTCTTCGAATTATGTATGACCAGACAGGACGCCCCATTTTATGGTCCCCCATCAGCAAGTACAATGAGGTCAATATCACTTATTCACACTCTGGATTAGTCACCTATATCCAAAGAGGAACCTGGACTGAGAAAATGGAATATGATCCAAGCGGGAACATCATTTCCAGAACATGGGCAGATGGTAAAATATGGAGTTACACATATCTAGAAAAGGTAAATTATTTTAAAAGTGGGGTTTGTGTCAAGGCAAAAAAAAATTGGGGTTTTAAATATTATTTCTTTATTATATTATATTTCTTTTTTATATTATATTTTGAACTGTGTTATAATGCTGCCTTTTGCAAGAGTATTTAAGACTTTTAAAACAGAAAATGCATAGAATTACATAACTAGATAAAAATGTCTCTGGATATGCTCAGACCTACATGTCACCTGCTCAAACCTGACACAGTTTAGTCCTGAAGAAAGTTATCAGCACCTCAGGTTTGTTTAATTGGTAGGTCAAACAACTTTCTGGTCTCAGTCCAAGATTCAAGTTAAAAAAGGACATCCTAACTGCTGAAAATCATGTTACTACTCTGGATAACAGAAAGATAACAGTCCTGAAATTTTTTCTCCTTAAAAACACAGTTCTTCTAGCCAAAATTAGGAACCTGTGAGCACAAGCTTACCTATCCAATGCTGTGTTTTAAACAAGGGATTGATCCTGTGAGGAGAAAGCTTACTGCAGTATTTAAGGGGGCCATTTGGAGAGGAAATATGAATACGAAATGAATTATTGCTCTGCTTGTATGGTGACTTTGCATCTAAATTCCCTGAATATTGTAAGTTCCATCTGTGTCTAGAGGCAACGGTCACAAAATGTGGAAATAAATATTGTACCAGCCAAGGAGAAACATCTTCATCTCTAGGAACATTTTGTTTGGTCTTGTCTTTCAAAACCAGGAAGCCAGTATTTTTAAAGCTTTCAGAACTCAGTGCAAACTCATATTCAAAGTTTTTTAAATAGCAATATCTTGGACTATCCAATGCACCCTGAGTTAGCAGAACATTTTCTCTGAACCTGTAAACCACAGGAAAAGGCTATGGGGGGTGGAGGGCAGAAGAAGTAATATTGATAGGAGGAAATCCACACAGGGAATCCAGTGACTTTGAAGTTACTTGTATATTAAAGAGTTCTAAATGTGTACTTTTAAGATAAACTGTGCTGTACTTATTTTGAATGTATTTTAGCTTGATCTCAAACACTTAAACCTAACCCAGTGGAAAAAAAAGTGATGAAGACTGGAAAATGTATAAAAATGTGATTCCTCCTTGTCTGCATGCAGTGTGGTTCTTGCATGTGTTAAGAAGATTGGCAAACCCCAGGAGCTTCAGAAGTTTGTTTCAGATAAATTTGTCAGGGCTCTTTTTGTCTGTATGCTCTTTTGCAAATTACAAGTAAACAGGCATTTTGTACAGCTTTCAAATGTTTGGCAATGTGCCTTTTGGAGGAATCCCTTATATTTTAAATTGGACCTAATGGACTGTAATTCTGGAAAGACATATACTTCTTCTCTTTCCAAACCACTTCGTCTGTTCTTAGTTTATGATGAGGTCATAAATAAAGTCTTATAACTTAACACTGTTATTCTAGAATTCTACACAAAAGGCCAAATCCTGATCTTGAAGAAGCAAGTGGCAAAAGCTTACTGGTTCAGGTAGCAGCTTGGGCAGTGCTGGAACTAGTCATTAAAATTATGGAAAGTCATTCACACCATGGACAGTAATCTCCCAGCTATTTAATGTACTTTCATGACTGTTGTTTCTTGTGCCAAAGAAAGATGAATTCACTGTCAAAATTAGACATTGAAATATAACTTTGTGGCTCCATTAAAGTCAATAACTCATTGTGTTAATTATGTAATGATTGCTAAAGGTTGTCTGAAGCGTTGTAAGACCCAATAATTCCTTACATGAGAAAAAAAAATCAATTATATAGGTCGCTTCCAATTCATAGTTATTTAATTCTTCATTTTTATCACTTGATGAGTTAATTGTACATCTTCAAAAATCTCTACCCCTTACTCAATTAGCTCAAATAATTAGGTTTTAAAAAGCACTACAACATTAGCATTGTAAATAATTCTTACTGATGAGATTCAGTTCCTCTTGTTTGGTCACTTTTCTCAATTAGTTAATGCTGTTATAAAAGCTCCTGAATACTCCAAGCTCACTTCCAAAATTTGGCAGACAAAACAGATGAGTGTCTGTGTGTGTCTGTTGGACAGAAATGACATCTAGTGGTGATGCTCAGCATTTGTCTATTCCCAGCAGAGCTCCCAGTAATTGGCCACTGGCTGTTTGTCTTGATACACCATACGGCATCAATCATTATGTGGTTGACCAGGCTCTGGTTCCTTTAATAAAATGACAGCTTTTTGGATGTTTTATGAGCTACCCTCTGAAATCCTTTAAAACAATTAGAACCCAATTTGTGCAGAGTTGAAAAATCTATTGTAATATTATTAGGATGGATTGGGAATTAATTTTTTTTTCCTCTTTATGGTATCTTCTGATAGGCTTGAGAGGATACTAAGTCTCCAGCCCTTGTACTGTCTATCTTTTTACTATCCTGGACAAAAGTGAAAAAGCCACAAAGTGCTGTAAAAATGGCACACAGGGGCACTAAAGTTATATTGGGGATGTTTCTGATCTTGTTATTCATACTCTGTCAATGGCAGACAGCTTAAAAACAGGCACGGGAGCAGTACATAGAGAGAGGCGTCACAGCAGTGCTAGGAGAGAGTTCAGCCAGTGGTTTACTGCAGACAGGAGGCTCTTGGCTGAAGGAGGAAACAAAATAAACACGGTGCCTGTTGGAAATGGCTGGCAGAGCAGCAGTAAAGCGATCAGAAATGCGCGGGGTGAAGGTCTGTCGTCACCGCCTGGCACAGGGTCACCTGGAGGGGCATATGTTGGTGCTCTCTGGCTGCTGTACAGGTGGCAGATGTCTTTTGCCAAGGGCAGGAAGAGACACATCTTGGGCAGGCAGGGGGCTGGGGATGCAGAGGGGATGGCCAAGGCTGAGCCTGTCTCTGGCTCTTTGAATGGGTTGGTTTTTTTGAAGTTGGTTTATTTGTCAGAGAAAAGTGGTTCAGGGCCAATGTTACTTAACACACTGCAGGGCTGATCTTTGGTATTTTCTTCCCAGAGAAGATTTTTGAGCTTAGAGGGGAAAAATCCTATTTTTCTGATTTTTTTTCCCCAATACTCTATGACAAAGTAGTCACACTGCTCCAAGTAAGACTTTGTTTTGCTTGATGTCTCAGCCCTGCAGAAGCCTGACAAATTTTCTTATGTGCCTGGTAGGTTTGAGCTGTGGGCTGAGAGCTGGGCTGGTGCTCCAGCACAACTCACACAAAGCAAGGAATGTGCAGTGCTCTGGTCCAGCCAAGCCACTTGGTAGAGCTGGGGGAAGGCTACAGAGTTCCTCCATAAATTTTCATTCTGTGTTTTCATTATCTTTGTTTCAACAGTGACTGCTCACCAGCTGGCTTGTGCTCTGTGACACTCTGATTTTACCTGGTGGGTGAGAAGGTGTATAGAACCCAAACTTTAATTATCAATAGCAAAAGTCTGCTGGGCTTGCACATTCATCTGCTGGATAAGCAAACCAGATTTCATTAACCAGCCACAATCAACCAACACAGGGCAAATACCAAGTACCTGTATAGAAATTATATTCTTTGTAAACATTAAAAATAAACAACAGAAGTAGTCACACCAAAGAATCTGGAGACCATTTTCATCCATCTGTAAACATGGAGGTATTACAAACTCCTGGGATGATGTGTATTTAAAAGAAGATCTACAGGAGGAGGAGTAGGTCTATGCTGGAGATAAGCAGAATGCCAATAAAAGCTAAACACCTTGTACATGCACAAAGTTTCCCCTTTCCAGCTCCTCTAGACACATCTGCTGATGCAGATGCTCTGCCTGTGTGTGAGGAAGAGGTTCCCTCTGTTTTTGCTTCCTGAGAGGATGCCCTAAATATTTCAAAGCAACATAGCAAGTCAGCATGAAGCTGAAATGCTACTGAGAGCCACATCTGCCTTCCAGTTTGGAGGCCCTTACCTCTAGACTTATTATGATTCTCCTCCTGTTTTGTACCACCTTGCTGGCCAGGTCTCCTGGAGCTGAAAGCTTCACTTGGAATTGTACAGACATGTAGGAGCAAACTACAGGAGTGAGTGGTTGTTTCAGCATTTCCATAACCTTCGGGCACTCGTAGATGGATCCCCCTGTCTGATCCGCCCCTTACCGTGCCGTTGCTGTTTGGTTGCAGTCCGTGATGCTCCTGCTGCACAGCCAGCGGCGCTACATCTTCGAGTACGACCAGTCGGAGTCGCTGCAGTCGGTGACGATGCCCAGCATGGTGCGCCACGCCCTGCAGACCATGCTGTCCGTGGGCTACTACCGCAACATCTACACCCCTCCGGACAGCGGCGCCGCCTTCATCCAGGACCTCGCCAGGGACGGGCGGCTGCTGCAGACCCTGTACCCCGGCACGGGGCGCAGGGTCCTGTACAAGTACACCAAGCAGTCCCGGCTCTCCGAGATTCTCTATGACACTACACAAGTCACGTTCACCTACGAGGAGTCTTCTGGGGTTATTAAAACGATACATTTAATGCACGATGGGTTCATCTGTACCATCCGATACAGGCAAACAGGTTTGTCTAACTGTGACTACTGTGCTAAAGTTTTTGGCTCCTTAAAATGTGACACTCATTCCTCATTCGCAACACCCTAATCCTGCACTTACCTGGCATGAAATTCCATTATTTTTATGTCTACAAGTTCTTATATTTTATGTTTCACTAGAAAAATATGTGTGTATATCTCTGTGTCTGTGTCCATAGGTGAATATAGCTGTCCCGCTTGAAATACAGTTTTCTTTTTATTGCTTGGTATGGAATAGCTCTTAGAATGTTTTGTTGGGTTTATTCCTCTGTGTGGATATTTGCTAAATACTAAATCAGGTTGGTTTATTGTTTATATTTTCAAGTTTCCCTGTTTACACCATAATATAACATAAATTCAAAAGGACTGCTTATATGAGGAAGGAAATCACCATGTGAAATAAATTTAGAGTTATCTTGTAAGTAAATAGAAATCATAATTATGAATAAAACAGCATTCATTTAAACAAATATTAATAAAATATAAATAATTTGTAGAGCAAGCATTAAAACCGTTTGTGAGAGCATAATCTAACATATTTTTAGTTAATAGTATTTTCTGAGACAGCTAAGGAGTAGTAAGGCTAAAGAGTATATTTGACGTCATGGCCTGTCTGTCCTAGATCTGTAGGTAAGTAAACCAGGGGCATAATTCATTATTTTTCTTGGTTTTCATCTTTCCCCTCTTTGTTTTGGACAGGTCCACTTATTGGTCGCCAAATCTTCAGGTTTAGTGAAGAAGGGCTTGTAAATGCCAGATTTGACTACAGCTATAACAACTTCCGTGTCACGAGTATGCAGGCCATGATCAACGAGACGCCCCTTCCCATAGACCTGTACCGTTACGTCGATGTTTCTGGCAGGACTGAACAGTTTGGAAAATTCAGTGTCATTAATTACGATTTAAACCAAGTCATAACCACCACTATGATGAAGCATACGAAAATCTTCAGTGCCAATGGTCAAGTGATTGAAGTACAGTATGAAATTCTCAAGTCCATTGCTTACTGGATGACCATCCAGTATGATAACATGGGTCGCATGGTGATCTGTGACATTCGTGTGGGTGTAGATGCCAATATCACAAGGTATTTTTATGAATATGACGCTGATGGCCAGCTCCAGACTGTGTCTGTGAATGATAAAACCCAGTGGCGCTACAGCTACGACCTTAATGGCAACATCAACTTGCTGAGCCACGGGAACAGCGCGCGCCTCACTCCTCTGAGATACGACCTGAGAGATCGCATTACCAGGCTTGGGGAAATTCAATATAAAATGGACGAAGATGGTTTTCTCAGGCAAAGAGGCAATGAGATCTTTGAGTACAACTCTAACGGTTTGCTGAACAAAGCGTATAACAAAGTGTCTGGCTGGACTGTGCAATACTGTTATGATGGTCTTGGAAGACGAGTTGCAAGCAAATCAAGCCTAGGACAACACTTACAGTTCTTTTATGCTGATCTATCCAACCCAATAAGAGTTACTCACTTGTACAATCACACTAGCTCAGAAATAACATCCCTGTATTATGATCTGCAAGGTCATCTCATTGCAATGGAATTAAGCAGTGGAGAAGAATATTATGTTGCTTGTGATAACACTGGGACACCTCTAGCAGTGTTTAGCAGTCGAGGCCAAGTCATAAAAGAAATTTTATACACCCCATATGGAGAGATCTACCAGGACACTAATCCAGATTTCGAGGTTATCATTGGGTTTCATGGAGGACTCTATGATTCTCTTACTAAATTAGTTCATCTGGGTCAGCGGGACTATGATGTCATTGCTGGTCGGTGGACGACTCCAAATCACCACATTTGGAAGCACCTGAATGCTGTCCCACAACCATTTAATCTCTACTCGTTTGAAAATAACTACCCTGTTGGCAGAATCCAAGACGTTGCTAAGTATACAACAGGTAAAAGTAACCTGCCCCTCATGAAAATGTCTCTCATGAAAATTAAACTTCTTCTTGAATTGTGGTATGGATTCAACATTCTGGAAATCTTTTGTGTACAAAAAGTCTCTCATCTTAAAACTACTGAAGTAATTTCTATAATAGATTGCATCTTACTGAGCTTGATCTGTTTTCTTTAACATTCATGGTAACCAAGAAAATAATTAATAGCTGCTTCTGTTGCTTTTCTCAGTGCTAGAATTAGGGGAAGAATGGAAGCAGCTTCATTTGAATTTTTTTCCATTATAAATAGATAGAAGGAACACTATTGATTTGAGTATAGCTATGCTTTGTAACCAAATAATTTCTTTGCTACAATAAATGCTGTAGCTAGCGCAGGAAACATAAATTGATGTGAAATCATTATTTCTGCATAGTTGGAATTTCTGCAGACTGCCCTCACTGGTTTTAGGATTTATGTGCCTTTTTGCCAACCTCCTTTTCTTGTTTTGTAGACATTGGAAGTTGGCTAGAGCTGTTTGGTTTCCAGTTGCACAACGTGCTGCCTGGATTCCCAAAACCAGAGATAGAAGCTTTGGGGACAACCTACGAACTTCTGCAGCTTCAAACAAAAACCCAGGAGTGGGATCCTGGAAAGGTTAGCAAACATTCTCTTCAGCTGCTTCTAATACTAAAATGAGGAGTTTTAATAGAAAATATTGGATACCAAGGAAAAAATGTGACTATATTTTTCAGTGTAATAGGCAAGGAAAATTGTTTAAGAATGCTACAAACTTTAATGTTGTCAATTATGTACTGGCATCAGAGTGGAGGAGAGGTTCAAGGAGAAGCTTTTAGCAGCACAGTGAAGAAAATTTGCAGCTATTTATAGAGAAAATATCCAAATTTGAGGCTCAGGATAGGCAAAAGTATAAAAGTGTTCTGTGTGAATATTAAAAAAAAACACAGAAAATCTTGTGGAATTAAAAAACTAAAACAGCAGATTTTCCTTTTTGTTCACAAAGATGCCACAAGCACTGGAAAATCACAGAGGGTATAAACAGCTTTACATGTCAGTACCTCTGCATAATTATTGTGGGAAACAGAAATGCTGCAATGGATTTGTAAGGGGCCTGTAAATCTTAGCCTTGCTCCAGGGCTCATTTTCAGTAACAAAGAGCCAGACAACAGCTATCAGAGTCCAGCAGTCAATGTGACTGCAACAGGACCAACAACCGATATTCTGAGCGGGTATTCACATTTTGCATATGAGCATCTGTTAACAAAGAAATAGGATTTTGTAAAGATGCCTTTCCTTGATTGTACTTGGGAAAGAGAAGCATAAAGCATTTGAGAGTTGACATTCATGTTGCCAGCATTTAAGACAATTACCATCCACCAAATGCAGAAGGCTGGAGGGTCAGAGCTCATGCCAGATGTAGGAGCACATCCATGGAAAATTATCAGTGAGATGTTAAGCTTTTCCAAGGCACAGAAAAGATGTAGTGATAGGTATAGTGTTAAAAGACAAAGAGAGGGTTGCAGTGAAGTTTCTTCTAGCCTCTATGGGGAGCAAGGTCTACAGATGTGACGAATTTGCCTATTGTTCTAGTGTCTCAAGACCTTCACAACCTGCTTTCCTTAAAGAATGGGCTATAAAATTCATTACCATGGTTCTACAGAAGATGTAATTAAACACACAGAGACTAAGCAGAGCTATGTGAAAGGGCATAGCTTTGAATTCAGGTTTCCCTGAGCTGCTAAGTGCTGAAAAACAGCCATTAGAATAACAGTTCTAGGGGGAGGAAAAATAAAAAGATCAAATACAAAAATAGCATTTGTGAGAAATACATTTCCATTTGTTTCCTAGAAGTGAAGGAGTCCAAGAGACAGAAAGCATTACCGTAAGTGATTAAAAACCTGTGCATATGTCCAGGTTCTGTAGGTGGGCACGATACTTTCCAAACAAATTGCAGATCCATTCTAAGCAATTAAGAGATGAGTAGAGTGAGATACTGTAATGAACTGCAAGGTACCTTGCCTGCAAACTTGATTGATAATTTCTTTTCCAGACTATCCTTGGCATTCAATGTGAGCTACAAAAGCAACTCCGAAACTTTATATCCTTGGACCAACTTCCTATGACACCCAGGTATAGCGATGGCAAGTGTTCTGAAGGAGTGAAGCAACTGAGATTTGCAGCTGTTCCTTCAGTATTTGGAAAAGGCATCAAATTTGCTATAAAGGATGGTATAGTGACAGCTGACATTATCGGGGTGGCTAACGAGGACAGCCGGCGCATTGCTGCCATCCTCAACAACGCTCATTATCTGGAGAACCTGCATTTCACCATTGAGGGTCGGGACACCCATTACTTCATCAAGCTGGGCTCTTTGGAAGAAGATTTGGCCCTGATTGGCAGCACCGGCGGGCGCCGCATCCTGGAGAACGGCGTCAACGTGACGGTGTCGCAGATGACGTCGGTGATCAATGGCAGGACTAGACGCTTCGCCGACATCCAGCTGCAGCACGGCGCGCTCTGCTTCAACGTGCGCTACGGAACCACGGTGGAAGAGGAGAAGAACCACGTCCTGGAGATAGCCAGGCAGCGAGCTGTGGCTCAGGCCTGGACTAAGGAGCAGAGGCGGCTGCAGGAGGGGGAGGAAGGAATTCGGGCGTGGACAGATGGAGAGAAACAGCAGCTTTTAAGCACTGGGCGGGTACAAGGCTACGATGGATATTTTGTTTTATCTGTGGAGCAGTATCTCGAACTTTCTGACAGTGCCAATAATATTCACTTCATGAGACAGAGTGAAATCGGCAGAAGGTAACAAAGAAAATCTCTGCCTTTGCGTCACCAAAGACTGCCTGTTTTTAAACGTAAAATGGTTTATTGTATTGGTTTTTCTAGATCAGAACTCTGTATATATAAATATAGAGGAAAAAACATATCCAACTGCCTTTAAATGTGACAGAAGATGGTATTTTAATATCGTTTGTTTAACTCTTTGAGAGATGACAGTGACAATTTTTAGTTCTTGTGTGGCAGTATTCAAAAATTTCAGAAGCAGAGTCCTGCGAGCCGAGCGGCGCGACCTGCGCGCGATGTGCCCGGGGTGACATCGCACAGCCCTGCGGGGTAGGGGCGAGCACCACATGCTCTGCCTTTTGCTAAAGAAACACAACTTTTTTGTTGTTGTTGATTTAATAATTCACCAGTTATTTAAATGGTTACAGAGCCTGATTCTGCAACCCATAGGTACTGGGTGTCTTTTATCCCAGTGAGATTTCCCATAAATTCACGGGATTGCATACAGAAACCAGACTGTGTATGGAAACTTCACAGCTGCTCACCAACCCCACACACGTTCCTCACAGTTAGAGCTAAGGGATTTTCTAACCTGGGAAGTCTGACCTGGGTTGGATTCAGTATGTACAAGGATGTCCCCTATGGCCTTTGCTCGGTCGTGGCCGCCCCTCAGCCGCTCCATGCTGAACATCACATTGTGTCCCCTCGTGTCAGGCCTCTCTCCCAGGTTTTCCTCGGCACTGGGATATACTGGGGTCTGTCAGCACACACACAGAGCTGCCAGTCTGCTTTGTAGCACCATGTTGGCCAGGTTTCAGCCAGAGATGGGGTGGCTAAAGCGGTTTAGTGGGCGCTGTAGTCTTCAGGAGGCTCTCCACTGGCATGTGTGCTCCAGGCTGGGCTTTAACTCAGTGCTTTTTGGGACAACCCAGCTGGGAGACCTCACAGAGCAGGATCAGGCCATGCAGGATCAGTCCTGTCTGTAGTCACTGGGCCAGGACTTGTCTTCACACAGATGATTTGGAAGTTGCAGTGTTGTTGGGTTTGGGCATCGCGTTCTTTTCATCTCAGATTAATAACCCTGTTGTAGTACTCATTTTTTCGAGTCTGAAGAAGATTGGTGGGTTGGGAGTTGATGAACCTAAGTGTGGGTAGTAAATATGTTGATAAACGTAGAACATTTCGGGGATGACTCTTCACTTTTCAGCTCAATATCTAGGGCACATAGCAAAGCATTATATTGCATGGACAGAAATTTTTATTTCCCAAGGTATCATGCGCTACTGGCACAGTTACTTCATAGCAGAGTAGGTGATCCTTCCTCCAGCTTGTAATTTTTAAAAGACCTGATTATTGGGAGGTGGGGCGGGCACACAGGGAGGGGGGATGGGCAAGCAGTTTTCCAGAGGGATCTAGAAGTCTTGTTATAGAGCCTGTGTATCCGTAACAGTGAAGTTATTGCACATTTCTTTCAGAACAGACATAGTAAATATATTGAAACAATTTCTGTTCGTATTTATGGAAGCCAACGAAGTGCATTCTTTATCTTTCTTTTTTTTACCCCAGTTTTCTTTTTTCCCTTGTTTTTGGGCAAGTGGAGCAGACTGTACCCAAGTTAGAGATGAGCCTGAATTGGCACCTGAGACCTGAGCCCCTCCCTGGGGTTTGAGCTCAGGTCTCAGCCTCAGCCCATTACTGTCTCCTCCCAGATTCCTTTTGCTCCCCTGGGAGCCAGCGCAGCTTTGGGGGTGCAGGATCAGGCTCAGTGGGAGCCTGGCCCCTGAAATCCTCCTCTGTCCCCAGCCAGGGGGAACTGTGGACCAAAATCTGCACATACACATTGTGATCAGGCTCATCATTAACTAATGTACAGAACAGGGAGCTGGCAACATCCAGGTTTGACAGCTCAGATTTCTCTAATTTTCCATAAAATCACGGAGAATTTGAATACCTCCACACCAGCCTAAAAATGGACCTTCAAATCCTTGAGCCTCTAATACACTTTTAATCAATGGAAGAATAATTTATGAATTGTATATAGAGAGTGCATTCATAAATGTGATGATGTATTTTATCACTGATCCAAGATGTCAATATTAGAGTCTATTTTACTTATATTTTAAGCAATTATACTTTTTTGCAATTCACTAATGAGGATCATTTTCAAACTGCTTTAAATATCCATTATAAACAAATATTTGGAGCTATTAGAGTTACCTTGAACTGTGCATTTCTAGTATGTAATACATATTTAGTTAGCTTGTGCCTTTAGTTTCTTAAAGTTATATTTGTATTATATGCAGGAAATGCACTTTTTATTACCTACAGCTGTGGTTTTTAATACTGCCTTGATTACTGTTGTTCTCATGTTATGCCAAAAGGTCAAAGAGTGAAATGTGTTACAAGTTTGTCTTTGAAAGTAGATTTGGCATTTTCCCATTTTCCTGGGTGCAGTCTAAGATACATTTTGAACAATATTTCTTATGAGAATATGATTTCATTAAGACTCACGTGACATTACATGGCCCAGTTAGAAAAGCAAAAAAAAAAAGCCTTCATAACAGTTTCTTAAATTTAGGAAACTAAATAAATATATAAGTCATGTTGCGATGACAGTGCTCAAGAAAGGAGTTATTGCTGAAAGAGCAAGCATGGGAGATTGAAGTCATATCAAAGCTACACATGGGCCAGCCAGCAGTGATTTGTGAGAACTACATGAACAAATAACTTTGCACCATCTTGTTCATGAACAACCTCAGATGGAGGCAGGGAATATTTCAGTCTCCATTTTCTTTCTTGAGTAGTTAGAGCAATTTCTCAANAGAACATTTCAAAGTTATAAATATATATATATAGATATCTATGTAGAACATAGCCAAATGAATATATATGAACTGGTCAATGTGCACCGGGTTTACACCCCTTGGCTCTTTGATTGAGCTCTCACATCCCTCAGCTGGGCTCTGGGCAGGGGTGGCCTCGTGCCTGGCTGTGCTCTGGGGTCCCACCCTGCACCCCCTGCCCACAGAGCCCCCGGCAGCGCCCGGGCTGGGCCAGGGGCAGCAGCTCCTCCAAGGTGGGCGATGGGCGCTGTTGGAAGCCAAGGTGCTGTTCCAAAAGGGAAGGTGGCTTAGGCAGAGGAGCTCGTGGTTTCACTGAGCCGAAGGAGACAGGCAGTGCCTGGGCGCGTCCGTGCGTCCGGCCGTTCGCAGGCTGTGGCTGATGCAATGCANTTTTTTTTTTTAATTTTGTATTTTGCACTATAGCCTAGAGACCCAGTTGAGAAAAAAGAAAAACAATAGCATGGAAATTTTTACTGTTATTTAGATCAAATAATTTGATGCTAGCATTCTGCACTGCAAACAAGGTTCTGAAAGAGGGNTGCAGTGACACCCAGGTGAGCCCAGGTGACACCCAGGTGAGCCCAAGTGACACCCAGGGGAGCCCAGGTGACACCCAGGTGACACCCAGGTGAGCCCAGGTGAGCCCAGGTGACACCCAGCTCAGGCTGCGCCGACAGCCCCACGGGTTTTCCCATCAAACGCTGGCTGTTATTTAAACCTCTCCTTGATACAAAACATTACCAGGTCGAAAGCACCCTGACTGCCAGAGGAATCGCTCCAGGCAGAACTGGGAATGGTGGAGTTGGACTCGCTGTGGATTTGTCTGGGCATTTGTCACCTGCCATTATTTGTCTAAGGAAATGTGTTTGACAGTTTCCAGTTTTTCCTTAGATCTCGTGGTGGACTTTAGCCTTTTAATAAATGTTAGTATATCAGATCGTGTCCTTGACAGTATTTTACTTGTATGAACCATGATAAAACATTAAAATCTTCATACTCTTCTGGCAGAAGTGTCAATAAACAAGAACGAGAAGCATAGCATACGATATATGTCAAAGTAATGTTCCTTTTTAGCTTTCTCATCAACAGTAAAAAATGTTTACAATGTATGCCAAGATCTTCACTTTCTGTCTAACACCAGTTAGAGGTTCTGATCTTACAGAAATTGTGTTATAATGGCCTCAGCCTCGTTGCTAGGAAACAATAGATCCCAATTTTTTTATTCCTGCTCTAACTCCTGTGCTGAATAGTGACTGGATACTGTACAGGTTTATGTTATATGGCTGCAGTTAAATGGTCTGATGCATTTTGCTCTGGGTTTCAGACCAGAAGCATGCATTTTCTACAAGAACATCCCAGCAACACACTGTAAATATTGAAAGTTAATATATTATGTGTCGATATTTGAAAAAGAAAGTACTTTGACTATTTCATTTTTAAAAAATAAAGGTGCAAACTTATGGCATGTGATGTTGTCTTAGTTTACATCAATATTTGAGATATTCTGGTCATGTCAGTAAAAGATGCTTCCATAGAGCTAAAAGAGGACTTCAGCCAATATTGATTGATTCAAAAGCTAGGGGCAGGATGTTGCTTAGCAAGATTTAATTTTACTTCTGATTGACCAAAGCTCATGCTTATAACTCTGCAGGTTTCACTGCAGGTGAAATCCCAGCCAGTTTCTGCATAAAGATTATTATATTTCATCAAAGCAACTGTGAGAGAGAAAAAATATTCTGTTAAATGCCTTTGCACTCCTAATAACACAGTGGGTGAAGTCAATTGGTGCTGGTAGTGTGAGTAGCAAAGTTTAAGTATCTGCATGTTCTTTAGAGCTGCCTCAAATAGATGATGATGAATGATTCTGTGTTATCAAAAGTGTTTGCCCAGAAAAATAAAACATTAAAAGCTCAGCACATGCAGCAGAGAGGAGGAGCAGATGAACGGAGGGGCACAAGGAATGCTTTAGGCTAAAGGAAAGGTTACGTGGTGAAAAACCTTGAAACAGCTGGGCTGGATAAGAACCAAGCAGGAGGGTTGAGGCTGTGCTGGGTGGATGAGAAGGAAGTGATTCCAAAGGGGTGCTCCAGTAGAAAAGGGAAGAGAACCAGCCTGGGAGAGTGTATTGATTGAATGCTGCAGGAGAGCTGTCACAGCCACAGACAGGGAGCAGGGCAGGGCTGAGTGAGCCGGGGCTGGGGGAGCGTCAGCGGCTGCAGAGCAGGGGTAACACGGAGGGCGACAAAGGCACTTGCCAGAGCTGGGGCTGAGGCAGCAAGGGGACAGGGGTGGGAGGGCTGGCAGGGGAGCAGGGCAGCAGCGCGGGGCTGAGCCCAGTGGGGCTGCAGCCTGAAGGAGGAGACGGTGGAAGGAAGCAGCAGGTGATACTGACATCATGTGGGAAGTCATGCCTGCAAAATGCAGCTGCTGCTCTCTAAAAGGATCTGTAGCTCTTCACACCTAAGTCATTGTAGGAAATCTATATAATTTCCATATTACTGTGCCCATAACCAGGCAAGTACTTTATGTCTCGCAGGCACCATCAGCTTGTCTCTGTTTCCACCTTGTTTAAGCCTACAGCAGTTCCAGACCCTTGGGTACCCAAAAGAAACAATACAAGCCTCTGTCTTAATAATTTACACCAGAAACTGAGACGACATTCTCAGCTTTAAACAGAAATGGCATCTTCTGGCCTATTTTATGCATTTTTCAGAACAACAGTGCACTTCTGGAGTCAAACCAGTTATCCTCAGCTCACTGCACTGCCAAGCGGGCGAGCGGCTGCCGCATGTGTGCTGCGGGTTTCCCACATGCAGCCTCAGCCTCAAGGCAGCAGAACAGTTCTGTAGGAAACAGCCCCAGGGCAAAGCTCTTCCCACTGCACACATCCCTACCCACAGCCATCATCTGCCAGGGATGGTTTCCAGGCACACCTGTTCCTGCTCCCCGGAGAGGCCGGGCCAAGGAGGGGTTTAGACACAGCACTGGGAAAGCAGAGGAGCTCCCCGGCAAGGCTGGGGCTGCACACACACTGCCAGCACTCGGCAGCTCAGAGGGCTCTGGTGGTTTGCAAGGCTGGAGAGGAACTGCCGGGACCAGATGCCACAGGCTCACAGCAAGCCGGGAAACCTTTAAGGCAGGGAGCAAAGGGAAGCTTCAGTGGGCACAAGTGACAGCAAACCAGCCAGTCATTTGCTGAGTTATGTAACGATAAGAAAACAGCCTTAAATATTTTATTGAAGAGGAAATCATGCTGGATCTGCCACTGTATGGCACTGTATTAAGGTAAGACTTAATTTCAACCAACAAGCACACGTACAAAGAAGGCACAGAGCAACACGTACATACAGTGTGAAATATGATGGGACAGTTCACCATGGATGAAATTTGGCTTTCAATTAGAAACTGAATAATGAAATGAAAATGTCACAACCACAACTTTGCCACAGTGTTGCTCACGAGTCCCTGGTAAGATGAGGCTGTTCATTTATTGAATTTATTGAATTTATTCCTATTACTGGTTTACAAAGAACTTGTGCTTCACAGAAAATCTTTTATTGCTTTCACTGCCTCACACACACAGAGAGGGTAAAAAGGTAAACCTTTCAGCCTTATCAATTGCTGCTTGCTGAATCCTGGACTTGCAGCCCGTTTAGTTCTGTCACTGTTTACATTCAACTTGCCTTAAGTGAGGTGAAAACAAGGCAGGTGTGGGGCCTCTTACTGTGCCACCAAGCTGCAGGTGGCTGTGTCTGGTGAAATGCAGTCAGTTTTGTTCTCCCTGAGTCTGTAGCCTGGCATTTCTGGAAAAAACCTCTTTCTCTTAGGAAATATTTTCAGCCTTCCAAGATCTGCAGAAGAGAGAGGTATAGACACACAACATAACCAGAGCAACCCAAAGGTGCCTATACAATGTTTAGGGGTTCTTTTTCTGTAATTACATATATTTTTGTAGTCCATTTGCAATCACTGTTAGTCTTGTACATTGGAAGGGAGCACGTGAGACTGGCATTCTTTTGGTAGTAGTCAGGACCGTTCATGCTGTGTTGAAGAATGACCATTGGTGGCACAAACCAGCCAGCTGGACAGATGCATCCCCCTTGCACACAAACAAGGCTGGGCCCTAGCTGGGATCCCTCCAAAGCCCACAGGAACTCACACAAGCCTACCTGGCAAAAACCCACGTAGAGGTAGACTGGACTGTGGACTGCAGTGCCACACAGCCCCATTATCTCTTCAAACATTATCTCCTCCTGAAACAAGAGGGCCATAGGACACTCAGTCTGTTCAAAAATGTCTCCTACTGTCTGCTAGTCCATTAGCACAGTGTCATCACACTTGCTCCATCCCAAGTGCAAAAGGCACAGACTGAGTTCTGCAGTAGCCTCGTGCTAACCCTGCACAGCTGACGAGTCCTGGAGATTCAAAACTCCCCTCCAGGAGCCCAGCAGCAGCATGGAAACATACAGATAGGAAAAGAAAAGCTGTCATGCAAAAGTAATTTATTTTTTTAACTTGTATGCAAGGATGGCTTGTTTCAAGTACAGGGGACACCTAAAAGCAAAGAACAAGGCTTTCCACTTCATTGGGTGTTCTCAGTTACTCTGTGCATTACTTAAGCTCTTGGTCATTGGTGAAAACAACAGATTTTGTTACAGGGCAGAGCAGCTGGGATCCTCATGGTGTCACTTCTGGAACATCTTTAGGAACTGCATGAATTACAAACAACACACAGCCCATCCAAGGCAAGGACACTTTAATGTAAGCAATTCTCCTAAGGTTATAAAAAAGGGGGACTTGCCCAATTCTGCATAAATGCCAACCAGAACAAAGCAAAGCAGGATCCAAAGTTAAGCAATGTAAAATTAATAACTAATTATTAATTAAGAACTATTCTTGAAAGGAAAAATATTTTTTACTTGACAAAGAGAAAACAAAATATATAAACAGTTTAACAGTTCATGGGGTTTTATCCTCTCTTAGGAAAAAGCAAAATGAAACCAAAAAATATCCCACCCTAAGTTCAAAGTATTCTGAAATTTAAACTTCTACATCTTGACAAGTAAATCCTATCAAATACACATTTCTGCAAATGTTACAAGAAAACTCACAGAGTTGAATTTACTATCATATAAATCATTCTGTTTTAAAACATGGATTAGAGGACATGCTGGAAGATGTGGTTATGTCACACTTGGGGAGACATCCTCATGATGGCTGCAGGTGGAAGTCATAGCCTTCATTCCTCCCTAAGAGAAATAATCACAAATAGATGAATAGATGGACACTGCAAGGACAGTCCAGAGGGCTGAAACCTCCATGAGCGAGGGTGGTGCTGAGGGAAGGCAGCCATTGCTGCCATAGCCCTCAGGAACACATATTCAAAATCCATTTTCTTATCACATTGACAAGCCCTGTCTGTAATGAGCACCTGAGTGACAGCACTTCAAACCACAGGATAGCAAAGTTAGGGCACATTTTTGGCAATGTCACTCTGCTGGCTAGCTCAGGTCAAATATACAAGTAAGTCTAAGACCTCCATCCCTGCCACCATGGAGGGCTCTGCTCAGCTGCAGCCAAGGTTTCCTCCCCCACCAGTACCTGGGGAGTAGTTGGCTTTCACGTGGTTGACAACTGGGTTCTTCAGGGGTGTTACAATGCCTTGGTTGGGTTTCTGGAAGGCCAAAATGAGGTTCTGCACTTTCCGAAAGAGCCGCCGGTGGACCCCGGGTGCTGTCTGCAAAGCCAGAGGGGAGAGGTGAGAAGGGGTGTGGGGTACCCAGTGCCTGTGCTGGCACACAAGCCTTGTCCTCAGAAAAGCACACAGCTCCCAGGGAAGGAGCCCCCTGATGGGCCAGTTCAAGATGAACCAAGGAGCTGCACTGCTCTGCTTTCCCAGGGCACCCCAGCCTTCCTACACCGAGCAGTTTCCAGTTGGAAGAGGGACAATTTCTTAATCAGCACAAGAAAAACCCACACTAATTACCCACACTCACCTGTCATACTAATTAGGCAGACTTACAAGTGACCTTTTGCTATTTCTGACCCTGACTTACTGCAGCAGTGATTTAACCTCCTTACCAATAACTTCCCAGCCTGTATCAGTGAGACAGTTCCATCCTAGAAATACCAGTGAAAAAACCTAGAGAGCAACCTGAGCTTACCACAGAGAGGGAGTCCTCATACCACTGAATTCCAGCAAGGACACAGCCTCTTTGCAAACTCTCCTCAGAGCATTCAATGCTGGCTTATGTGTTCATTGAGTATTCCTGTCTACTTCTTGCACAAAGAGAGCAGCCAAATCTTACCTATTTATTAAAAGTGAGAGTCTTTCTATCTCTCTACATTAGCAATTTTTCAAACAGTAGGAAATGAAACTATGTGTGCTTTTCATCAAAAATCCAATGTGTGTTAAATCCTCCAGGGTGTTCTCATAATAACTCCTTCTCACCAAAGTCTAGGGAGGACAAGCATAGGTCCTGCCAGCACAGTCCCACTCAAGGGACACTGCTCTCACCCAGCAGTTGTGAGCTAAATCCAGCATCCCTGGCACCAGCTGGCTGGGATTTCACCAGCAGCTTTAAATTCTCTGCCTCATGCTTGAAAGATGGGTGTGACCTGGGCTTGCTCAGAGACCAAGCAGCCACAGGGAAGGAAGCAGAGACAGGGGAGGACCAGCTGCATCTGGAGTCTGTTTTGGCCTTGGAGGCACAGTCCATGGGGATGGGTGGACCTAGGCTGCTGCATCTAACAGCTGAGGCCAGCATGGTCCTAGCAACATTTACTTAAGGGTTTCTGCTCCCTAAGGGAAGAGTTGGTATCCTGGATCTGTAGCTGGGACCTTCTCCTGCAGAGGATGTGCAGAGAAGCCTGGGCCTTCAGCACACCCATGGTGTGGAACTCAAGTGAGATTACTTAAAATACAGGCAGGGAAAGCCCAAAAGCCACAAAAGAGCACCAGTGGAGGTCACAGGCCAGACACTGTAGCAGATCTATATAACACCAGAAAAACCTCACTACAGATGTCACCTGGGACTAAAAGAGGCTACAGCCTCCATCAGGGAATTACCCTCCACAGGTGGAGGTCCTGGAATCCTTTCAGAAATGCCTGTGCTTACCTTGGCATGATGGGTGCACTGTCACCCTCACCCTGTCCTGAAAAACTTCTGTCTTGGGCACTACAAATCCTAACCCTTACATCAACCTCCTGATGTCTTGTAGAATGAATTACTGGGCACTATTCCCAAGGGTCACATGACTATAATTACATAGATAATTATTTACTCCACAGTAATGTCAGTCGCTTCCACCCCCTGATCTGTTCAGGGTAACCCCAAGAATCAGTTTTGTCTTCCAGAATCACTTCTAATATAGCAATGGCCAAGAAATTATGTGTGTCTAGAAATTACATAATATTTGAAATAAGTGTTCATTAGCACACAAACAGAAAGCTAATTATTAATTAATACACAGAGTACATCTAAAGGAAAAAAAAATCATAAAAAAATAAAGATTAACATCCCAATTCCATCAACCTAAATGTTGTCTGTATGACAAGTAATGTTTTTCTGCACCCAAATTACCAGTTTCTTGTCAGATGGGGAAAAAGATATTTTGTACCAAGTTTTGGCTACCATATATATATTTTGCACTAATGATGAATTAATGTGGATTAATGAATTAAAACACTGTACATTGAATTTTTTTTTTAATACTCTGGCACTGGTGGTACAAAGGATAGAAGGAAACAGGTTGTGCTTGTCAAATTATAAAACCTCAACATTTTTGCCATTTAAAATGATGCAAAATGATGCACTATTGCATTATGCAACAGCTGAAATGATACAGAGAATTAATTTATGAGTTCTAGACTGTCAGAAGTGGCACCAAGACACCTTAGTGATGGATGCACTCTAGATCGATTACTGTCAATGAAAATCAGGCTAGGCAGAAACATGAATAATTTGAATATATTTCATTAAATCTATAATCTGTATCAAACAGGAAGTAGAAATTTTCCAAAGGGAAAGGAGAAGTACAAACCTCAGCACTCCAGGATCCAGTTTCTGTCTGGGATACTCTGTAGGTGTAAACATAACCCTGATGCCTGTGAAAAAAAACCCAATAGGTATTTATTATTCATTTCTCCTGACGGGTTTCACAAGAACTAACTGCACTGCTATGTGAGAGTCAGCTCATCTGCTAACTTTTCCTTTAAAATAAATTCACCTCTAAAGGCTCTGGGTACTAAAAAACCCACTGGCCAGATGCAGTGTTAAACATACTGGGTTCTTTTGGGATGAGAGGGATTGGTCTGGCTCAGATCTAGTTTAGCAGTATTCAGTTATTTTAAGTTAAATGGCATTGCTTTCATTCCTTCCTCAGCATTTTTACTAATTTTTTTCAGCGATGTTCTTTCTCTGACACACACCAGAAACACTTTCCCTGCAAAAAGAGAAGGTGTATTATTGACAGGCAGCATTACTGTTCTGTGACTCATTTAAATGCAGATGTTAACAGAAGTAATGTCATGACTGTAATTTATTTGGAAAGCTATACCCACGAAAAGGAGATAAATCAATTACTCTTTGCTTTGCCCATACATTCCCAGCTTTAGAATTCTGATGGAAGAGCCATATAAGAGTTTGTAATCTTCCTTCTTTTAAAATCTGAGTCTTTGGGGAACAAGGAGCCATACAGTAATGACACAAGGCACAACTTGTGCCAAAGTCACTCTTGCCTCTCTCATGAGCCCAACTCAGTGAATGATTTACATGGTAGATTACTACACTAATACCCAAAAATTTAGCTCAGAATCAATTAATAACAGCTTCATGGGTACAACATTAGTTTAGATGGTATCAGGTGAGAAAGACTCAGTTCAAGCAGGATTTGGACATGTCCTCAGGCATATGGTGTGATTGTTGGGGTGTCCTGTGCAGTGCCAGGAGTTGGACTCAATGATCCCAATGGGTCCCTTCTAGCTCAGCATGTTCTATGATTCTATGCACCCATTTCACACTGCACAGATTTACATGAATACAGCAGGATTTTAGGGACCATTCCCTATTTGACCATCAATTCTTATTCCTAAGAAAGCAGAAATAAATTTAAATACATGTAAAATTATATATGTAAAACTCATTCTCTTTCCTTCTGTTTTCAATACTGCACTGTGCCTAAGGGTCTGAGCAACCTGGTCTAGTGGGTGGCACCCCTGCCCATGTCAGGGCAAGTTGGAAGTAGATGATTGGATAAACTGGATGAACTAGAGGGTGTTTAAAGTCCCTTCCAACACAAGCCATTTTATGATTCTATGATTCTACTACCTCTGCTTGGTTCTTGGTTTTCCCAAAGGAATTCCAACTGCTTCAGTCTCTTTAAAATCCAGTTTTTCCACACATAGCACAGTTGTCTAGAAAGCTGACATTTCTTGTTTCTTTCATTGTTTTCTCTCCATAAGAGATTGCATGAGTTGAAGAGGTTGAGGGGCTGTTCTGACTGAACTCTTTGCTGGCTCTCAACACTCTACCAGAAAGATTTGCCAAGCAGAATGAATTGAAAATGGAGATCAGATAAAATAATATTCAGTATTGAAGTATGGTGAGACACAAGATAGGCACCTATTCTGCATTTTTTCAAAAAATTACTCTGTAAAATATTTCAGATAAGCACAGGGAAAGCATAAAGGACAGTTCAGATTAAAAACTCATGAGTTCTGAAAAAGGAACAAGAGTTTGGGACAATGAATGCTTTGAGCACAGTGGAGAATGGGAGGAGTATGACATTGTTATCACAGCCCAAAAGGTACAAGTGAGAGCTCTCCACTCTCCTGGCAAATGTTCATGGTTTTCCCAGAGAAGGAAAACTGAAAGGTCTGAGGGATTTTACTGTGCTTAAGTTGAAAAACACAACTTTATCATCTATTATTGGCTCTGAAGCCACCAGGAAAGCAAGACACTGAGTAAATGGGAGATGCCCTGGGCATCCACATCTGCCTCTTCAAAGGAGATGCACAAAGGAAGGAGGATGCATTTTGTCAAGAGGGTGAACAGCTGGGTCTTCCCACTGAGCTACTTTCCATTGTGATCTTGGTTTCCACAAAATGATTTACAGCTCTTCTGATAAGTACTTTCCCAATGAATGTGATCTTATCAAAACTTTCTGTCATGCAACAGGAACTGACTTCATTATCACTTCAAAGAGTTTTTAACCTTCCATTTACAAGGGATATGATTTTGGGCCGAGTTTACTGCTACATGGGCAAAAGCTTCCCATGAGAAAGGTTTTTATGGTTTAATCTACCTAACATGAACTAAGGTCAGTGTGGGCTGAAGGAAGAAAAATATATTTTTCTTAAAAATTAAATACACAAATTAAAATTGAGATCATAGAGGACTTACCTTCCAAAGAGTAAAGCATGTAACACTGGGCAAAAGCAGGTGAAAAAGTTCATTTACTGAAGCTTAAGTCTCAGGAAATGAGGAAGTCCCCAGCTAATGTGAGAGGACAGCTCAGTTTTCTATGTTTTACTGTCTCCAGACAGACAGGATGTTCTGTGTGTGGTGTGCTCTCAGACACTGCTGTACCAGCACATCTTGGAGGAGGAACAGTTCATGACACCCAGGTAAGGATTCTGTGAAGGGCTCCCCCATCCTGTGCCCATCTCCCAAGGACAGACACAGCCTCAGACAGAACAGCAAAGCTCCTCTCTCCTGTCAGTGAAGCTCAAGGGACAGGAGCAATCATGAATTAACATCTTGATGAATGAGGCTCTGTAAATTTTTAATCATAGGCAAAAAATGCCGAAATATTGGTGAGGGAAAGCAGAAAAGAGCCACTGCTGTAAGGACAATATCAGAGAGCACTTATGAACGAGTGCTTTGGTCACCACTGATGGCATTTTTTGACATCTCACCTTTTTTGTCTCTGTAGGGAAGGATATGTTATACCTGCTGGGAACTGCACTAGCACAGTCTCTGTTTCAATACCTTCCCTTGGAAAATTTTGTCAAAGGAAAACCTAGAAAAAGTTGCTATTACAGGAACCAGTCCACTTTATATTATAGGTGGTTTTATTCTTTACAGCCAGATCATTTCTCCCAAAGAGTTAGCAAGGCATTGTTCACAGATGACATACTGAAACACCATCTGTCTACCTGTCCTCTCCATTTCTCCTTTTCAGCTCTGATCAGACCTGTTAAAGCTGCATTTACTTTAACAGGTGAATGATTGCAATCTTCTGCACCATTGAAATAGCCTGAGGACATTAGACACGTGCTACAGATTAAAATTAACAATGACATTTCAGCTGCATGGTACACTTTAAAATAATTTCCCAATATTTTGCATCTCAGTTGGGAAATTTTATTAGACTATTTTTTATTAATTTCTGAGCCCAAAATTGAACAAATAAAAAGGGAGAGAGACAGAGCTACAAGGGAAAGTCGTGTCAGCAATAAATTACATCAATTTCTTCTTCTGTGTGTATCTTTCTCTTCAGATGTCATTGCATTATGTCAATCAGCTCTTCTTACTTGCTACATTTACAACTTGACCTTACTTTACAACATAGTTTAAGAACCAGACCATGGTGTGGCCTACAAACAGTGGTTCTGAGCATTATACTGCCCAGAGTCAGTTTCTTATAACTTTGCCACTTTTTAGCATTTCAGATTGAAATTTCATTTCTTCAGTGTTTGCCTCACCCTTATTTAGGGATGGAGAATGCAGAAAGGAACATGTTAGGCAAAACAGTGCTTTTCCCATATTAAAAAAAAATAATCTAATTGTCAGAGGAGGGGGTGCCCAGTTTTTGGAGTAAGACACAAATTTGTTTGAAAGAAGGTCTATCTCTTGCACTCTCTGAAAGCAGTAGTGGCTCTCTAGGCTGCAAGAGAGGCACACTCTAAGGGTTGTCAGCAGTTGTAGCATCACCATGTCTGGGCTGGCTGTACCATGGGCACCCAGCCAAGCAGTGTCCATGATCTCAAATGTATGTGTGTTGCCTGGCCTAGATTAGTGAGATAAAAACCAGAAGGTAATTTAGTAATTGGGCATCTTGGATAGGAAGTTTGAGATTGGGTGGAATGGATGTGGAAGGAAAGAAAAGGGGACCAACGTCTATGCAAGGTGGGCAGATGAAAATTGAACTTCTGACAGAAAGACTAACTGTGTAAGGAAGGGGATATACAGAGGTAAAGTATGAGTGTGCTTGAACTGGCAGCAGCACAAAATGCTGGAACAGGCAGGAACAGAAGATGTGCGTTTCGGAAGCCAAAGCTGAATGAAACAGGGAAACAGACATCAGCACTGCAAGCAAAGACAGCAGCTGTGCAGAATAACTCTGGTAGTTCCAGAATCCCTTCCCATGGCCCTCATACTGGGAACCCAAAGCTAGAAGGTACTGCAGAGCTGAGCCACCTGTGTCACCTTCCTCCTCTGTGACACAGAGTTAAACTCTTCCCCTCTCAGGCAGAGATAACGCTGAGGAGCCACGTTCTGCTGTGGAGATGGGAGCCAACTGCTCTGGAGAGGAGCCAACTGCTCTGGAGAGGAGCCAACTGCTCTGGAGAGGAGCCCTGCCAGGGGGCTCACAGGGAGCTCCCTGCTTTGGCCAATGGCACGGAGCAGATGAGCACGAGAGGTCAGGCTGGAGCCACCTCTGCCCTGCCACAGGTGTTTGGTCAGCCCCTGAATGCCCAGAGGGACCAGCTCCAGGCAGCTTCCTGCTGGGAAAGGACAGGGAATGTGGGTGATGGCAGGGGCACAACAGGAGCTACAGAGCTGGGAGATGGCAACCACAAAGCCAGAACTCGTGAATTTAGGGGAATACACAGCAGTGCCTTGGAGCCTTTAAGCTTCTCCTCAGTCTCTCCTGGAATTTGTATTTTCTGATTGACAAACAGCCTGGTTCCCTCCTTATTTAGGTCTCAGCTACACCAGCAAGTTAGAAATTAATACCCATCAGCCAACACAAGCTGAAGAAATAGCATTCACATTGAGATTATGTGCAAAATACAAGCTCTATGTCTTCCAGAGTGAATAAAATAGGTTAAACTGGTGTTTACAACATCTGAAAAGCCCAACAGAGTGACTGTAGCTTAGCTCACAGCAGCACTTGAGTTAACACTTCTGTCACTGATTCCTTTATCAACACTTCTTGTGGGAAAAATTTACCCTCAATACTGCATCAGTAACACATTAACTTGATGTAATGCTGTAGCATTATAAAGGAAATGAAGTATCTTGATTTTCTCTTCTGAAATTAACAAAACCTTAAAAGAGAAAGTTAAATCTTGTGAAATAGCTCTGAATTTATGCAGAGATTTCTGTGGAAGATCGTTGGTATCTTCACCACTTCAACACTCCTAACCATCTGAAGAAATGCTGCTCATTTACCTAAAGAGCAAGTGTGTAGCCTTTCTGAGCAGGGTTTGTGTCAGTCAGGGAGATTCCAGCCAAAAGCAGTATCTCAAAGAGGAATTTCTTCAAATTCAGAAATAAAATGAGAATTTATTCAAATCTGAGATGCTAAGTAGAAGGATATTACTTTATGGCAGGCCAATAACTTAGCCTCCCACTAAGCTTCATTAATTCCACAATTCACGCTGTCTACCTTTCCAAGAAAAGCCATTGGAATATGTGAAGGTTGTTAACCAAATTTTGCTCAGCAAAGACAACACTCCCTCTGGTTAGCAGGCACCTAAAATACTCACTTCAGTAAAATTTACCATTGTGCTATAGAAGACTTTTTTTCAAAGCTGAAAACAGTGTATGATATTTACAACAGCAACATTGAATTGAGGGGCTTCTTCTTTCGTTTCAAATTACATTTTAAATTATGATAGTTATTATGTGCAGTGTTGTAACAAATGCAATTATTCTGCCATTTCTATCAAAAGTATTACATAGGAAACAAAGGAAATGCTAAGCTGAAGCTGGCTTGTGATCCTGTGTTACACCTTGGCACTCTGCAGCTGATGTATCTGCTGCATCACAAAGTTTCAGCACGTTGCCTTGAACTTGTGCACCGTGGTTACAGTGACAGAAAAAATAGCACACGTAAAATCTGATAGGACTGCAGCCTATCCCTGTTGCCATTACTGTTGCTTCAAGAGCTCTAAACAGCTTTCAATTCCAGCTTTTGATTATTCTCCACAAATTGAATGCAGCACAGTACACGAACGGCTGGTTTCAAACAAATCATCTGAACACAC
The DNA here is from genome assembly GCA_013398075.1 of Notiomystis cincta. Taxonomy (NCBI): domain Eukaryota; kingdom Metazoa; phylum Chordata; class Aves; order Passeriformes; family Notiomystidae; genus Notiomystis; species Notiomystis cincta. Next base: position 14,785 of record VZRX01016005.1, on the reverse strand, counting down.
AGTTTGACAAGCACATCATGTTTGTCTTACTTAAAGCTCTGAAACAACTACTAACATTCTCAGTATTTTCAAGTATATGCATTTTAAAACCCAAACTACAAATGCTTTATCTTTGCCGATTCAGGCATGAGCTGCTTGTTTCTGCATGTGTGCTCATATATCTGTAAAGGAACACGGGGCTTTTGGCACTCTCAGGCATTTTATTTATACATTTTTCAGGCAGGGTTTAGAGGCTGCTCCTCAAAGTAGTCACCATTGGTGTGTCCTGTGTCCCCCATTGACTTCATTAGGAGCTGTGAGCACAGAGGATTTCTGAGTGTGCTAAAAATGTCAAACGGGGCATTGGGCAAAGAGGAACCAGACCAGTAAAGAAAGCTCCCTGGAACAATCAGGTTTGATATCAAAACCCTGGTGTACTCTGTGTAGTGTCTAACTTGTTTATGGGTAAAACGTGTATGTTTTATAAAGCATATGCATTTCTTCTAGACCAGTCTGCAGGAACAGCAAAAATCTTGCTTTTCAATGCAACTCCAAAAATTTCCAGGAAAAGATTGTGTACCTCTGTTGACATATTCACAACATCCTTAAAGTATATATTATCAATTCAATAATGATATTCATACAATGAAGACCTGGTATTAAAATCTTTGCCAAAATCTGAAAGCAGCACCTTTGTTTGCATGAGCCCTGGAGCACACAGCTGCAAATCAAAACCTTCCCACTCTCCCATGCATAGTTTAATTGTGGTCTTAAAATATTTTTGAAAGTGAGTCCTTTATGCTTTGCCGCAGTCACACCAAGAAAATATTCCTTGTCTCTTTGAAGGCTTTCAGGCACACCATGTGCACAGCCCAGCTTCAGACAGTGGAAAGTGGCATTCAAGGGAGATAAATCTGTAGCTCAGGAGAAACAAAGAAGAGAGAAAGCAGAGTTTTCTAGATGAATGCTCCAACAGGGTCCTGCTGCTGCAGTTACCACCTCTATAGGTCAGGTTTTATGCTACTACCTGTCTCTTTTATGCTTGCCCTGTAAAATCAGCGTCAGTCACAAGGGATTCATGAAGTCTTTGACTCTTCTCCTTTTTAAAGGTCAGGGCTCCACTTTTTAATTGGAAAAGCAAAAGGTGAATGAGCCTGACCATGAACACTGCAGTCCTCATTGTGTGCCTTAAGAGGCTCAAAGTCTGCCAAAATATGCCAGGGCTTTTTGGGGGTGCTCGAGGGGGAGGGTGAGCTGGTGATTGTGGCATTACAAATCTATGCAGTTTCTTGGGAAAAGGAGACATTGTTTGAGCATAAGCAACACAGTGAAATCACAGGGCTTGACAATTACAGTACCTGGAGCAGCCACTAATGTGAGTTTAAGCAGGTGATACCACTGTCATCCAAATACATGCTTAATTGCTCTTTTGATAAATATTTCTGTTCTCTTCATCAGAACTGTGCCTTGTAATTCCCCTGTGATGGAAAAAGGAACCCTAAGAAGGGTAAAAACTGGGAAGCTGCAGGGCATTATCCTTGGTTTTGTTTGTTTTACTTCTCCAGGAGTGGAGGGAGAAGGGAAAGAAGACAGGCTGAACATGTCTGGATTTTGGAAAACAGGACTGTTTTTCTCTTTTGTTTTCTAAGGGCAATAGAAACACTGCCAGCAGTATAAAAAAGATACACTCCCGTTAGAAACTTTTGTTGGAAACAAGCAAAATATTTTGTTCAGCTCTGATACTTATTGCAATATATCTAATGGCTGACCAGTTTTATTTCCCATATTTCAAAGATCACTTCACTACTTCTAGTAAATTCATCTTTTGTCTGATCTTCATATGTCTAGATATTCCTATAGTAATCTTCAGCATGGATTCTGAACCAAAATGTAAACTGCTGAATAAATTCGTTATTCCAAATAATTTCCATTATTTATTTAAATGAAGTGTTTTTAAAAGCAGAGAAGTTCTTACTCTTTCTTTAATTTTTGTTTTCTTACAGAGTGAATACAACAACTGCACATTTCCCTCCGTTTTTACCAGAGCTGCCCTGCACATGCATGTTTGTCACCTGTTCCATCTCTGCCCATGATGCTCATACTGGAATTTGGACAGGTTATGTCCATTGGCTTTTTTTCCAAAGCCAGGCTTAGTACTCTCCACTGAATATCTGTTTCCATCTCTCATGCCTTCCTTTCTTGCTCCTCCAGTATCTCCACTGAAGTTCTCTGCTTTGGCAAACTTTGCCTGTCAAAGCTCTTCTCTGGTTTATAGCCCAAATTTCTTCAAACTGTCATTGCTATCTCAGTGTGGGATCCTTTCCTGGTATCTTTATGAAAACTCTCTCCACAGTTATTCTGTGATATGCTGTTTACTACTGTATATCTGCTTTTTCTTATGTAATTATTTGAATTGAATATTAAGAAGTATTGGAACTAAGGCTTAATTTTACCATTCTTCAGCCACCTTTCTTTCCATATCAGTTCACACTCATCATAACATTTTTCATTTAAATTTTATCTGGATTTATCCAAGATGCTATTGCAAATTTCCTTTACAGAATAACTCTTAAGGATCTATGTTCTGTAAGAAGCCTGCAGAACATTCACCATTGTTTTTTTTTCTTTTACCCTTTTGTTTATCATACATATGTTTGAATGCAACATACCATGAAGACATGAATGGCCCATAATTTCTGGAAGCAATTTGATCTGTTTCTTACTCAGGTATCTTTTCCTCCACAGACTGCGGAGCTTCAGTTAGAAATGCTTTAATTTCTTCCTATTTTCATTTTCCATATTTTATTCCATTCATGAAGTTTCTTTCAAAGGGCATAAATTACTACTAATATATAAAAAATCCCAACTAATTGTGTAGAACTGAAAGACCTTGTTACATACCCAAATCCTGATTTAGACTGATGGTGGACTAATTCTAGTATTCTCTAACTTATTCAGCATTGTAACATTCTTCCTGACCCTTTCTCTAATGCCTTAGTGTTTCACCTGCACTGAATGACTTCTGAGTGTAAGGGTGATATATCCCCATTTCCTCTGATAGTTATTTAAAAGAGATTCTGCTTTTATTGCCTATTCCCATCACAGGAATCATAGCACTCCTTACCTCTTGCTATGTCTATTCTATTTTCATTTAACTCACAATGCTTCTTATTTCCCATTTTTCAGCTCACTGTTAAGGTATTTCTTAGCAGGAGCACCTAACTTGGTTCACCTGATTTCATGAGAGAAGAAAAAATACATCCTCTGCTACAAAGATTTTCCCTGAGAAGAGGATTGTGTATTTTTGGATTGTCTATAACCTTCTTGTGTGTCTCCATTTACTGGTCTGTAACAGGAAGATAATGATGCTCACCCAGGACATAATTACACATTGTCAGAAATGTATTCTGGGATTTGGGGAAAACCTGACATAGGACCCTTCTTCCTCTTGGTTTTTTTTTGCCAGGTACCTGAGCTCCCTCTGTTAGCTAAGTTCATGCTGGACCTACAAGGGTTTTCTCTTGTGTTCCTTCTCCTACTGAAGTAAGGCCTGAGTGTCATCTTTGTTCTTCTGATGCAATGGTGCAGACTTCCAAGAATTTGGCCATCATTAATTTGGCCATAATGGTAAATTTCCTCATTAAAATTCCTCATTAAAATGAAGTCCTTTGAATATAAAGTCCCTCAGCTCTCCCAGGGGAACCTTTACCCTCTCTGACAGACCATCCCCTCAGATCTGTCCCTTTTCACCCTGTTTGATGAAACATTACCGCCTAGTTTGTTACCATCAGTATTTCATGTTTATTACAAATAGTTTGCTGCAAGCCTGTGGCCTGTGGGACTGAGAGCATCCTGAACAAAGGCACTGAGAGCATCCTGAACAAAGGCACGTTCTGGATGGCAGCACTCGGTGTTGCTTTCCCGAGGACAGGGACGCCGGGGGTGCTGCTGAGCACACCCATGAGCACTCTAGAGAAGCAGAACAAGGCAGAAAGCAAGAGGATTATCCAGCACGAAGAGGCAGCACACACCATCCTGAGCCAAGCTGCCTGGCATTTCTCCATGGCACCTTGCTTATCCTTCCCAGGTGCCCGCCTGCTTTCTCTTTACGGTTTTTTTGCCTGTAGGAAGCGTGGGCTCCGCAAGGCAAAACCTGCTCCTCCGTGCTTTGCAAAGGACCCCACACCGCTTGCTGCACCCCTCTGCCTTCAGTCAAGGTGAAGGAGCCACGAGTCTCACTCACGAAAGCACACAGTAACACCAGAACGTATTTTGTTGCGGAGACACCCCGTGCTGGGAGGGGAATGCCGGCAATCAGCCGCCCCCGAGCAGCCCTCCCGAGCCCCGCGCTCCCGGCGCACTCACAGCACGCAGAGGCAGTAGACCCCCGGGATGCTCTCGCTGTCCCGCAGCAGGTAGCTGCCATCCGCGCCCGCCGCCAGCAGCAGCTTCTCGCCGGCCTCCCGGCTGATGGCCCCGTGGTAGACGGGCACTGTGTCCATGCCAGGGCCGGCTCCTCCTGCACTGCTCTGCCCGCGCTCGGCGCTCCTCCGCCCGGGCCCCAGCCGTGCGCTCCCCGCAGCCTCCCCGTCCGGCTGGCAGGTGTAAACAGGATGTGCTCGCACCTCTGAAGCCTCTGCACGGGGTGAGACAGCACTGAGGGAAGAGTGAGGAACGAACGCAGAATTTTTGTGGTTTTTTTTTTCCTTTGCCCCTTTCTGTTTTCCTCTTACGTAGGCTGTAACATCCTCGCACCGCCGCAGCTCTCCTGCAGAGGTGTCATTTCACATCCACCCTCAGCCATGCGGCTCCTGCTCAGCAGGAATGGGGCTGATGAGGCACACGATGGCCAGGAGGTCAATGGCTGGGACACGGAGGGCAGGACCAGGGCATTGCTGGCAGCGGCTGTGCCAGGCACTTCTCCCTCCTGGGGTTAACCCAAGGGGTTTATTATCCCAAGCAGGGATTATTTTTTAACCTCTTGTTTTTAAAATCCTCAGGGATGAGACTAGAGCAAGTCAGCTGACCTCACTGTCACTGTCACTGTCCCCTCAGACCACTCACCTCAGGCTGCAGGTGCAAGCACAGCCCCTGCTCCAGTGCCCACAGACACCGGCCCCAGCTGATTCACCTCTCGAGGGTTGTTTTCAAAGCCTGCGGCGCTGTTTAATCACTGTAAATGTCGGGGTGGCCATTCCTCCCGCCCGGAGGCAGGCAAACAGCCTCGGCACACGCAAGGAGACCCCTCCCGCATGCCATGGGTGCCAATGCTGCCTTCGGGTGGGGCGTGAGCCGGCACCCAAAATCCAGAGCCGTGTCTGAAAGAGCTTTTTCTCTTCACCTGCTGTGGCTGAAGACGTTTTCTCAGTATACTTGTCCATTGAATGCGCCCACATGCACACGTGGGTCTGTTTGCAAACACGCTGCCAGTGTGCTTTATACCCCCACAGATATTTCCACCCCACTGATATTTTCACCCATGGAAAAACTGAGCATGTTTCCCTGCAGTTGTGGCCACCAGGTCAGCCCCACGGGGCTGCAGCAAGCTCAGGGCTAAATTCATCCCTGGCATGAGGCTGCCACCCTCCCTCAAAGAGAAACGTTCCCACATTTGTGTGCATGAGCCAGAAGCCAGTAAAATATAGCAATAAGTATAGGTCACGGTTATGATTTATTCCTTTTAAATTGAGTTTACTAGCAGGACAGGGCAGAACGAAATCATCTCATCCAGGTGCTCACAGATGCTGTGCCCTTGTTGAAGTTAAGGATAGCTGAAAAAATAGCTTTTAAGATACATACAGTTCAGGAAAAAAATTAAATTAAAAAATACCAAAAATAATGGCTGCTCTTTTCAGGTTTCAGTCAATCCAAGTGTTTTCTCTCAACCATTTCACTGCATGCCTTGACATTTTGATCTTCAATTTAGATTTTTCTTGGAAATATTTTTTTCAAACTAGCTTTATTTTCTCCTTTTGAAGGATGGGCATTTCTGATCCAAGAGTCACAGGGAGCCTGTGCATGGTGCAGTGCACAAAGTCACTGATGGCAAAGCTGCAGCGTTTGGAGGCTGAGAGCCTCTTTCCCCACAGGGAGAGCCTGGCAAGTGACTGCCTCCCTTGGCTGGCACTGAGAGGCTGAGAAAGCTGCAGAAACCTCCGCTGAGGAGAGACTGAAAACTCCCACCATCAAGTTTATGGCCTTTCTATCTCGTTATGCAGGTATTCATTACCCCCTTTACGTGAACCTGGGGACTCAGACATCCTGCTTGGTTTTTTAAACCAGTTGTTAAAGTATTTGCACATAAAGTAGCTGCTGCCTACTGCAAATCTGATTAATGTGATGGCAACAAGCTGTAAAGCTGCTGCCTATTTCTTCTCATTTTCCAAACTACCTGTGCTCTTAGGGATTTCATCCAACTTTCCCATTCCTTAACCTATTCTCAATATTAATAACTGATTTCAGAAAAAGTATGTGTGGAATTAGCTGGAGAGGAAAACCAGCCAGAATCATTTCATTCTGCAGATTTCATTGTCCCACTCATCAGATTTCAACCAAAGAAAATCATAAAACTTTTCATGTGAAATCCTCTCCTAATGTGGAGTGACCACATTACCCAGCCAACCTGCATTCTCCTGCACTTGGATGAAGAAGCATCTCTTCTTCAGCTGTAAACACACGATTTTGCTAGTCTGGTTAAGAAATCTGTAAAACTCCAGCTACTGAATCTCATCCCCAGGCTTCCATACAAATCCCTTTACAGCCCACTGACTAAGGGAATTGCAGCTTTTAAGAAATCATGGAAATGCTGTGTTTGGGAGCAAGGGACAATAACACTGAGGCACCTGTCAGGGACTGAAATGGTTCATGCCTTAAATATAGTTATGAAGGAGTTTTGCCCATTATAATAAAAACTGTATAAAGAAGCTACAACCACAGAAGCCCACCCCTCCTTGAAGATGCCTGACTGGAACTTTGGAGTTAAGCTGTGTAGATAAGATAAAGGGGACACTACTGTTCAATCATCTCAGGCTGAGGAAGAAGAATGCCTCCACAAGAAAGCCAAACCCAGCAGCTGCACTGAGAATCATCCCTGTGAGGGACACCACAGCCTACAGAGACCAGGTTTTCACAGACTCCCCCTAACCACGTGTGCCTGGTGTAACCTCTGCTCAGAAGCAATGAACACCCACCCTCCCTTAACACAAACTGGCCCAGCTGGGAAACCCCTAACCCCACAGGCCACATGCAGGGGACATCCACGTGGGAGGCAGCTGAGGGGGGTCATAATCCATCAAAGACCCCCCAGAGTGCTCCCCAGACTCATCCCTGAGGCCCTGCACCACAGCACTGCGCATGATGAAAAGTGATGCAACAGCCCCAGAGTCTGCAGCCCCAGCTGCCCCCTCCCTGGGGGCAGGTACCTGGGCATTCCCACTGGCCTGAGTGTATACTATTCCTCTGGATTCTGTGTTTCCAGGGAACCCTCACCACCAAGAAGACAGCTGGAGAGGATCAATGGAACATCGTTGGGATCCATGGAGTAGTGATATTTTCCTTATTCTGTCTCTGTCACTGTCTTTCTGTCCCACCCACTTCTTTTCTGTTTCTTTCTCTTCCTTTCTCTCTCTCTCTCTCTCTCTCATATTTATTATCAAATAAAATCCCTACTATTGACATTGACTTTGGCATATGGGCTCATTTGCACCTTAATTCGGGCAGAGGCATTTCTAATAACTGTGAAAATCAGCAACAAGCAGGATAAACCAAACTAAAGGACATAGGGGCTTCCTGGCTGAGAGGAGAAAAGCCCTGACATGCTGACACAGTTCTGTACCACACCAGTGAGGCTGGAGGAATGCCCCAAACAAGCCACCTTCACCTCAGTTTGGCATCCAGACTCATTCCGACTGCTCCACATTTCATCCATTTGATCTTGTGGATCTAAAGCATTGTTTGCCATCCTATTTCACACTGCTGCACCTGTGAGGTGGGGCTGGGAAGGCAAAGTAAAGCAGCAGGCTTGGGAGCATCGGGAAATGAGAGAGAACCGAGGCTCAAAGGGGCGCTGCTCCTGTTGGGATTACGTCCCCATCGCCTTCCACAGAAAACAGTGAATTCTTTAAGCACCCAAGCACTGCCCTGTAGGACACTGCACACTTGTCTTGTTTTGTTTGGAGGGTATTTTGGACACCACTGTTTTGTGCCTTCCCTGAATCAGTCCAGCCAGCAATCCCTGCAGTATGCTATAAAAAATTTATCTAAAAAATACACGAAGGAAAGGTAGTACTTAAAAGTGCTCTGAAATATTTGGTCGTGAAAAACAGGCTTAGACAGATAGGACTGCATAGACCTCTTGGGTCATCAAGGCTACTTCTCTGCTATCTTAGTCAAACACATCTTATAATACCTTTCACAAACTCTTTTAAGTCCAACTTAAAAGTAGCTTGGGATTTGTTGTTGTTGTTGTTTCCACTGTTCTCACTGGAAAGCAATTGCACAACATTGCTATTCTGTTGTTTGGAAACCTGCTTCCAATTCCTATCCAAAATTTATTCATGACCAATTTATGCTCATTTGTTCTTGTGCCAATGTTGTCCTTCAGTTTAAATAGATGTTTTCTCTTCCTAGAGCTTATGCCCATGCAGTATTTATAGCGGCCTCCCTCAGCATTCATTTTGCCAAATTCCTCTGCACTGCAGGCTCTCCCTTTCCATGGTCACTCTAATCATCTTTTCCCGTAGTTTCCCAAAACTGAAGCAAATCATTTGTGAATAGTGTGCACTACCTTGATGTCTAACACTTGCCTCATACACCATTACAGGTGTTTCATTTCCCTGATGAAAATACCCAGATTTGTATGGTCTGTGTTTTCCCTTGCTTAGTGTTTTCTTCCCTATGAGCATGAAGGTACAGTAGAAACCTGATTAACAAAGCCCAGATGTATCAACTGGCTGTCAAATCCTTCTGAATTTTGTCTAATTTATCCTATTCTCAAGGTCACTCGGTTCTTCCTAAATGAGAGTGTTATTCGTCTCTGCAGTGCCTCCCTCCCTTATGCCACTGGTAAATTCCATTAGCACACACTTATTTTTTTATGGGATCATCATTAATTAAAAATGTCAAATATTACTAGGCCCAAGACTGATGTTTGAGAAGCCTCACTACCTTCTCTCAGTACTGATCTCCTCCTACCCTCACATTCTTATTCACTTTTTGATTTCTGTCTTTATCTCCCCTTTTAGCTAATAATTTCCCACATGGCACTGTACCAAATGCTGTACTTAAGTTTAGATAATTAGCTCTAAGCACTTCCTTTGTCTAGAAAAATCAATTATGATGATATTTCAGGCACCGGAAATTGTAGAAGTACCTGAGAAGTGGCAGAAGGGAGAGAGAAAATGAAATTACCTCAAGTTTTTTAACACCTTTTGAAAGATTTGGGCTGATTTTCATTTTCAGATGAGCTGCTTCATTCATCCCTAGCAATGACATTTTCATACATTGTTGAATTTTATAACAATTCTGAATATTATAACATTAATGCAAGAGCATCATTAAAATTCTTGGTTATTGTTATTTGACTGAAAATAAGAATGACCTTCAGGACCTTTATGAAATTAATGCTGCTGCAGAACTGTTACAGGAAGGCCTTGTATAAAGGGCTATAAAGCAAGACAAAAAGCAAAATACCTGCATTGGTAGTTTTGCTGATACAACAGTGTTACCATAAATGCCATCCCTGTAGAAGTACTGAAATAGCAGCTTTTGCATAGTTTTTGACAAAATATCTAACTGGTAAAATGCCACATTAAAACACAGCTAACTTGAAATATGATTTTCAGTATTTCATGTCACTTTCATTTTTAGTGTAGTCTGAAAAAATATTCAGAACTGTATAGAACAGTCTCTGCAGAGAGATATTTGCTATTCACATTAGAAAATAATGCTGAGATTCAGAAAAACATTGGTTATTTTAGAGTATCTGCAGAGTCACCATTATCATGTTCCCTTTTTGAGCTGAAATGAAAGAGGTTGAGAAAAGCAGGCTACAATTAGCAAATGTGTAATTAGCTGCAAGGTTCTGGGCATCAATGCAGAAGGAGAATACAAAGAAATTGTGGCTTAAAATTCACAAATAAGCATGTATTTATACAGCCTCCATGTTAGTCATCATATTCTCTGTGTGTTGCTTGGGAAAAAGGGGGCAGAAATAGAAGATGGTTATAATAAATTGAGTTTGAATGCAGGTGTGGATTCCAGCTGTATATTCTGGGACACACACACCGTTCATATTGAGAGAAGCCAACCTGTGTTCAGCCTGGAGAAGAGGAGGGGCCCCCTGGCTCTCTACAGCTCCCCAAAGGGACGGTGACAGAAGGTGAGGGTCGGCAGGACAAGAGGAATGGCCTCAAACTGCACCAGGAGAGATCTATCTCAGATATTAGGGAAGGTTTTCTCATGGAAAGGATGGTCAAGCATTGGAACAGACTGCCCAGGGAAGTGGTGGAGTCACCACCCCTGGAAGTGTTCGAAAAATGTGCGGACACGGCACTTGAGGACGTGATTTAATGGTGAGCACGGTAGTTGTGAGGGTGGCTGCAGATCCAGGCTTTTGCCCCCTTCGAATTAAATGTATAGCCTAGGGAAAAAGCTCATTACCTCAGAATATTCAGTCCTCAAGGTGCACATTAGCTACTGTGAGAATGTCTGTATGGTGCAGAAAACTTGAAAAAATAAAATTTCTCATCGCAGGTGTTTGGTGCCATCAGTCAGAACTCATTGTGGAGAAGAACTGAGAATGCAAAAGGTTATGGATCTTTATGAGTGAAACTCATCAACATTTGTCTTCTGATCACAGGTAAATGCCCACAATGCCATAAATGACGACATTTCACTGAACTTTAACAATATTATTTCCTCTGCGTGGCCTCACTGCTTACCTGCACAGTTGTTTTGAATGCTTTGTGAGTGAGATAACACTAAAATTGAAAGCTACACAATATGGGTAAAATTCATATTAAAAGTTATCTGTGTTTTAATGCGGTTTTTTTTGCCAGTTAATATTTCGTACATCTTCTTTCTCCAGAAGCAGTGCAGCAGTGGGCTATTTTGCAGGTGCATGTGCATTGCCAAGCAGAGATGCTGTCTGTGATAATATCAGCATAAGAAAATCTGCTCATAGAAGCCTGAACCTTTTTAGTTTTTGCTATTACTCTTTCAGCAACTCCTTCCCGTAAAATTCGGCAACGCGCAGGCAGTCATCAGCATCAGGCACCCAGCTGCTTTGAAGCAGGACCTCCATGTCTTTGTGATTTAGCTGAACCAACTTCAAAGTTGGCAGGGCTAAATCACATCAGGGTACTCTCAGGGCGAAGCAAATGTCCACCCAGGAGCTCTTCCTGGCCACATTCCTGTGCGAGCAAGTCCAGAGTTGAATATTAAGCTTTAGAAACTTGATTTCCACACCACACGCACACAGAAGTTCAAGTTGATTTGCTGACATTGCATCTCAGTTTATAACGGATATTTATCTGAATTACAACAGCACCATGTAATTAGACATAAATAAGGGCCTTTGTTCTGGAGGGGAGGAAAGTTTATCAATTCTGAACCATATGCAATTGCGTGTCTAATCTCTGCCTGCAATTATTTCAAATGCAGATCCAGATGATAGCATTTATATTCATTCTGAGATTCATTGAGTTTGAGGCCAGAAGGGATCATTATACCATCTGGCCTGACCTCCTGGATGCCACAGACCATTACATTTTCCCAATTACCTCTATATCGAGCCCTGTAACATGTGTTTGACTAAAGCATAACTATTTTTGACTAAAGCTTATCTCCCAGTAAGGCACCTAGTCTTGATTTGAGGCCATCAAGAGGAGAGAATCCACCACTTCATGAGTACTTTGTTCCAATGGCTAAGCACATTCACCATTAAAAATGTAGGTCATGTTTCCAATTTGAATGTGTCTGGCTCCAGATTCCATCCACTGGATCTCATTACATTTTCAGGGCTAAGTCAAAAAAGCTCTTTCACACCCATTATTTTTTCCCCTGTGTTAAGTGTTTATTCCCTGGAGTCAAGTTACCTCTCAGGTATTTTGTTTTTTTCTAATAAGCTTTAATGAACTCAGAAAACTCGCTGGGCAAAGTCCTTTTTGCAGTCTTTCTGTGTATTTTTATTTTACCTGGTATCTATTTCACCAGTGCCCAGGCATCTCTCATGGTACCAGCAATGCACACAAGGAGCACAGGAGTCTCTCCTGACCTCCTTTCCTGTTAGGAACTTCCAGTCTATAAAGAAGTCTGTCCTTCCCAGTAGACAGCTGTAGGGTGAGGCAAATGACACCATGCTGAAGGTTCATAAATACAGAATCCAGTATCTACCAGTTGATCCCAATGGGACTAGTTTATTGTGTAATCCAGATTTCTTTTATGATGGTCCTCACCTCATCATCCCATATTATCAATTTGTGGTATGCACAAACAGCTTCCCCTGAAACCAAACATTGCTCATGGCAAAATAAAAATGTGCTCTGTGCACATTTCTGTGTCCAGCTAGAGTTTCTAATATTTGGAGATTCCAATCATAAGTCTACCTATAACAGCACAAAGGGAAAATATATGGATGGGAGTTTTAGGTTGTTTATTAACCAAGTTTAAACTATCTGTTTGAACAGACAGTTCAGTCCAGCCCATGTATTCCCTCACTTCACTGGGATTTTTCATTTCATGAGTTGTTCAAAAGCTATTCTGGTGATGTTCTGTAGGTCTCAACACAGAGAAATACACATATGCAGTTGCACTGAGTATTTTTTATGGATGCCAACTGTGACCCTCATTGCATGCTTACTTCACACACCAGGCTGTCACCAAAACAGACACAATCTCAATAAGGAAAAAAAAAAGCATATTCTGGTTATACTAATTGTTCTTGGAAAGATTTGCCTTAGTATTTTGGGCACAGCTTGCTTTTCTGGCCTACATCACAGACTTCATCAATAAGAAAAATTATATTTCTGTAGAAAAAGAACAAAACCAAAAAACCCAGAACTGATATGTTCATGTATAAACATACACACACACACACACATGTATGTAGAGCTTATACATTTTTAAATAGCTATGTGTATTAAATTTCTTTTCCTTTTCTGGCAGATCCTGAAAAATGCCCTCATTAAGTGTTATCTTTTCTCACTGATGAAAGACTGCAGTAGAGTTATTTTGCTTCAGCCCAAGCCAGAAATCTTGCACTGGAGTCAATGTCAGGCAATACCATCTGCTCATAACCTACACAGACACTAAGATGACAGGAGTTCCAATCCTGCTCTGATTGAAATCAACAGCAGAGCTGCCCTGCCTGTAATGAGAGCACGAGCCAGTGAAACTTCTCTCGACACACAACAGGAAATGTGGGGTTTTTTGGAGAGCAGCAATCTTTAAGCAAGGACTACCCAGCATTCGAGCACAGATTAGCAGAAGACTGCAGAGCTGGCATCTCCAAACAGGGCAGTAAAAGTCTGTGGGTGGACTAAACCCACGTCCTTTTAATTTCACTATTGATTACAGACTCAAACCCACTGAGAGAAAAGAGCAACAGAAATTGAGCTGGCCAAGACAACAACATTTACATGCCACAAGAGACTCTTACTCCTTGTATCACTGTCACAGCTCTGTGCATTTAAGGCCATTCCCTGAGGCAGATGAGGGTTTTTCACAGGTTAGAAGCTAAGCCAATGAAGTCTGGGTGATGCAGAGGATGCACATAACTCTGGGTCACTGCTTTCAGTCTGTACCAGATGGGTCCCCTCTGGGAGCCAGCACACTCACTCAGGGGCCTGCAGGAATCCATTCCCCTTGGCTGCTGTGCCCTGGCAGCCCTGGGGCTGGGCAGCCTTGTCCCAGGCAGGGCTGACCCCACCGTGGCAGAGGCAAGGTGAGCCACAAGGACAAAAGGAGGAAGAGTGCATGGGATACAAACCTGTCAGAGTTCAAGAAGCCTTTGGACCACACTCTCAAAGACATGGTGTGATTTTTAGGGTTGTCCCATACAAAGCCAGAAACTGGACTCAACGACTTTTGTGGGTCCCTTCCAACTCAGGATATTCTATGAATCCATTCTATGATTCTATGGTGGTTTACTACTGTATTTTAAGATAAATAAAGCTGTGTCAGGCACAAAGACACACAGTCTTCAAGGCTGAAAGGGAAGCCTTGCGTTTTCTTCCCTTGATGTATCTCTTGGCCTATGGGTAACAAAATTTGAGGTGGCAAAGGCCAGTGGCGAGCAGAAAACGCTAAAAGTATCAAAAATGTCATTCTCCCTCATGTCAAAGGGAAAGTTTTATTAGGAGCTGAAACCTACTAATTGACTTGGCATAACATACCCATGAAAGGTTGGTAGCAGGTCTATGCAGGTGGGTCCCAAGTCCCAGCCTGGGTAGAAAACCCCCATGAGGCTGCTGCTCCTGTGGGATTGGCTCCTTAAAAGCAACTATAAAGTACTTTGAGTACTTGAGTCATGTTTTATTTGTATGCAGTCATCGTGGCTTTCGTGGGGATGGTGTTAAATACCCTGATGGTGTTTGGAGACAGCATTTTCATCCTGACCTCCCTGCCTGGCTGAGAACACGTTCCCCTCTCCCTGGGACCTTAAATCTGCAGGTACTGACAGTGATTTTGCTCAGGAAACTGTCACCTAAAATACCACTGAAAGCCCTCACTTCTAGTGGCACAAAGAAAATGTGTATGAAAAAATGAGAGACTAGATTGCTTAGAGACATTGTCGTGGGATGATCTT
>VZRX01016002.1:29527-84821 GCA_013398075.1 Notiomystis cincta | reverse complement strand
TTATATGCTGAGCATGACTCTGTATGGTCTGGAATATTCCTTAGGTCAGTAGGGGTCACCTAGGGTCACCTGGGGTCACCTGGGGTCACCTGGGGTCAGCTGTCCTGGCTCTACCCACTCCCAACTCCTTGTTCCCCCCCTGCCTCCTCACTCCTCACCTCAACTCTGTGTGAGCTCTGAGCAGCAGCAATGAAAACAAAACACCCCTGTGCTATAAACACTGTTCTGGTCACAAATCCAAAACACAGCCCCACAACAACTGCTGAGAAGAAAATTAACTCTAGCCAATCAAAACCAGCACAACAGGGAAATAGGCTAAAAATTTTAAAAATAACATGAATTGTTATAAATTCACAAGGACTGGTGTTTGGCTCACAGATATTGGTACCTTTTTGACAAGAGACTGTTACTCCATCAGGTTTTGCTGGACAGTTCAAGTGTGTCACTTCACTTTCAGAGTGACAAATCTAGTAGAAACAGATTTTCTTTATTATTATTCTTATTTTTTTAATTTTAATCCCAAGATTTTTTCACCATAAATTTTATCCAACAGGAAAATCTAGGTCTGGAGCAGAAAAGTACTAATTCAGACACTTCAAAGTTTTTAATCTACTTTTTCCTAGAATCAAGTGGTTGATTTATGTTGACACTTGAGTCTTCTCATATAACCATCATATCTTGTAAGAGAGCAGAGGAATTACACTTATGTTGGAAAGTAAATGAGAGAAGAGCTCATCTCTGATCAGTACTTTTGTGAAGTATATCAGGAATTAACAATAACAGAAGGATAAAGCAAAAGACTTAGTGTTTTAGTAGATGGTGTATATTGGACTGAGGATTATGTTCTCCTAGCCCTGCATCTATTTTTCAGCTGTAACATTCTGTAGAGTGAGGCAGGTCATCCATCATTGAAATGCTCATCAGACGTGAAACAATTAGAGAGTGGCTGCGGTCCTGAAATAATGAGGCAGGGATCATGTGGTTCTGTAGCTGAATAATGAAACAGAAAAGAAAGAAAAGTGGGTAGAGAGAAAAGAAAACATTTCCTAGCACGTCTCAGAGCTGGATTTTGGGTTATGAGCAGGTATGGCAGAAAAGCAGAAGAATGACTTTGTGTTGCTTTCTTGACCTTCCTGTAATGGGAACTATTCTTCTAAAGTCTTTCTTAATCCTGCACAGTGTTTTGGTTCTGAAATGCAAACCTGCAGTGGCAGCTGTGGACAATTCAAACTTGAGCATATAAAGTCCTGTAGTTTCACCTACAGTGCAGCCAGAGCTCTGGAAACAAGAGTTATCCTCTTTCCTTTCAAAACTCTCTTTCATATTTCAGATGTTGTACTCTGACTGTCATAAAAATAACCTAATTACTTCATGTGGAGGGTCTGAGAACACTGCCTGTGACAGTTACAAACTCTGCCTTTTTCCTTAAGATGCCAGCAATCTTCTTCTTCTTCTACTTTTGTCCTTAATAAATTTTATTTCTTTATTTTTTAACAGAGTTATTCCAGTATCATGTGGACAAAACACTTGTGAATATAGATATTTTTTGTTTGAAAATTCCTTGCTTCCTTCTAGAATTAAAATAGTTCTGAGACTTTCAGTGGTAATAATAAAAGATTCTACTGAAAATGTCAATTTCTGGTCAGCCAGCACCACTGATTATCCCAGATGTTTCAATGTAAATGGAATGAAAATAAGAGAAATATTTATGAGAGGAGGTGGATCTTAAAAGAATTAGTTTTAGGGTTAAATAAGGATGACAATTATGTGTTATGACTCCAAATTACTGACTAAAGGAAAAAACAACTTGAGTAAGCAGACTGGAAGCTCAAATTCATGGGAAGAATGGTGCTTGTTGCACTGATTTAAATGTAAATTCTTCTGACATAAGTAGAAGCACAATGCACATTTCTGTATTCTCTGCACAATGCTCTCTTTAACATGTTGAAGCTTTATGATTTCTAAATAAAACTGTAACAACAGCATTATTTTGCTCCTGTTAAAATATTAATAAACTTGGAAACAAATGTACTTGCTTTTCTACCTTATCTGGTCATTGACTGATGGTTCCTTGATGGAAACATGTTCTGACCACCCACCTGTGATTTCATTACAGGAAGAAACCTTCTCTCATGTGAGAATAAACATGAAACTAAACCTGCAGCCTCATGAGCAGATGATTCAATATTTGATGTCCTATTAGGTTTTGTAATGTGATAGTGCCCAACCTACCACACAACTTCTCAGTTTCAGTCTGTCCAGTTTTTCAAAAATCTTTGGGAATATATCATTTTATGAATCAGCATTAAAAAAGGAGTATGTTTTTTACTTCATTTAAGGAAAAAAGAAAAAAGAAAAATCAAAAAGAAGTTTCCTTGTTGTGAATTCTGAATGGTGAAGATACTTGCAGGGAAGAACATTGATTGCAGACATATGGAGTTCTTAATGAGAAACAGAAAAGTCTGTTCTGAGGTTGTAAATTCAACTTTCAGGGTCTTGACCCTGATAATAGAAAAATGCTCTGATTTTTTTGTTTTCTTTCTTTTGCACTGCTACAGGCACTGTTTTTTCATGGGCTCTGGGAGATTTGCCCTCAGTCACACCTCCTGCCAAGTGGTAAGAGCCCTGTTGGAAAGATTTACTGCCTTAGCTCTCTGGTGGTGGCTGCTGCATGTGCCTTTGTGTGTTAACTACACAAAATAAAAGTCAGTGATTAAAGCAGCTTAGCATTAAGCCATTGATGGCTTCAATACTTCTCATGTACTGTGCACTCTGATTCTGCTCTAAGTCTTCATGGGCAGGGCTCTGGTTGATTTTTCCTAAGAAGACTGGTGAGGATTTTGGCCATTGGCCACAAGTTTGAACCAGAGGTGGTGAGCACNCTCTCATGTGAGAATAAACATGAAACTAAACCTGCAGCCTCATGAGCAGATGATTCAATATTTGATGTCCTATTAGGTTTTGTAATGTGATAGTGCCCAACCTACCACACAACTTCTCAGTTTCAGTCTGTCCAGTTTTTCAAAAATCTTTGGGAATATATCATTTTATGAATCAGCATTAAAAAAGGAGTATGTTTTTTACTTCATTTAAGGAAAAAAGAAAAAAGAAAAATCAAAAAGAAGTTTCCTTGTTGTGAATTCTGAATGGTGAAGATACTTGCAGGGAAGAACATTGATTGCAGACATATGGAGTTCTTAATGAGAAACAGAAAAGTCTGTTCTGAGGTTGTAAATTCAACTTTCAGGGTCTTGACCCTGATAATAGAAAAATGCTCTGATTTTTTTGTTTTCTTTCTTTTGCACTGCTACAGGCACTGTTTTTTCATGGGCTCTGGGAGATTTGCCCTCAGTCACACCTCCTGCCAAGTGGTAAGAGCCCTGTTGGAAAGATTTACTGCCTTAGCTCTCTGGTGGTGGCTGCTGCATGTGCCTTTGTGTGTTAACTACACAAAATAAAAGTCAGTGATTAAAGCAGCTTAGCATTAAGCCATTGATGGCTTCAATACTTCTCATGTACTGTGCACTCTGATTCTGCTCTAAGTCTTCATGGGCAGGGCTCTGGTTGATTTTTCCTAAGAAGACTGGTGAGGATTTTGGCCATTGGCCACAAGTTTGAACCAGAGGTGGTGGGCACCACCCTTGCTGATCACTGGGGAAGAGGGATCCAGGTCTGACTTGTCTATTGACCAGTTCCATCACTTATTTGTGCATCTTTTTCCTCTGCTGCACAAAGAGAGTTTTTAACACTCACATATCTCAAAGAGGCAATGATGTGACAGGTCATTAATTCATATAAAGGAGAGATGATATAAATGCTGGTTTGCTTATTCTTATCCTAATGTTCCATGGAAAAGAAAGAAAGTTCTGTTTGCTAAACTTCCTGGTCTCTCTCTCCAAGAGATTAAATAAATAGGTTATAAATGGAGTATTCTGAAACCTGTCAAAAAAAGAATTAGATTGCTTTTTGTATGCTTCATTTGGGAAAAAAGTGCACATTGTCTATCCCTGCTTGGGCTTTGGAGGCACCATCCCACATCACCTGACTGATGAGTCCAACCTGTATCCCTGGGTCTCAGTCTGCCCAGGAGAAATGTCTGACAGCTGAGGACTTCCAGCTTTGTGAGGGGATCAGAAACACCACCAAAGAGAGGGGCTACTTTTGTCCTTTCTTCTTTCTTCTTGTCATATGTTTTTATTTTTGCTCTTCTTTGCAAATCTTTCATGAAAATATTTAGTTCTGAAATAAATAAATTCAAATAACAAGATTAATTTATTTAAATTTCCAAAATAAAAACAACCCTAAAAATATTTATCTGAAAGAAATTCTAGTTTCTTCTTTCAGAGGGTTTCTGGTAGATCAGTTTCATTTATAAAGCCAGTGAGAAGACTCTTGCAGTAACTCTTGCAAGAAATCCCAGGGTCCATACCATCAAGTCCTACTGAGCCAAAAAGAAGCCCCCAGCCCTTTTAATTTTGCATTTGAAAGGTTTGCTCTCAAAGCAAGATGTTTTGATTCTTGTATGAGCACAAGTACCATTCCTGCTGTTAACATTCAGAGAGAGTTTTTGCCATCTGAAAATGGTTCTTCGGGCTTCTGCTCAAAATTTCCTGTAGAGCTGTCACCCGAGCTCTTCTAATATCACAGTGCTTATAAATATTGAGACTAAATGACAAGGCATGTCTGGCTTGTGCCATTAGGACCATGTTAAATGGCTTTTAAAAAAGTCATTTCAAGGTCACTTCTGGTTCAAGGCATCTCTAGGCTGATAATTGCTGCAACTCTCAGGATATGTCTAGTGAAAACTTACTGTGCTTGGGACTTTCCTGGGGTGTCTGATACTGATAACTAGTGAAAGAAAAGCATCTAACCAAGACTGAACAATAGTAGAAATTGTTGATAATTTAAACTGTAGGGGTTTTTTGTTTTGTTTTGTTTTGTTTTGTTTTGTTTTGTTTTGTTTGTTTGTGGGTTTTGCTTGTTTGGTTGGTTTTTTTACTATTTTGAATTGTTAGATAATAAAAGTTATAATCTTATGAATTCAAATGATAATTACTTCCACTCCAATCCTGCCATATGTTTCACAGCATCTTCCTTTCAGTTATCTGGTTTTAAAATTTGAATTTTAAAAAGTATTTATCTTAATTTTTAACGGGAATTATTCAAAGCTGCATCAGGAGAGGCTCAGACTTGATTTTAGGAAACAATTCTTTGCTGAGAGATCAGGTAAAACACTGGAGCAAGCTTCCTAGAGAGGTGATCACCTCTGGCATGTCCCTGTTTAAGAGGCATCTGGACAAGGTGCTTAACAAGATTCATCTTTTGGTCAGCCCTGAATTGGTCAGTCAGTTGGGCTACATGATTGTTTTAGATTCCTTCCCAAAGAACTATTCTATTCTATTCTATTCTGTTCTATTCTATTCTATTCTATTCTATTCTATTCTATTCTATTCTATTCTATTCTATTCTTTTTTTTTTCCTTCAGTTTGAGTGTTGAGAAAAATTTAAACAAATGCAAAAGCAAAACATGTCAGGATGGTATTTCTGAAGAGTATTAATTGCCATTTCAAGTGTTTTTTTAACCATTTTGAAAGAGAATATTCTATTTCTGAAATGACACATTCTCAGGTAAAATAGCTTCTGCTTTTTGTTCCATCTGAGTTTATGTGTTGATGACTAGAATGTTAATGTAATAATTTACAGTTGCATTATCTTTATGGCTGTGTATTATAATAACTTAATGGAGCAGAAATGCATTGCAGATGGACAGATAAAAACTGCCCATGAAAACTGGAGAGAGGGGAAGTGAAATGTCTTTGAGTAGAGAGTGTACTGCACTCAAAGATAGATTGGTCCTGAATATTAATGGAAACAGGGTGTGTTTTTAACCATATTCCATGTTTCACACATGACTTTGCAAAGAGATGTGTTAGGTTAAGACAGTGTGGCAGTTGTGAATATAACACTTAGTAGTTCACACTGACACAGTTATTGGTCCCCACTTCTTTTTATGTTCAGAAAGACAGACTTTCCCCTTTTTTTTGTGTGTGTATGTGTGTGTTTTTGTCGTTGTTGTTGCTGTCTCTTTGTTTTCCCCAAAGTCTGTCATTGGATCTTTATCTTCTGCTAAGACATTTACAAGACAGGCAGGTGCAACATCAATTTAACATCATGTCTGCCAGGCTGATGCTGCAAAGACTGGACAGGGAGTGCTGTCAGCTCTTGGAAGTACAATGCCAAGGAGAAAAGGAGGGGAACATGGTGAAATAAAGGTCATAAGTGGCTTTAATTGACTAAATTGGGGTAGAAGACAAAAGGGAAAAAAATATCCTGATAGCTCTGTTAGAGTGGCAACTGCAAATCTCAGGTACATGATGAGGTAGCGGACTTTGTAGGTTCTCTACACAGAGATATGTCTCAAGACAATCTTTACAGGGTAGAAGATGAAGAAAGACCCAGAAATTAAACAATTTCCAAAAAATCTAAAATTTAGTAGAAAATACTTTTGATAGGAAAGACAGAACATGTTTGATTTGTGATAATATAGAAATCAAATAGAAAAGAGAATTTAGGCTTCTGAATTTCTCTCTAGCATTCCACTAATTTATATCTCCATGTATTAATTGGTTGCTATGTGTAGAAGAGTTGCTACATTTATTTCCATCATGATTTCCTAAGAATTCAAGACCTTCTCAAAACTCTAAGCATATTTCCTTACATTTATGCCAACTGCAAAATGAAATAGTTGTTTAATACAGTCACTCAAAAATTTATTTTAATAAATATCCCATGGATCCTGTTTCACAGACACCTTGAGAAGTTTATGAAATTCCCAGTGACACTGTTTTTTAACATTAAATATTAGTTCTTAATAATCAGCTATTGACTCTAACATCCTCTGGATGGTTCAGTTATTGAAGAAGGATAAATGGTCATAGGAGATGCATGAGAAGATTTGATTGACTCATGGGCAGTGAGGATGGGTCATTTAAAAGACAAAGAATAGTGTTATGGCATTCTTATATGTGTCCAGTTTGAGTAACTTACAATACTTGCTCTTACAGCTCAAAACCATTAAGTTTCACACTGAGACCAGGAGAGTATTCACATAAATGCTCTGAGTTTACTGATGGAAAAAAAAAAGACATTTTTTTTTTTTCTCTCTAAATGATGTGTAGTGCACACTCCAGGACTTTTCTGTGGTTTAAGATAATCTTAAAAAGCATTGGTTTGACAATTTCTCTGTTAGAGAAATCACTTCTCCTATTCATATGAGCAAATATTTTAATAATTTCAGGAATAGAAAATGAATAAATGTCAAGTGAATTCCACAGCTGAAGTGGTGCTTTATAGAAAAATTAATAGTTATTTGAGGAGTTGTCTTTCCATTGGCAGACCTCAGCAATTACTTCTATGGCTAAAGAAAACTCACAAACTAATTTTGGGGCTGAGGAACATGAAGTACTGCAAGCAGTATTAGGAGTTGGTCATCAGGGACTTTGAATGAAATACTCTCTGAATTACCTCATAGCAAGTGAATGTGGTAAAGCTGTGTTATTTCTAACAGTGGAACATATCAAGATTTAACCAGCTTGGCACAGAGGAAAAATCAGATCTCGGAATTTATTCCTGGAGTTTGGATAACAAATGTCTGATCAGCTTCCTGGGATACCAAAGGAGAAGAGAGCTGAGGAATTAAAAGGTGTTATGTGAGATTTTGAAAATAAGCAGAAAATGACCAACAACCACTTGTGGGAATTGAAGGTCTAGGTTAAGTCTTCTGTAAAAAGCCTTTCCTCTGCTCTTGATACTGAAGAGAAGAAAAAAAAAGAAAATTAGTGCAAAGAGAACAAAAAACATCTGAGGAACCAGGTTTATATTTGATGCAATTTTTCTAATCCAGAAAACTGTCTTAAAAGGGACAACTTTCACTTTCTTGCCAAAAGAAGGTGAGATTCTTACCAATATAAGACAACCACAGGTATAAGAAAGTTTATTTAGGTTTGGAATTTGTTTTGTAGAATTTTCTGGATTCTGTATATTTGGATGATGTAGTTAATTACCAGAAACAGCATTCATCTAAATACATAGTGGCCATACTATTTATAAATAACAATATATCTTTTCTATCACTGAAAGCACACAATATTCTCTCTTACTCAGCACAGGTTCATGTAACAGGAGAAAGGGAACCAAATTTAGAAAAGAAAGCTATAAAATTAAACAACAGCTGCCACAGAGACTTTCTATCATAATTTTAAAAATATTTTGAGGTGTTTCTCTGGCATATGAAGGTAGATTTTAGAGTTTTTTGAGAGTAACTGTGGTGAACAATTGGATTGCACATCACTTGTTCTTTTCCCACTTTATTATATCATTATTATTATTAATATTGATATTATTTACCACTATTATTGTATTTTAATTATTTTTCAGTTATTACACTGTTCTTATCCCCACATGCAAGTTTTGCTTCAACTCTCCTGCCCATTCCCTGTGGGTGGACAGGCAGAGAAGGGTGGTTGAGCAAGGGGCTGTGTGGTGTTTCACCTCCAGCTGGGCTCAAAACCACAACAAATGGATAAAAGCCAAATGCATCTATGTATTATAAACATCAGCCATAATTAATAGATGGAAACTCTGGCTTGCTGTGGTCCCAGCTCACTGCTGGGTGCTGCTGATGAACAAACCAACATTTTCACCTCTAGTGAGAGGGAGGATACAAAAGGGCACTTGAAACCTGAAGTGAGAGGTTCTGCTCACTTGCAGTTTTCTGATGACCCCAGAAAACTGTTGTTCATTCCCTTCATGCTTATTAAAAAAATAAACTATTCATTGTAATATTTTAAGTAAATTCTATATTTAGTCCTAAAGGGTTTTGTTTTGTTTTTAATGCTGTTTGTCTGGGCTTTTTGCAGTGTTCATTTTGAGTTTCAGTGCTGAAGCCTGCCACATCTTCTATTTCAGAAGGCCATAAAAGACAGCATATGAAAGTAAACATTGAAGAATTATCTCTATGCAGGGACTGGCTATGCCAGGGCAGAATTCATTAATAATCTTTGTATGATTCTAATCTCAGACTGTCTTGAGGCTCAAACATGCAAAGTACTTGAAATCCATGGCAATAAACAATCCATTTCTGCTGTTAAACAAATCTTTTGGAAATATCACTCTGTAATGGTTGACTGGAATAGGGAATTTGGGGATAAGATTCATTTCATCTGGTTGTTGATTTTAGAATATATCTCTCTACAGCTGAGCTGGCTCTTTAGGCTTCCACAATAGTCAGTGTAGCCTAATCAATACAATCAATAGAGTTTAATGTGATTAATTTGGACAAATGTGTTTATTTTAGGGTGAGATACACTTCTCAGATCTCAGTTCTGTTGAATTTATTGACAAGGCCCCCACAGACTCAAAAAAGAAACTCAGAGTAATTTGATCAGATGTCTCAACATCAGAGAAATCCATGGGTAGTTAAATGAACCCCGGAGTTTGTGATGTTTATAATCACAGAACTCATAATCTTTCACAGGCAGCTCTTCTGAATTGCAAAGTAAAGATTTCTCCTTTGGAATTGTGCTAGTTCAGGCATGATAAATAATTGACAACATGCCACCTCCACCCATGAAAAAAAAGAAAAATCCAGTTCAACACAAAGAAAAGTCTTCATGACAAAGCTCAAGGGTATGAGCATCTTACCTTTTACAGAAATATACACTACCCATGCAGATTTCCTCAGAAATACCTAACCTTGACTTATGCATAAATTGAACACTTCTTGGAATACAGAATATGCAATGTGTCACCACAGGCTGCTCCTTCCTACTTCTAGCAGGCATAGCTATTTCAAATCAAGGAAAATAGAAATGGCTATGAGCAGTCTGTGCTGAACAGAAGACAGAAATAAGGTTTTTCCAGGGTTATATTCCCAAGATAAAATCTACCCCAGTCTCTGTAATTTCTTGGGACAAAGGATGTCACAATATAAGCCAGAAAAAGATCATTTTTCTGCTTATTTCATATTATTTTTTAATATCCCTTCATGCCCTCTGCCTGTTACAAGAAACACTCACAGCATTTTCTTTATTTCTTTCATATTATTATGTCAGTTATGTCTTCTTCCAGCTGAAGACTCTCAGTCTCCTTAACCTCTCCTGGCATCCAAATTTTTCTGCAACTTTGATCATGTGTTATCTTTGTCTATATTATTTTTTTTACAGTTTCATTATATTCTTAGCAAAAAAATAACCTCTTCTATCCCACAAGGGCTTTTCGAATACATAATTCACTAACTAGCAATAAACTGAAGGATAAGTATTTCTTTAGAAACTGATTCCAGAATTCCTAAAGAGGAGTCCAGCTTGACAGACTTGGAGGTTCACAGGTTTCCAGGTTAGCTGGGTCTGAGCAGGATCTGGTCTCTTCCTCCTGAGGCTCAGGCTCCCAGAGACTCCTGAGAAGAGTCTGCTTTCCCAGTTCCTCTCTGGAGGGACTCTGCCATCAGACACCTTGGATGGTGGAAGAGCTGCCCAAGCCTCTATCAGAAGATACTTTCAAACCAGCTGTGTTGGTTTGGCATGACCAGGTTTCTGGTAGCAGGGGGGCCACAGAGGTGGCTCCTGTGAGAAGCTGCTGGAAGCT
Organism: Notiomystis cincta; assembly: GCA_013398075.1. Taxonomy (NCBI): domain Eukaryota; kingdom Metazoa; phylum Chordata; class Aves; order Passeriformes; family Notiomystidae; genus Notiomystis; species Notiomystis cincta. The sequence continues at coordinate 74,177 of VZRX01016002.1, read as the reverse complement.
TCCACCATGTCCAGCAGAGCCAATGGCTGATGGCTCTGAAGATGGACACGCTGCTGGCCAGGACTGGGCCAGTGAGAGAGGCTGGTAACACCTCTGTGATGGCAGATTTCAGAAGGAAATCAAAACAAAGTCGGGGGTTTTCACTTCAGGTTAGAGAGGAGGAGGAGATGAGAACATGTGAGAGAAAACAACATGGAGACACCAAGGTCAGTGGAGAAGGAGAGGCAGGAGGTGCTCCAGGTGCCAGAGCTGAGATTCCTCTGCAGGCTGTGGTGAAGCCCAGGGTGAAGCAGCTGTGCCCCTGCAGCCCCTGGGGATCCACAGGGAGTGCAGAGATCCACCCACAGCCCGTGGGGATCCACAGGGAGTGCAGAGATCCACCCACANCCCACAGTCTCACAGGGGATGGACTCCTCTCCCTGAGCAGGGGAAGAAAACCTTGGGTGATGAACTGACCAAACCTTCATCCCATCTCCCTGTGCTGTGGGTGGGAAGGAGGGAGGGGTTGGGGGAAGCAAAGGTGTTTTAAGGGCTTATTTTTACTTCCTATTATCCTACTCTGATTTTGTCAGTAATAAACTCACTTTGTACTTCTAAGTTGAGCCTGTTTTGCCCTTGAAGTGTTTTCTCCCTCACCTCAGCTCATGAACCCTTCATTTTTTTTTTCCTCTCCTCTGCCCAGTTGTGGCAGGGGAGGGTGAGTGAGTGGCTGTCGTGGGTGCCTGGTGTTTGGCCAGTGTCAAACCATGACACCAACTTTCACAAAAGGATTTACTTTTCTGAGTACATGAAAGACTAAAGAGAAGAGCTGCAGGGTTTCCCTGTTGACAGCAGTGCCATATCTGTTGCAAAACTTGCTGTCCCACCCATGTTGAATGTGGCACAGATGGGCCCAGCTCCATTGTCTATTCTATTCTATTCTATTCTATTCTATTCTATTCTATTCTATTCTATTCTATTCTATTCTATTCTATTCTATTCTATTTTCATTGTCTATTTCTATTACAAAGTGAAGCATTCAACTGCTGCTTATAACATTAATCATAGCTGTTACCCTACCATGTAAGCTGAAATATTTATCCCGAATTTCATAAGAAAGATGAAAAAGAGTAAAGTAGATAAAGGCCTGGCTTCTAAAATGCAAGTTTTCTGTTGTGGGTTTCAAGCAATTTAGACTCACTTTACTGAAAGAAGATCCATTCAAGCAGAGGGAATTTTAGGTGTCACCGTTTGTGTGAAACAAAGTGTAAAACCTAATAATTATTTTATAACTAGAAAAAATACTCTTTTTCTTCTCAATATCATCTTCATAATTTACTTCAGTATAAAAATTCCTCCTGAAGGTGTTTAACTCTATGTTTTCTCCATTAAGCTCATTCCATAGATATGTCACCTCTAACCCCTTAGCATATATCCACCTGATGTGCCACAGTCCTTTCTAAGAAATTCCACTCAGCCTCCCCTCCATGTCTCTTGGCTACTCCTTTGTCTGTTTATTCTGAATTCTTTTGCTACTCCTTCAGAGGACCTGGGATGAATCCTTCAAAACCTCTCTGAGTGTGCTTTCAGGCACATGGTGGTGTTTTTGGAGGGTCCTGTGAAGGGACAGGAGTTGGATGTGATGGTCCTTGTGAGTCCCTCCAGAATAATCCACAACTCTGTGATTCTATGAAGTATCACAGGAGACTCACCTTGGTGGAAACACACAGGATATGTTCCTATCAGAGAACTCCATTAAAGTGTTTAGAAGCCATTCCTGCAGACTTATTTACACTCTGTCCATTCATTTTCCTCTCCTTTAGTATTCCTCTGTCATAATTGCCATAGCTAACAATGAGCCATTGGGAGACAAAACCCTTCCTCTGACACTGAAATTCCAAAGCAAGGAGACAGCAGCAGTGAGCAGCAATTCCACACTTTCCCTCTTTTCCCTGCATTTTATTTACATTTTTACCTTGAAGTACCTTAATTGTCCATCTGCCAATTTCACAACAGCTGATATCTTCTGTTTAAGTGAGTCACATTCTCGATCTTGGCTGGGAAGAGTGGCTAGAAAGCACACCAAAAATAAAAAGGATCAGAGGATGGATTGCCATGCCAGCATACGTTTTCAGCTCTCATTTATGGCCCTTCTTGATCCAGCTTCAGTTTGGGGGAGGGAAATGGGTGTAGCACTGCTTTAAAAGCCATAACCTTTGGAATTAAAATGAGTTCTCAGCACAAACTGAGCAATAAAAAAGCAATCATATCACCAGGCTGCTGGCCCTTATTATTTTAGCATCAGTGTGATGGGCTTTAAAAGCTTTAGACATGCTGGGAAAGTTAAATACACGTGTTCCATTTAAAACTGACCAGCATTTAAATATGCAGACACCTGCCATGACAAGCAGTCAAGGGATTGCTCTTTCATTTTATAAATGGAATAAAACTGCTCAGTAGAATGGCATGACATCTGTGTGGATATTTGTTTAGTTGCTACTGGTGTACTTAATGTGAGGGATTTAGAGTATTAGTCTCAGACAGCATTCTGCAAGCTCCACTTCCCCACAGCGACTTCTCTATTCAGTGCAAGATTTAAGTAGTTGAACAAAGTGATCCTTTTGTCTAGCATAAAATAAAGAAGTGTGTAGGGGTGAGGTGGCTTGTCTTCTCATTTTCCTTTCCTGCACAAAAACTGTTAGGTTTGCTCACAGCAGGAGCCATACCATGCCTGCACTCTTGAGATGCTGGCACAAAGGGTGGTGGGGGGAAAGAAGGAGATGGTTTTGTTCTCTGGGCAAAAGGAACAAAAATTCTGTTTATCTGAGGATTTGAAGAGAAACACTTGTCTCTAATTAATTTTGGGGTGGTTTAATCCTGTTTAATATTTATATTGGAGTTCATTTTGAGCTGGAAATGTGCATTGCATTGAAACAAGTAAACACTTTGAAAATACCAGAACTAAATATTCAAATTTTCAAGATATTTCCTTTCTTGAATTCACACACATTCACAATGTCCTTCCTGCCCTGTCCTCCAGGGTTTAAATTTCAGCATATTTTCAGCTTTCCTAATTGTGCCTAGGGATGAAGAGATGTTGAACTTATTGCATGCTGAAAGTGTTTTGCTCAGAGCTAGATTTCCCCCCATGATGGAATGAAAACACAAACAGAATAATATAGATTTCTGCCAGTTGCAAGAATTATTACAGATATTACCTTCTGTCATTTTCTATGTGGGTTTTTCCCCCCTGTCCATTCTTTCTTCTTCACTAATGCAAAACAATCCCTGTGCATAGTTTTTGGGACTGGTACTTGTTTTTTTTGTGTAACATTCCTCATTTCAGTATCTTGAGGTTAGCTCTTCTTTCCCATTCCTCTTTTATTTACAGTTATTTATGCTGGAGATGAAAAACTATAATATTGCAGGAATAGAGTCATTTACACTTGAGGATGGAAATCTCCTTTTAATTATCCCACAAGAATAATTTGTCAGTGTCTCATTTCTGTCCCTCTTGAAAAGATGCTGCCTTTATTTCTTTTTAAAGTAATTAAACCCTAAACACCAGTTTGGGTGATCTTTTTCTCCACTGCTTTTCTTCCTCTTTCACTCTGATAAAAAAAAATCACCTGTTAAAACACCATCCTCAGATTGCTGCCACAATCCCAAAGGGAAAAAAAAACCAGTCCTCTTTGTGTTGTGTGTTACTATTAGGGTAACTTGAAGAAGCACAAAGAGTTAATCAGTCCTGTGTCTTTAAACACACTTTTATATCTTCAGAGTATTGTATAGTAGAAGTGTGAAGATAAGTGATTGTGCTTGATTTTGATGCTTCTAGACAATATTTTTCATGTTAAGAAAGCAAAACAGTGCTTCTTTACACTTCATGGATCCTTTCTAAGAGTGTAACTCTCTGCATTGACTTCTATCTCTTAGAAAGGGATATGTAGAATTTAGATTAAAAATAAATTCCAGAACTGTCTGACAAAGACAAAGAATGAAAACTGCGAGAAAGATTAAAGGGAAAAAAATCCTTGTTATGTCCATTAGTTCAGTACCTGATCATCCTTAAAGATTAATGTTTTAATGCTACTTGAAGGAATATTTAAGAGACAGGGAATGAGGAACACAAAAGCCTGATTTCATCACAGAGTTAGTTAGGGAGAGCTGTATCTGTGCTGGAATACCTGGCACCACACTGTCCCTACAAACTCTGTTAGGACTTTGAGAGTTTCCCACACTTCCCTGAGACACCTGGGAGCTCCCCACAGACATGTGAGATGAGATGACACCAGACCTTCTGAGCTGCTGTGCTGCCTTGGAGGCCTTCTGAACATTTTAATGTTTCCTCAGTATGAAAACTTGGATGGAAGCAAAAACCCTTCTCTAGCTCATAACTGCATCAGTGAATCCAAGTTGCAAGAGCCATTGGATCCTTGGAAGCTACAGAAGGGTTAAGAGCACCCAGCAAGGGTGCAGTAAGCCCTGAAGTGAGGGAGGCACCAGGTGAATTTCTGAGGGCAAGGAAACTCAATGGAAGGACAGAAGTGTCCACAGGGTAGAGCAGGAATTTGCCTTCATCTGTATCCTCCTTTCCTGTTTTCTCCCCAGCCACTCTCACTTCTGATCCATGTTTGGGTTTTTTTCAAGTTTCATCCTTGTTTTGATAACACACAAATCATGGAAAAATATAGCATAGCTGAGTTTTAATCTGCCTATTAGACTTTACTGACCACAAATTATTTTTGATAATTCTTTTTTGCCTCATCTGGGACTAAGATATCCTAGGAATAGAGTAACAAGGTTTTCCTTCTTAAGTGTTCTAGCTAGCATCTAGTGATGACAGAAATCTAAATGAAAGCTTCAGAGTCCTTTATGGGGCTTCTTTAGGTGTGAACTTGCAAATACTGTGAAAGTAATTTTTGCCTTTCTTGGGAAGTAGGGGAAAATTATATCAATGTGATTTAATGGAACACACATTTAACATTTTCTGGGATATGTAGACAAGTGCACTGATACTGGCTTGAATGATACATCCATTCATATTTTAGCCAAAAATGCAGTAATAATTAGTTACTGGTCAGTTACTGTACTGGCTCTGGCTGGGATGGGGTTGCCTTTCCCCAGGACAGCCCTCCCAGAGCTGTGCTGGGCATTGGTGGCTACAGAGGTGTTGGTGACACCCCAGAGTTCTGGCTCCTGCTCAGCAGGGCTGGCACAGCACCAACTCTGTCTCTCCTACCCCAATTTCCACCCAAAATCCTGCAGGGTGAGGGTGAGTGATCTGCTGAGAGGGGACAGAGCCAGGACAGCCAACCCAAACTGGCCATGGGATATCCCATCCCATGTGTTACTGTGCTCAGTAATAAAAGCCAAGAGACAGGAGGGCAAGGGCAGCAGCCTTTCCTGAGGTGTTTGTATTCTGAAGTTACTCATGTGTGTACCAAGGCCTTACTTCCCAGGACAGCTGGACATTGCCTACAGAGGGGAAGTAGAGGTAATTATTTTTATTTTCCTTTTTTTTCATGCATAACCTTTACTTTTCTTTATTAAACTTATTCCACAAGTTTTTAATCTTTTTATTCCACATCCCACCAAGGGGAGGGAGTGAAAGGGTCCCCTGGTGGGCACCTGACAGCCAGCCATGATCAACCCACCACACAGATAAACATAACAGGATAAAAGAGGAACATTAAATTATCATTCTATATCAGCCTCCTTTTAGCCACTGAAGAAGCTGAAATGAGACAAGTGTAAAGAAACTCCTAATGTGCTAATATTTCATCTACAAGAGCCTTTTGAATTCCAGACATGCAGCAGACAATTGCTGGTGCAGCCTTGTCAGTTCATGATACCCAGACAAGCTGTCATTAGGTGTTCAGGTAGCCTGCAATGGGTGCTCTTGCTCTGCTGCAACCCCAGCCAAATCTTTAGGTAGTCTCTTTTAATCTATCTGTGTACTGCAAAGTGATAAACCAGATTATGACCCACAATTAAATGTCTCCTGCATGATCCCACATATGGAGCTTATGAGAGCTGGGATGTTCAACACTTTGGCTCTTATAAATCCATGTTCACATAGTGTCAATTCTATGTCTAGGACCTGTTAAAGACCCTCCTCAGTCTGGAGAACCATGCAAAAGGGTGTTACCCTCTACATTAATGCCAGTAAAAACCCTGGCAAAGCCTGAACACAGATCATGATTGTCTATATCATTAAGTATTCAAGTGTATGAATAAAAATATGGTGAAAAACACACTCAGGAGGATAGGATGTTCTATATTAACAAAGAGGTAAATCTAGGGTTCAAAAAGTTTTGGGTCAAATTTTCTCTTAAAATACTTCCTCTGAATTTACTCCTGTACATTTTTATGCCAGTTTCAGCTTCATCTTTTAAACATTTTTTGTTCCTGAACAGCCATCAATGAAACCTCCTTTTAATTCTCCTGTTATTTTTCTGTTCTACCTGCCTTTAGAAAATGTATTTGAATAAGACCTTACATCCTTTGGCTCTGCCTTCTTTGAATGAGTTATGAATATGTTGGCTTCCCTTCCTATCTCCATCCCTAATCTTTGTTTATAAATTAAAGATAAGATTTTTCTCAGCATCTTTCCAGTGTAAATTCTTTTTCTTTTAGCTTATTTGCTTATCCAGTGTCCATTCTGTAGTCATAGAGAGACAGACTGAACTGCAGTGCAATGCAGTGAGCACTTTGTAATTGCTTCTTTGTGGAGGGCTCAGGGAATTTTCAACATGATAGCCCAGAGCAGTGCAAAGAAAAGGTGCTCTTGTACTTCTGTGTGAATGAACACCCTATGCTCACACTTCATAAAATGAGTACAAAGCTGTTATCTGAGAGCAGAAAGCACAACACTCTGAGAGAGAAAAGGCAGAGGCACCATCCCCAGGACTGGTCCAGAGCCACAGAGGTTCATGAAAAGGCTTCTGTGTGCACTGGCCAGGCTGTCACCTGTGAGTAGCTCTGAGGGGTCTTTACTGCTGCCAGCACAGCTGTGAGAAGAACACTCACAAAAAGTGAGTGATGAAGGGAGACTATTTTAGCCCTGGCATCTGGGCCTTTTGGCTGCCATTTGGAACAGGAGATGGGAGGAGCCTGGCAAAAGGAGATAATTGGATTCTTCCTGCCCCACTGAAGGCCATCTCAAGGCTTTAAAAGTAAAATTTTGCACCTTTTATTTTTTTTACTTTTATTATTTTGCTTTCCAGTGAAATGATTGCAGATGGCATCCATAATAGAGTTTGGGACCTGTGGCTCTGGAAACAGAGGGTGTCTGCTGAAGAGCAAAGCAGCATCCCTCAGTTTAGCAAAAACAAAGTGATGTTCTCATGAACACAGCTTTTATATTCCATCTTGAGGAAGATGTCACATTAGTAAAGATCAGTATCAAGTTGAATCCAGCTCAGCTGTAGATCCAAATTTTTCAGCTCAGATTCTCTTACACTTTACAGAAAATAAACTCCAATATATTTAGTCTGTAGCAAAACTGTAGCAGGAACTCAGCCAGAAAGGCACAATGTGAGTGTTTGCCCACCAGTTGACAGCCTCTCCTAAGAGTTATCATTAAAAATATAAAATAAATAGCCATAAAAATCTTAGAACACCTTCCACACTTATATACCTCGTTTCCAGCTACACAAATTAGGAAAAGGAACAATATATCTCAAGCAGCTTTCAAAAGCCTAAAATTTTATTCAGTTCAGGGTTCAAGTTTAGATTGAATTGGACAATTTACTAATTGCTTTTCAAAATGTTAGAAGGAAATTACTTTCTGTCTGAGACACTGTAGCCAAGGACTTCTCTAATGCATACATGTATTTTAATTGTTTTACTGCTGATTTAATGTGTTTTTCTAAGTGAAGGTGTGTTTTGGAATCTAATTTAGATGCAAGTTTTTCTTCTTTCAAATGATTTTATAAAGAGTACATACCAGCATTACTGTAATCATATTTTTACTGGTAATTTCTCTAAAGTTTTGATGGAAACCTGAATTCTTCAAGGAGGGAATTAACTCATGTGACACATTTTAGTTTACCTCTGCAGTGGTTAAACATGAAGACAAAAGGTTTGAAACGTCCCTGAAGCAGCATCCCAGTATCCTTGTCATCGTCTTGCCATGGACAGGGTGTCTCAAAAACAAAGGTTCATCCTACAGAGCTAAAAGTTATCTCCACTCTTGTCTAGAGGTTTTCTCCATGGATTAAAAATCACACTGCAGACTGGGTTGTTAGACACATATGAAAACTGACATAAAATTCAGGCTATTTAAAAAAAATTACTTAATGTAAAATTAACTATTAATTAAGAAGGGGAGATCAGAGGCTCATCCTTTCAAACTAACTCCATCAACAATGTATTTTAGCACATACTTTACTGCAAAAGCAACACCCACCAAGCTGTTGTCTTTCATCTGCCAGAAGGGATTAAGATGGGACTTCATTGTTTCAAGAGATTGCTAATTCTGTTTTGTTTGTTTGGGTTTTTTTTTAAGACTGTACTAATTCATTGAATATACACATAATGCATCAGCAAATAGTAGATATAAGCAAATAGTGGATGTTTTCTGCTTTTTTCTGCTGCAGTATGTAAACAACAGTCGAATAACTTAAATCAAACTCTCTTCTGTATGACTCCATCTTTCTTCTACTGTGTTACCATGAAATTATAGAACATCTTGTGTTGGAAGGGACCTTCAAGATGTCCTAGTTCAGCCTCCTACCACGTATGGGGACATTTTTCAATTGGCCAAATTGCTCAGAGCTCTATCCAAGCTGGCCTTACACATTTCCTGGGATGGGGCATCCAAAATTTCTCTGGGCAACCTGTTCCAGCATCTCACCACCATCACAGAAAATAATTTCTTCCTAATACCCAATCTGAGCCTCCTCTCTGTCAGTGTGAAGCACCTTTCCCTTGGTCTTGTTAAACCTCATGAGATTCCCATGGGACTCTTCTCCAGCTTGTCCAGGTCCCTCTGGATGCCATCCTGTCCTTCAGGTGTGACAACCTCACCACTCAGCTTGCTGCCACCTGCAAATTTACTGTGGGTGCATTCAATTGCTTCATCCACATCCTTAGTGAAGACTAAATAGCACTGGGCTCAGCTGGACCCCTGAGGGATACCACTTGTCACTGATATCTGTTGGGACTCTGAGCCATTGGCCACCACCCTCTGGATGTGACCATCCAGCCACTTCCTAATCCCCCTAACAGTCCACTCATCAAATCCATCTCTCTCCAATTTAGAAAGTAGGAATATGTGGGGGACCATGTCAAAGAGTTACAGAAGTCCAGGTAAATGACACCCATGTGCTTCCCTTGTCCACTGATGTGGTCACTCCATCACAGAGGGCCACTGAGCTGGTCAGGCAGGACCTTCCCATGCTGGCTGTCCCAAATCACCTCCCTGGTCTCCACATACCTTAGCTTGGCTTCTAGGAGGGTCTGTTCCCTGACCTTCCCAGGCACAGAGGGGTCTGACAGGGTGGTAGCTCCCAGGGTCCTCCTTTCTATGGTTTCCAAAAACAGGTGCAGTCCTTGCCCTTTTCCACTCACCTGGGACTACACCTGACTGCCATGACTTTTCAAGTGTCACTGAGAGCAGCTTGGCAACTACATCAGAAAAGTCCCTCAGGACTCTGGGTCCATCTCATTGAGTCCCATAAATGTATCAGGTTCTTTGAGTTGTTGAACCTGGCCTTTATAGAAAGGTGTTCAAAGCAGGTTTGGTGCAATGTATGGAAATGCTGGAGAAGGGTGACACACTGGCTGAATGCAGCAACCTGGACTGCTTGAACAGCTAATTCTTAGATCTCTTCAAAGCATTAGTTAAAAAAGTCAACATATAAACAAAAACAACAACAAAAAACCCCAACCCTCAAAGGTCTGTGTGCCTGCCCTGAATCTCAGCAAGTCTCAGGGCAGAGCTCTCTCCCCAGGGCAGTCTGCTACATGAGCAAGAACCCATCAGGGCTGCCACCTGCCTGGTGAAAAATACTCCAAGCCTTATAACACTTACACAGTGCTAATGGCTTTTGAGGTGCATCTGAGGGCACTTAGTTGAGCTTGAGTAGATAAGTCTCTGCCAGGGAGCACCAGCTCAGTCATTTGGATTTGGGAGATTGGCTGTGCTGAAAATGACTGTTCAGTAATGTGCTCCTTTGCATAGTTTTCATGCAAAATGAAGGCTAAACCTAAACATTTTGAGATACCTGTGGAACAAAATCAGTCAATTACTTTGAAGAAGGTAGAAGAGCTCAGGCAGGGGCTCTGAGCAATTTCTTTTCCATAGGATCTTCCTAATTTCTTGCTTCACATTTTCAATTAGTCCCTAATTCCCAAGCCCTGATTCATGGGGGAGTCTCATTACAAGGAGAGACTGGAAGAGCAGAGGTTGTTTAGTCTTGCCAAACAAAGGCTGACAAGAGATATGATTGCTGTCTATAAATATATCATGGGGGTAAGCAGAGCAGAAGGAAAAGCTAGAGGACAATGTTGTTGTAAGAACAAATGGGAATTAACTGGCAATGAATAAATTCAGGCTGGAAATTAGAAGAAGGTTTCTAGTCATAGGATCAGTGATGTTTTGGAACAGAATGGGCAAGAAGAGAGTGAGGGAAGAGGGAAATTACCTGTTTTAAAGAAAATATCATTTCAGGTTATGGAGAAAATTAGGATGTAGTGGTGTCATAACACACTCCTCATCCACTAGACTCTTCCCAACCCTATTTTTTAAGTATTTAAAATTTTATTGGTTAAAAATAATCTAACATTTAAGCTGTATTAGAAAACTCTGCCTGATTGGCATTTATGGGTGGAGGTTGTTCTATACATTCAGTGACATCTTCTGCAAAACAGGCCTTGGAAGGCATCCAGGAACACAGTATTAATCTGGATTATCTAGAGAGCAAGAAAGACTCTCACAAGTGCTCAGAACAGCATTCAGCTCATAGCAGTACATTTTTTGCAGACTTCAGTGAAAAATAATCATATCTGTTAGGAGGCAAAAGGGATTTAACTTTCAAGAGCAGAAGAAAATGGAGGCAAGAATAAAATTCAAGAAATGGAAAATTGCAGAGGGACAGGCATTCACATTCACACATTCTGTGGGCAAAGCAATTCACTCTGGTGAGTTGCACTGCACAAACCACAGCCCTGCAGCCACCACAGTGTTGAAACTGAGAGGATATGATGTGTCTTCATTTTTTTTTAAAATTTTGACTGTATGCTACCTCAGACGCTTTTATGTCCAGACAGACAATTTGCAGGTCAAAAAGAAGCACCTTTGTCTGCATATGCATCCAAGTTTGTGTACCTGCTTGAAAGGTATGTGACAGAGTCTGGGGGTAGAAAAGTGCAGTGTTGGCTGTCTAGGGGCTCCTCCTGGTTCATCTGGGAGGCAGTCACAGGCAAAACACTGCATCAGCCACTTATTAAACCTCTGCCACAGCAAATGGAAAGGTTTCCAGGCACCACAGAGCTACTGAGGCTAAATATTTAATTAATTTTTTATGCGCTTTACTGATGGATAAACAATGGAGTCACAGCTGTAGGTGTTGTTATCATGGTCATCCTCACAACTCCAGTGGTTGCCCTCCCGGTAGCTCTGTGATGAGGTGTGGTTGCTGAACCTTCCAGGGTGGGGCTCCTGTTCTTATTCTGCTCTTCCACAGTTTCCTGCAGTTTGAGGTCCTGGCAGAGGTTTGGATCTCCTGTGCAACAGCAAAACAAAACTGTAGTTACTAATTTGGGGAGAATAGGGCCCCAGAGAATGTAAAAGAAGGACCAGATTTTTTCCCAGGCTCATCTATTCACTGCATAGGAGGAGTGACAGTGTGAGTGCAGGAGTGACAGTGTGAGTGTGAGTGCAGGAGTGACAGTGTGAGTACAGGTGTGGCAGTGTCAGTGTGAGTACAGGAGTGTGAGTGTGAGTGTGAGTACAGGTGTGACAGTGTGAGTGTGAGTACAGGAGTGACAGTGTCAGTGCAGGAGTGACAGTGTGAGTGCAGGAGTGACAGTGTGAGTGTGAGTGTGAGTACAGGTGTGACAGTGTGAGTGTGAGTACAGGAGTGACAGTGTGAGTACAGGTGTGGTGTTTGGGAGCAGACAGTCATTAATATGGATGAAAAATCTCACTTAATAATTTGTACATATTATCACAAAAATCTCTTTGCTCAGAAAAAAAAACAGATTTGTTTATATATGATTGGAGATGTTAGACAAAATACTTAAGTCTTAAACCAAATCTTCTTTATAATCAGACTGTAGGAAGATTATTTTAGCAAAGTATTTGAGCTATTTAGGGAAGGAGTAAAAATATATACTATATCTCAATGTGAATTATTTATTCAACAAGGCAGCATATGAAGATGATGTGAAATCTGACAACACTTACATAACTGGCACATTTAAGGAGAGTATTTCTGGTTTTATTTGCAAATTATATTGTTTTCAATAAAATTATGCATTCACAAAAACACTACCCTTCAAAACGCAAACAGTGTGACTGATGTCAACATTGAAAGTAACACTGTAAGAAAAGAAACTCTTCTTAATATGTTCTGTCCATTTTAGAGAAAAAATAAATAAAATCTATGTTAGTGCTCATAGTAACACAAAAAGAGAAAGTAAAAAGACATGTAAAAAGAACACAGATTAAGGCCACACTAAGAATTTAAAATTACTAACTGTGGAGCCTGCTTGCATAGACGAGGAAGGTTTGGGGGTTCAAACTCTAAAGTCCTCACTGGAATCTCTTTTGGAATTTCAATCAGCTCTCAGACACTCCCTCAGTTCATATATCCACATCATACCTGTTCTACAGTGGGGGTGATTAACTACTGAGTAAATTACAAAGGGAAGTGGTAGATGCTCCTGCAGTAAAAGTCAAGATTGAATGTTTTTCTGGAATGTATCACATGACTTTTGAGTTGAATATGATATAAAAAAGTGACATCTAATTGTCCAGCATAAACATGAGATCATATTATAAGATCTACAGCTTTAAAAAATACCATAGCTTTAAAAATCTCCCAGTCTCCAGTGAAAAACAGTTATGTAAGAGAGGGAAAAGAGATAAGAACAAAATAAATTATTCACTACTTTATATGCAGCTGCAGTCTCAAATTTACATTTCTATAGCTGGTGTGGTAGATATAGTTTTTAAAAGGGAGGCTTATTGGTCTAAGTATCTTTTAAAGGAACAAAGATTTTAGCTAGTAATTTTTCAATTAAAACTAAGTGTTGCTAATTGTACAGATAAGCACTTGCAACTGTTTATCTTCTTTCCTCTGGGCTTCTCCAAGACATTTATCCATCTGCAGGTGAATGAGTTGTACAGTAAATACATCTTGTGGTGCAATTGCAGTAAAAAATGCTTTCAAAACTGAATGCTACTTGCAAATAAAAGGGGGAAAGGAATCCTAGATTGTGCTGTTGATTTGTAGCCTCTTCCAAAATTCAAAATGACAGCTCTTCAATATTAGATAAAAATGATGCAATAAGAGGTTCATAAAAAGTGAAGAAAAAAAAAATCCCTTCTTCCATAGAAACTAGCAGACAAATTCATATAAAGCAGAAACTAAAACTTTTGTTCACAGTCTGGGATCCAATGCTGGTCTGTGAGGTCAGACTCTCAACATTAATGTGGGTTTTTCTCCTGGCTCTTGATCTGACATCTCTCTCATTGGATAAACTATTTTTACTGTGTGAAAAAATAAACCAGGAGTCACAGATAAATGCTCTGAGAGTCGTAAGTTACCGTTTCTACTTCCAAAAACTATTCAGTCTTGTCATGCTCTTTAGCAAACAGCATTTCTCATCTTATCAAGGAGATAGTGCAAAAGCTGGCTGAAAAACATTTCTGCCCCATGAAAGTGACTGCTGTTTTTTCAGCTTCAAATCAGGACAACAGGTTTGAACATGGGTCAGCTGTCACCTAGGAAATTGCTTGTACCATCAGACTATTTAGAAAATAGCTTCACTTCCGCATTTCTTCCAGACCATTGGCATAGTCCTAAGAAATGTTTATAAGAAGACTTGGCTAAATTTCTGTGATTTTTGTTTGTTTCTATAAGAAGTCATTTTAAGCAAAATCTTTTTTTTTTCCCCTGGAAGATTTCTGACTGCCTTTAATTCTAATTCCCAGAAGTCACAGTATTCCTGGGCTTCTTTCTCAGATGAATCCCTGGTGGCTGCTGAGCCCTCATCACTGAAGGGTGTTGCTCTAGGGGCTTTCAGCTCCTTTTTCATTCCAAATGGGAAGTGAACAAACAAAGCAGATGATCTTTCAAGATCTGCTATATCTCCTTTGAGAACATGGTTTAGTGGTGAGCATGGTGGTGGTGCTGGGTCGATGTTTGATCTTTGTGATCTCAGAGGTCTTTTCCAGACTTTATGATCCTATGATTCTATAAATCCTACAGATAAAGTTCTATCTTGCCTGCACCCACATTTTGTCTACACCTGTTACACTGCTACAGGTTTTTCAAACTGAACACCATGAGTTAATATTGTCCCAGATTACAAATAACAATAATCAACACACTTCCACCCTAGAAAGATCTTTCTAATGGTCATCTGGTGTTTGGAGTGAAATTCCATGAAGTGTAGGTAGTTTGCTCTCCAAATAATTAATTTTTTTTAAAAGAGTATAAATTTGGGGTTTATTTTATATTTTTCAGGATATAGTTTCAAAATTAATACAGGGTTCTATGGACTGTGTGTTTGGTAAACCAGGCAAAGATGAACACACTTATGTGAACTCAGCCCAACCTTTCACCTCTCATGACTGTGGTGGCCTCATTCATACTCCTTGTAAAATGGCCCCAAAAAATAGCAATGACATAGGTGGCAGTTTGAGGGGTTGGAGTCGATAATAAAAGTCGAAAGATCACATTCAAGGGCAGTAGCTGAGCTTTCTCATGAAACCTGGGTAATGCCTATTTACTGTTTTCTGCTTCTGTCAGAGGCATTAATCTCACATTTCCTGAGTGCTACTTTTGATCAAAATCCATTTAATTTAAAAAGTTAAAGAGCCTGAAATGATACTGTTGTAAAAAACCTGCGCTGAATAGGGCAACAAATCCTCTTTTTCCCTTTTCACTCCCTGACACTTAAGGGTTTCTTAAATTAAATCTTACCCCCAAGACATATAGCTTATTCACTTTTGTTCCTCTTACATATATATTTAATCTGCTCAAAATATTTGTGTTATAATGCAGAATAATTTTTGAAACTTTGCTGGAAGGTTTTACTCTTTATCTCCCAGAGAATTTCTTAAAGATTTTACTCCTAAGCCAAATACACAAGCAAAACCCAAAAGAAAACATAGTCTTTGTTGCAGGTTTTCAGAGGACAAACATGTCCTAATTTGTTTCAGTCACAGACTTTGGACAGAATTACATGACAAACTTTTACAGCATTTGGCCCATTTTAATAATCTTGAACATAAATATTTTAAAAAGGCAGACTGAACAGGGGAACTTTTGTTGTTTTGGAAAAGGACCCTACAGTAACATGTTAAAGCTCTATAAAAGTCACTGATTGAGCCAGTGCATGTCTGGCACTTCAGAATCATGGAGTGGTTTGGCTTGGGAGGGACTCAGAGATCAGCCAGTTCTGTCCCCCTGCCATGGGCAGACCAGAAACCTAAACCTCAATTTATAGAGCATTCATGACCATCCTTAAATAAGACTCTGTAAACAGACTAAAATTCAGTTTATCTGAAGGTTTGATATAATTTGCTCTTCTTCATTGATGACAATTCAATACAGAATTACAGATTTGCCAGTCTGCTTGTTTTCCCTTTTCTGCATCTGTTTTCCCTTTTCACTTCTGTGTCTCAATGCAACTCATTTTTTGATCCTCAACATTTCTCAATAATAAAAATAAAATTGTGGTCTTAATGGGAATAATCTGCTCTTACCTTCAGAACTAAACCATGAAAACTATGTTAATACTTTATTAAAAGACTGGAATTAGTGAATATTATATTTCCCCTGCTAAACTGGTTACTGTTGTAAATGAGTTCTTTGTCACACCAACTTTCCATCACAGTCTTGTTACACAATTACCTTATGGAAAGCTCAACACTGCATTTAATGTCCTGATCTGTAAATGTTTCCCCAGCTTAACTTCTCTCTTTAGCACGGCAATGTCTCATTGAAATGGATAGTTTCATTAAGTTCTTTAAATTATTGGTATTTATCATTCCTACAAATGCATCCCTAGAAGTCTCTTCCACTAGAAAGCCCATTATAGTAGGATTAGTGCAAGTAGAGAAGATAAAAAAGTCTCTGTCCTCCAGGTTCTTATTCAGACATTCACAGCTAGAAAAATTATTGTAAAACTTATGATAAATTAAATTAAATTATGAAGAAAACCTGAAGTTTATATGACTGCATAGCTGTACCTGAAATGAGTGGCAATCAGACACCTGCAGCTGGTGGGTAGAGAAATAAAGTGACTTTATGCCAGAACTAGGAAAGAATTTTATATATTCCAAGCTTTAATACCATACATTTACCTCTACATTATCTTATCTTCCAAGTATTTCACATGTAAAAAAAAAGTGCTAGAAAAAATACTAGAAACTAATTTGGTTTTGGTTTTGGGTTTTTTTTCTTTGTTTGTCTGTTGATTGGTTGTTTTTTTCTGTTTGGTTTTTTTTTTGTTTTTTTTGTCTGTTTATTTTTAGTTTATTTGTTTTTAAAGTTTTTTATTATTATTATTTTTAATAAATGAAGGCAGGATTAACAGATTGTTAGAAATATCATTGATGGATATGTAACACTTAGAGATTTTTATTTGCCTTGCACAGGATAGTCCTTGCAGAAAGTCTAATTGGAAAGAAATTTTTTTTTTTGCAATAGAGGGTAAATATTTAATTTGCAGCACATAATCCAGATGAATGTTACATGAGTGCATTTGTGACAGAGTGGATTTATATAAAGTGGGGAAGAAAAAAGAAACACAAATTTAGGGTAGATAATATCACAAATTACACCTCAGATTATTAATGGTCCATCATATGGCTCCACCTCCACAGCAGGTACTCATTAAAGGAAGATGCAGAAGGAGATTATACCTTGTATTTTTCCTCAAGAATGTAAAGTTTTGGGGGTTTTCTGGGTGTTTTTTGTAAATAATGCCTAGAAACAGAAGCTGTAGTGAGCTGCTTTCTTTCAGAGAGAGGAGGATTTGCAGTGCTGAGCACAAACAGAAACTCTGAGCCCTTTGCAATCCACAGGGCTCCTTCCAGATGTTGGAAGAGTGGAGTAAAGTTGGTGCAGTGGAATTTGGCCTCATTCAGTGGTCATTTCTTAGTCAACCCAGTCCAGTTACAGGCACATGCTTAATCTTGGTGACTGAATAATTGATAAAGTGAACTTGTATATTTTCTAAAAGTCATAAATAATTTCATAAGGTTGTTTCCACTGTGGCACTCAGTAAACCACAGCTAAAAAAGCTGTTCACAATTGCTGAAAGATTATATCTTTCCTGTTCTTAATTTTCCTGTCATTTTGATTCAATTCATGTGCTTGGTGGGGGCAGAATATACTTTATTTTTATCTTAAGTATATTCCTGCAGTCACCTCGTGGGTTTCATTCTATTGTTTTATGGGCATCAGTCATTCACATTTCACTGTTTGAAATAAAGTGCAGGAGAAAATCAGTGTGATTAACACAGCAGTTAGGTTGGCTGTTCCAGCTCTGAAAGTGTCATTCCAAGGTGAAACTGGAATCCTATTGGCATTTTGTGTGAGCTTTATGTAAAGCCCACAGTTTGTTTCAAATTAATGTTGTCCATATGTCTGATAATTCATTTTCCTATGAATTTCTTTTCCTGAGATGTTCTTAGCTCAGAAATAGCAGTAAGAGCAATATTCCCAAGCTTATCAAAATAGGTGGGAATTTTGCCAAACTTTCTGTACAGATATTGAGAATTTCAATGTATTTAAGTTTCAGACTCTGCAGGTTCATATTTTTATGGTGTACAGCACCCAAATCCTGTCTGGAGATAATGTAATAAAGTGTTATATATAAAATAATGTAACTCTTTCTGGAAAACACCTGGATAGGATCAGGGTCTTATACACCACAAAGACTGGAGCTGCAGCCACCCTGGACACCAGGTCAGTTCTCTAAACACATTAAAAATACTGTGAAGTAATAATCTCCTTATTGGTGATCCTCTACACAACCATAAATGTCACAAATCATCATCCTGTGTTCACAGCAGCCTTTTGTCCAATTCTATTTTCACAGATTATTGTGTGTGGCTGCAACAATGCAGATCAGCCTTGCTTCTACATTTTAAAATTCCTGTCATCCCCAGAGCTTCCCCTCACTTTTCTCTTTGAGTTGGCTTTGACAGAACTTCAGCTCATCCCATCTTGATCAGGTTTTCAACAGATTAATAAATAAACATTTGATTATGCTGAGATGTGGTACAATTTTTCTTTGTTGATATTCTTTGTGGCATACTTAAATATTATTTAGATGAAGACACTTTCCAAGGAAATTACTC
Organism: Notiomystis cincta; assembly: GCA_013398075.1. Taxonomy (NCBI): domain Eukaryota; kingdom Metazoa; phylum Chordata; class Aves; order Passeriformes; family Notiomystidae; genus Notiomystis; species Notiomystis cincta. Next base: position 55,648 of record VZRX01016002.1, on the reverse strand, counting down.
TCTGTAGGAGCCTGAAAGTGGCAAATTTATAAAAAAAAAACCCAAAATATATTGGAAACTGTGCAGTGTTTCATGCATGTGAATAGATGGAAGTAGCTGGTTATGGAATTTTAATGGCTAGATTATAACCCCTATTTCTATAAAGAGGCACAGTTATTACAGTTTGAAGTATGTTGTAATTTTTAAAAAGTAATTGTACATGGATTCTCCTAAACCAATAATACATCTCAGACTGATTTCCTGCATTTAATACACATTATGACACAAAAAGTGGTGAGTCTTCAGCATGAGCCTTAAGACCTAGGGGAAAAAAATTGCATTTAAATTATGTTTATTCAAAAGACCTTTTTTCCTTCTGCAAATCTGAAATGTAGATTTAATTGTTTCTTGTTCTGATTAGGATTAAAAAAAAAAAAAAAAGGAAGTCCAGATACCCAGAATGAAAATAGAAGTTAGAGAAATAAAGGTGTTATTCTCAGTCAGCCCCTCAGTAGGTGTTGAACTGCTTTTCTTTGTGGTTTTGGCTTTTTTGTGGCATAACCACACCATTCCAAGGTCATCCTTTTGCCTGTCAGGTCTCATCATGATGGGGCTCTGAAACTTCCAACTTTAGTGTGAAATATCATCTATACCTACATACTGATATACCAATATACCCTTATACTGATATACCTAGATCTAGAAATGTATCTATATAACTCTCTGTTAATATCTATTAATATCTATAACTAGCTATTAATTTCAGTCCTCCTGCTATTTTTGGTCAACATCACTGAAATAGCTGTGATTTCTGTAACTGCTGGGACACAGAACTGAAGATCTTGAAATGGCACAGTAAATATTTGCAGGTGACCATGTCCTGAGCATGAATAAGGGGGGAGTCCTGTGTCCAGTTACACAGGGCTGAGCAGACCCCCTTGGTCTCAGGAAAGGGACTGATCAATACTGGAGCCAATAAGTAACTGGGTTGGAACTCCCCTCCCCAGCAACTCAAAATTCTACCTTGTCTCAGCACCCATCAAGGAAAAGATCACAAACATTAAGTGCAAAGTAGCTCATCTGACTGATAAGTTTCTCATTTCCCAAGAAGACACTTGATTTTTGCTGAAGAAGTCTCTTAAAACTTCTCTTCAGAGACATAGAAACCTTGAGAAATCAACATGTTCTTCCCCTCTCTCCTGATAATGAAACTCACTGCTTGTTATTGTGTTTAAAAGTCCATTATCATCGACTTATACTGTGTCCAAAGCAGCAATTTGGTTCAGAAAATCCTGCTTTGTTTGCCTGTTTGATTTTAATTTTTAATCTCTGTTATCTCCAGACAGAAAATAACAAGTTAACATCATCTCTGTATGGGTGTGGAAACAGCAGTACTTACTTGAGTGGACTGAAGGAGTGGAAGAAGGGACTCAAAGGAGTCATAAATCTCATCATCTCAGCTTCTTGTGCCAAGATTTGACACCATCCATGATAGATTTGATCCATCCAATCTGACAAAGAAATTGTCAAGCTCCCTGTGTGAGGGATGCATTGGAACCTCAGCTCTTTCCTTCCTAGGCAAGCAATGGCCCCCTCCTTTCCAGACATAGATACAACTCCTCTGAATATGTGACTGCTCAACAGACACTGAACTCAGTGGTTGTCAAATATCTTATTACATTTGACAGAGGATTAATACATCACAAAGCATTTTTTACTCGTTTCTTCCTATTTAAAATTTGTTTCAGAACCTCCATATTCAAATAGGCAGAAATTCCCATTATTTTTATTCTGAGCCAATGTTATGGTCTACTTCCTATGCCAGCCTTTATCATATTGCATTTTTTATTCATTGTCAGTGATTCCTGTCCAATCCCAATTGGATTGTTGGGATGAAAATCTCTTTTGGTCTTAATTTTTTAAATGTTATTGAAGTTTTTAATTTCTTTAGTTTTCCACGAGGCTGATATTTATTTAGACCATTGCAAGATCATATTTTCTGACTACTTTCTGTCAAGGTTTTACCAGAGCTGCTTGATAAGTATGATTTTTGATCTCCACTGGCATTGTTCTTTCTGAGCCAGCCTTGGATCCCATCAGCCTTTTGCATGGATATGTCACTCTGCTGACTCACAGCCATCCCATGATTTACAGGCACACCCAGGTCCTTGTCAGCTTATCTGTATTCTGAGGTCCCAGCCACTACCAGAAGTCCTTATTATCTCCTAATAACACACCCTTATTGTCTGCTTATTTATTTATTTATTTATTTATTTATTTATTGCTTCAATTCAGACATTTTAGGCTAGAAGGTCGTCTCTTCCTTTCTGAACCTGCCCCAGACTGAGAGAGGAGTGCCTCCTGACACTGTGTCACTGTGGTAGCCCCTTCTAAATGAACAGTCAAAAGTGGACAGAAGAAGTAGCTTTGACTTTTTTAAAAAAAGTTTTCACACTGTATGTCAGTTCTTCTTTGATTTCCCCTTCTTTAGGGTGAAAATTTCTTGGAAAATATTTTCTTTTTTCTTGCATACAGATATGGGTGTTAATTTCATGTAATATGTTCGAAAAGCAAGAAAAAAAGTTGTCATTTTTTACCAAGTATCTGAAATCTAAAATCTAACAGAGGAGAAAATATGAAAGGAATGAATGAGTCACCAGACGTGAGAATATATTTAAGAATTAAAGCATAATGAGTAAGTTACTGAGGTACCAAAAGTGGATCTTTTCAGTTCCAACTTTCTATCTACTTCTTCCAAATACTGTACACTTGGGAATGTTGTCAGTAACCACTGGTCTGCTGCTCCAGCCCTTTGATACTTTCCAGGGCTGCCTCTGCCTCCCCTTCTATCATCTCATCTGAGTGAGATTTACACTCACTCTCAGATAAAAAACTTGCTTGGTTAATTCAGCACATTAAATTCTCCAACAGGAGTTTTCTCATTCCTAAGTGTTTATAATTCCAAAATTCCTGTTCAAATCCCAGTCAACTCACAGGGGCTTCCTGATGTTCATCCTGTGCTCTTGGACACCAAGACAAATCTGTTTTGGGGAGAACCTGGCTCAAGTGACAGCCCAGTTATTCCTCTTCATGAATGCAAATATGGAAATATTCTTCCTGTTTTTTCTGGTTGCTGTATCTGTTTGCCAATCAATGGCAAAAGGGAGGGTGCTTTTGGGCAGAGTAATGCAAGAAAAAATGTAATTAATTGAGGGAGGTAAATTTAGTTGGCATGAAGCAACACTAACAGGTTGGGCATAAAGCCCTTTTTTTTCTTCTGTAGAGATGGAATTTACAACGAGGAAGATTGAGTACTTTTGCCAAAAAACTGAGTGCAATTGAAGAGTAGACTTCATTTTACATATATACATGGGTCACTGGTCATACTCCCAGCTGGATTTAGGGAAACATCACAATCTCTCACATGGCCTTCTCCAATATATTAGATTGGATGGTAAATAGGGAGCAGTGGAATTCTGCATCCTGGGCACTGAACTCGAATGTGGGCACCTTCTCACCTCTGAGCAGGAGTGCAGGTTGGTGTGATGAGTGTAGGTTCAAGTGCTGGGGCTGAGCCCAGCACCAAGGCCATGAATTCCAGCACAGTGGAATTGAAGTGCTCATGGCTGCTCTCATCCATACTCAGGCAGATAAGCAGCTTTGAAAGAATTCAAGGTGTCCATAATATTCAAAAGTTCATATGGACACCATTAATTCAAGGTGTCCATAATATTCTATGCAGTTTAATAACTGCTGCAGGTTCTAAAAGCTCTGAAAACCGGTCCCTCTTTGTACTTTTTTCCAAATTTGTCCTCCCTCCAGAAAACTCCCTTCAGTTTCCCTATCTATAAACGAGGTGAGAGAGGGGGAAATCTTGTACTCTCTCTAAGAAGGGTGTTTGAAAATGGCTAAGGAACAGCTCCTGCAAAGCAAATGACTTTAAAATAAAAATTTGGTAATAGATTTAATCAAAACGTTTTGATCTTTTCCTTTTAAATATATTTGGAGAGAAAATGTCTCAATCCTGAACAGTCAAACTCAGATAACTTTACCAGAGCAGTTAAGAAATAACAGAGGAAAGTGTGGGATAGAGAAATACCCAAAGTGAGATAAGCTTTTAAACTGAGAGCTGCAGCAAGAACACAGCCCATTAATTAGGATGATTATTTATATTTCACATTTCTATAGCACTATTCATTTGCAACAAGCATTTATAACTATATATAGATGCTGCAGAGAGGCTCCACAGTGAGGACCTTTTCCACAGCAGCTCTTCCTGGAGGATGGTGTTCTGTTGATACAGGATATTTACCTCAGAAGTTGGGCAAAACAATTTTATCTAAAGACTCCAGTCAATCCCAGCTTACAGAGAAACAGAATTTAGCTATTCCAAATGCACACGAAAGGCAGTCCTTCAGGAGTTTAAAAACAAATTAAAATCTTGTTTTCTTAGTGCAGTTATGGAGTTTCTGGCAAATTGAGAGTTTTCTGCTGGAATGTTTAAACTGCAGGCTTTTCATGGGACAAAGCTTAAAACTGCAACTGAAATTTATAAAAGTGACTGCTTTTTAACAAAAGAATATCCTAAGATTTGTTGGATGAAAGCAAGCTAGGAATTTATCTGAGAGGAAATAACTGTTTGACTTTAAGCAGAAATCATTTTACCCTGCTCTCACTATGAAGCCACTCTTCAAATAAGATTAAATTACTTTTAGCAATAAAGAGTAAAGACTTGCCCTATAATGGAAGTCAATGTTAAAATTTTATGTCCAATGAATCTAGACTTACCTATCATATAGATTTTTAGCATGGTTTTTCTCCTTTCTACAGAGCACCAAAGGGAATTTTTGCTCCTCTGATTCAGCTGTGATGTGTTACCAGTTGCAGTAATTGGGGAGTTGTTGGAGGTTTGTCCATAAATGAAATTCAAGACTCATTTGTGTAGTGGTGTAAAGGATCTTTTCCAATGTTGACTTAAATTTCTAAGGCTTTAACTTATGTCATGGCAAGACTGTACTGAATCCTACAGAGAAATAAAATAGTAGTAATAATAACAAAATAATAATAACAATAACAACTACTACTACCATTACTACAATGTATTAACACAACAACAGAAATTCCAAAATGTGTTAACTCTTACTTCTAAAAATATACAGGCTAAGTGGACAAAATAAACATGTAAAAGGCATCAACAAAATAGATTCTGCATTTGCAGCTGAGATTAGGACCTGGGGCAACTCCAGCTAGAGTAGAAATGTTTTAACCATTGAGCTGAGTTGGTTTTGAAAAAACAAACAAACAAATAAACAACAACAACAACAACAACAACAACAAAAACAACAAAAAACCCAAACCCAAAAATCTTTGAAGTCCTTTCTGCAGGACAGCATGGTTCCAACAAAGACTGGCAGACCTCCAGGTCTCCAGTTTCTGCCCTCGCTTCGTAGATAATGAGAAATACAAAGGTTTCAGCATGTAAAGCCCAGTATTTTCAGGTTTTGGGAGCAGTTACAGTGGGAGAGGCTGTTCCTCTGCCTGGTCAGGGACAGAGAGAGGAGCAGAGAGAGAACGAGGAGCAGGGACAGACTGAGGAGCAAGGACAGACTGAGGAGCAGGGACAGACCGAGGAGCAGGGACAGAGTGAGGAGCAGGGACACACTGAGGAGAAGGGACAGAGCGAGGAGCAGGGACAGAGTGAGGAGCAGGGACACACTGAGGAGCAGGGACAGACTGAGGAGCAGGGAGAGAACGAGGAGCAGGGACACACCGGGGAGCAGGGACAGACTGAGGAGCAGGGACACACCGAGCTCTGTCTCTCGGGACACGCCCGGAGCTGCGGGCACAGAGCCGAGCGAGCCCTCCCCGGGCAGCGCTCCGAGTACGGGATGGACGGGAGGGAGCCGAGCTCGGGGCAGCTGCTCCTCCCTGGGTCCCACAAGGAAAACACTCTCTGTGCTCTCGCAGAGCTCGGGGCAGCTGCTCCTCCCGGGGTCCCACAAGGAAAACACTCTCTGTGCTCTCGCAGAGCTCGGGGCAGCTGCTCCTCCCTGGGACCCACAAGAAAAACACTCTCTGCGCTCTCGCAGAGCTCGGGGCAGCTGCTCCTCCCTGGGTACCACAAGAAACACTCTCTGTGTATGAGACAGCACTGCGGGGAGGGGGATGAGCCCAGCGCTCCCGGGATGTGCCTGAGAACAAACCCTCAAGCAGGACAAGAGCAGCGGAAGCAGGGAAATTAATTAGCTGCAGCTAAGTAAAGGAGGCTAGAAATACTCACAGGCACTGGTAGAACAGGCAAGCAAAATAATTTGCAAGAATTCAGTGAAGAAAAGGAAACGGAATAATAAAGAACCCATGATTCCCTTTAAAAAGAATCGCCTGAAAAGAAAGAGCTGCTTGTATTTTATTAGGTTTGCATTTAAACTAGGGATAAAAAAGACACATAGTTTGGGGTTCTTTTCCCTACAATTTACTTGGTCTATTTTTTTTTTTTTAGCTAATATGTAAATTTTTTACAAACTGAAAACTTGCTTTAAATGCAGTGGAAAAATAAAAGAGAGAGAAAATTAAAGGCACCTACAGTTGCCAAATGCATCAATAGTAACATCAGGACATTTATGATGGACTATCAGTTATATCAGTAACATGTAGTTTCCTAACAATATCTGCCTTGTGATTGACTGTTTTGCTGTGTACTTGCTGAGCTTTCCTAATAGATCAGGAACTCAAAAGAAAGTTTCCCCTATACAGAAATCCCCCATTTAACAAAGTCTGAGTTCTCTGTGAAATCATTTGCCCACANTTTATAACTATATATAGATGCTGCAGAGAGGCTCCACAGTGAGGACCTTTTCCACAGCAGCTCTTCCTGGAGGATGGTGTTCTGTTGATACAGGATATTTACCTCAGAAGTTGGGCAAAACAATTTTATCTAAAGACTCCAGTCAATCCCAGCTTACAGAGAAACAGAATTTAGCTATTCCAAATGCACACGAAAGGCAGTCCTTCAGGAGTTTAAAAACAAATTAAAATCTTGTTTTCTTAGTGCAGTTATGGAGTTTCTGGCAAATTGAGAGTTTTCTGCTGGAATGTTTAAACTGCAGGCTTTTCATGGGACAAAGCTTAAAACTGCAACTGAAATTTATAAAAGTGACTGTTTTTTAACAAAAGAATATCCTAAGATTTGTTGGATGAAAGCAAGCTAGGAATTTATCTGAGAGGAAATAACTGTTTGACTTTAAGCAGAAATCATTTTACCCTGCTCTCACTATGAAGCCACTCTTCAAATAAGATTAAATTACTTTTAGCAATAAAGAGTAAAGACTTGCCCTATAATGGAAGTCAATGTTAAAATTTTATGTCCAATGAATCTAGACTTACCTATCATATAGATTTTTAGCATGGTTTTTCTCCTTTCTACAGAGCACCAAAGGGAATTTTTGCTCCTATGATTCAGCTGTGATGTGTTACCAGTTGCAGTAATTGGGGAGTTGTTGGAGGTTTGTCCATAAATGAAATTCAAGACTCATTTGTGTAGTGGTGTAAAGGATCTTTTCCAATGTTGACTTAAATTTCTAAGGCTTTAACTTATGTCATGGCAAGACTGTACTGAATCCTACAGAGAAATAAAATAGTAGTAATAATAACAAAATAATAATAACAATAACAACTACTACTACCATTACTACAATGTATTAACACAACAACAGAAATTCCAAAATGTGTTAACTCTTACTTCTAAAAATATACAGGCTAAGTGGACAAAATAAACATGTAAAAGGCATCAACAAAATAGATTCTGCATTTGCAGCTGAGATTAGGACCTGGGGCAACTCCAGCTAGAGTAGAAATGTTTTAACCATTGAGCTGAGTTGGTTTTGAAAAAACAAACAAACAAATAAACAACAACAACAACAACAACAAACAACAAAAAACCCAAACCCAAAAATCTTTGAAGTCCTTTCTGCAGGACAGCATGGTTCCAACAAAGACTGGCAGACCTCCAGGTCTCCAGTTTCTGCCCTCGCTTCGTAGATAATGAGAAATACAAAGGTTTCAGCATGTAAAGCCCAGTATTTTCAGGTTTTGGGAGCAGTTACAGTGGGAGAGGCTGTTCCTCTGCCTGGTCAGGGACAGAGAGAGGAGCAGGGAGAGAACGAGGAGCAGGGACAGACTGAGGAGCAAGGACAGACTGAGGAGCANTTCTAAGGCTTTAACTTATGTCATGGCAAGACTGTACTGAATCCTACAGAGAAATAAAATAGTAGTAATAATAACAAAATAATAATAACAATAACAACTACTACTACCATTACTACAATGTATTAACACAACAACAGAAATTCCAAAATGTGTTAACTCTTACTTCTAAAAATATACAGGCTAAGTGGACAAAATAAACATGTAAAAGGCATCAACAAAATAGATTCTGCATTTGCAGCTGAGATTAGGACCTGGGGCAACTCCAGCTAGAGTAGAAATGTTTTAACCATTGAGCTGAGTTGGTTTTGAAAAAACAAACAAACAAATAAACAACAACAACAACAACAACAACAACAAAAACAACAAAAAACCCAAACCCAAAAATCTTTGAAGTCCTTTCTGCAGGACAGCATGGTTCCAACAAAGACTGGCAGACCTCCAGGTCTCCAGTTTCTGCCCTCGCTTCGTAGATAATGAGAAATACAAAGGTTTCAGCATGTAAAGCCCAGTATTTTCAGGTTTTGGGAGCAGTTACAGTGGGAGAGGCTGTTCCTCTGCCTGGTCAGGGACAGAGAGAGGAGCAGAGAGAGAACGAGGAGCAGGGACAGACTGAGGAGCAAGGACAGACTGAGGAGCAGGGACAGACCGAGGAGCAGGGACAGAGTGAGGAGCAGGGACACACTGAGGAGCAGGGACAGACTGAGGAGCAGGGACACACCGAGCTCTGTCTCTCGGGACACGCCCGGAGCTGCGGGCACAGAGCCGAGCGAGCCCTCCCCGGGCAGCGCTCCGAGTACGGGATGGACGGGAGGGAGCCGAGCTCGGGGCAGCTGCTCCTCCCTGGGTCCCACAAGGAAAACACTCTCTGTGCTCTCGCAGAGCTCGGGGCAGCTGCTCCTCCCTGGGACCCACAAGAAAAACACTCTCTGTGTATGAGACAGCACTGCGGGGAGGGGGATGAGCCCAGCGCTCCCGGGATGTGCCTGAGAACAAACCCTCAAGCAGGACAAGAGCAGCGGAAGCAGGGAAATTAATTAGCTGCAGCTAAGTAAAGGAGGCTAGAAATACTCACAGGCACTGGTAGAACAGGCAAGCAAAATAATTTGCAAGAATTCAGTGAAGAAAAGGAAACGGAATAATAAAGAACCCATGATTCCCTTTAAAAAGAATCGCCTGAAAAGAAAGAGCTGCTTGTATTTTATTAGGTTTACATTTAAACTAGGGATAAAAAAGACACATAGTTTGGGGTTCTTTTCCCTACAATTTACTTGGTCTATTTTTTTTTTTTAGCTAATATGTAAATTTTTTACAAACTGAAAACTTGCTTTAAATGCAGTGGAAAAATAAAAGAGAGAGAAAATTAAAGGCACCTACAGTTGCCAAATGCATCAATAGTAACATCAGGACATTTATGATGGACTATCAGTTATATCAGTAACATGTAGTTTCCTAACAATATCTGCCTTGTGATTGACTGTTTTGCTGTGTACTTGCTGAGCTTTCCTAATAGATCAGGAACTCAAAAGAAAGTTTCCCCTATACAGAAATCCCCCATTTAACAAAGTCTGAGTTCTCTGTGAAATCATTTGCCCACACTGGAATATAAAATCTCTTAATAAGCCCACCTGTTTTCTCCAGACTTTGTAGGAGCTTTGTTGTTTAGTTGTTTGGGTTTTTTCTATACTGTAGAACAAATCTAATGTTATGTTTATCCAAACTGGCAGATTTCTTATATTTCTAAACCCTAAGCTAATTTTGTTTGCATATTTAAACTTCCAAATAGGAATTTTGAAAGGAGGGATAAATGTTTATGGGCTTGTGTACACTCAGTGTACTCAGGTTATTTGGCAAGATATTGTTGGTTAAGGGCTGGACTTGCTGATCTTGGAGAAACCTTAATGATTCTGTGATCCTATTCCTCTGTGAATCAGGACCCAAAGGCCAGGTAGGATATTCTAGGGTTCTCAGAAGGTGTGGAAAGCCTTAGTACTGGGTATTTGTATCAACTCCCTAACCAAAAACAAATTTGGAAGAGAACTGAAGTGTTACATTTACAGAGGTGAATACTTTTCCAGGCTCTACTGCACATAGTAACTGGATTGTTTGCTTACTGTAGTGGAAGCTTAGGAAATCTTGTCATGTTTAGACACTAAACTATAATTGATTACAGACTGAAGCCAAATCTCACACATTGTTTCCATTGGAAGCAGAAGTAGGTGTGATCAAAGCACTGAAATAATGGGAATTAAAAACTCTCTAAGACTTTGCTGCCCTAGTGGAAAATAAATAAATAAAACCCCTAAGAACCTGATTAACTTCTGTGGGATTATACACCCATTGAAATTTGAATATGTGTTTCAATGTCTAGCAAAAGCAAGGTTGTAATCTGAAAGAAAAAAAAAAGGAAAGAAAAAAAAAGAAAAGAAAGAAAAATAATCCAAAGTTATTTCCACAAAATGAATGCTTAAAAAACAAAGACCTAAAGTACTTTAACAATTTATTTTAGTCCCTGGGCTACATTCTCATCATCTTTAATCTTTTTCTCAGTTTTCTTTTTTCCTTTAACAATTTATTCATTGTTGTTAATCATGCTGCTTTCAGAAATTAAAAACTTCCTGATTAATTAGCACTTGAGATAGATGTATTTAAAAGCAGTTATGTATTTGGAGCTTTGGAGTTTTAAAAAAAGTCTTATTAAAGTTAGCATCCAGGTTGACTCTAGAGAATTCATAAAAGGAAAAAGGGGGTTTAGGTTTTAGGTATTTTACAGGTGTCCCATATTTTCCAAGGTGCAGAATTACAAATGCCTGTTAAGAGACGAAATAATTTGCTTCAAATAAATGGTCCCTTTTATGGTTTATCATCATCTGATAAGCCATTATTTATCTGACAAAGATGAATATTTCAGTTATTATCCTGCAAAACACAGGCTTAAGTCTGGCACCATGACTTAACCTGTTATTTGGACTAGAAATAGTGCAGGTAAACCAGTGACTACCTCTTGTGAGATGAATGGCAATTTGGAACAGCTTGCAATCCAAATGGTATTGTGTTGCAAAACTATTTCTTTAAAAGACACTTTATCAATGTACAGCCAGGTAAATACATTTGAAATAAAGTTGGTAATCCATAAATAAACAAATATGTGAAGTATCTTGGTGATTTTGGCCTTCTCCCCTGTTTGAATATAATTTTTAGTGTACAAACTTCCTCTGGAGAGTGGTCTGAGAATCTAAATTGTCTTCATAGGTGATTTCTAAAGTTGCCTTTCTAGACTGCCTGCCTTGGAACTCTGGTAGATCCCAGGCAGTGTTTAAATGCCTGTGCTCCAGTTCCAGGCTGCTGCATTGCACCCAGACCTCCCACATCAAATACTCTTTGTTTTATAGCTCAGAAAATTTGAATTGCCTCATCATCTTATCCCCCATATAAATTAATCAGTATTTCAAAAGATTCCAAGGCCCTGCTTATTTTTAAAGTAAGCCATATTTACATCTTTATGCATTTTTGAAACCAGCTATAACTGATCTCAATCAATTTCTATTATTTTAAAAAATCTGGGTAGGGAATAATACCTTCTGTGCACTGCTAAAAGAAGTGTTCCAGTGTGGGCTGAAGCATCTTTCTGCCTTTCCCATGCATGAAAAACACAAGGGAACTTTGTAACAGCTCTATACTGGATATCTAATTATCATGCAATTTCAGTTTCTGTCAGTCCTCAGCATTTCCTAGAAAAACAATTTATTTTTGACAAGACAGGACCAGAGTTATATTTGCACTTATAAACTCCTGTTTCACCTGTTCATTTCTTACCACTTTGTTCTGGTAACCATCTTTGCCTTTATGCATGGCAATATAAATCCATGAAAATGCTACTTTTGATCAGCAGTTTTCCAAGATGCTGCACTACCTCCTTGTAGACCATCAAGGGCCATTGCAGCATTTCATGCCCTGTCTGGGATAAATGATGAGGGTGCAATCTGCAGTTCCAAGTCAAAGCTATCATTTGAATCAATGTCTGTGTTAAAGTGCTGTTGTCACCCCCTACTAACAGCTCTGTGCTCACTGCTCAGACCTCCTGCTTCCATTTATTATTTTGGCAGCACAAAACAGGTGATTTTTTTTCCCCCTGAAAGCTGTGGGACACTGTACTGAAACAATTCTCTAATATTGATTTAGAAAGAGTACCTATTAGCTTTTGTTTTCTGTCACTGTGTTGTCTCAACACCTGCAAAAATTGCTTCTAATAATGGGGTATTTGATTCTTTGAAAAATGGGGGCTTGGACATAGGTTGGGTTTTCATTTCAAAAACGTTTTTCTCACAAATCCAGTAATGATGGAAATACACGTTTTTTTAAATGGGTAATACTGGTTATTTACATCACAGAAGTGTGTAAGTCCTTCAAAAAAAAAAAAATCAGACCCTTTATGTAGGGTACAGGCTACACAAAAAGGTCTTCATGTCATATTAGCACTCATTTTACCTCTTTTACTTATATTTTTAACATTAGTTAAATAAGTTAGTATTTTTATTATTAGTAGTAGGAATCTTAGTCTTGAAATAGTCTATTAGGAATAAAACATTTCTGAGAGGCAATTAGGAATTAATGTTGACAGGGCTTTAAACTGAGGCATTATTGGCAGCTTTCAGGAAAATGATCTGGAGGGAAAAGACAATTGATTAAGATTTGAGTTTCTCCTCCCCTAAAATATTAAAAATCAAAGTAGCAAAAATACATAAAAAGACTTTGTGTCTGCAAGCTTGTAACAGTGTGGGTTTTTCATGAGCTGAAAGGGGATTTACTGGTGTGTGATAAGTTGCTAAAAGATGTGTCATTTTTCATATAGATTCTTTCACAGTGTAAGCCTGTCTTTGTGTTGTCACTTAAATGCTACCCAGTACTGTAGCAGTTTAAATTGGCATTATTAACATTTATTTCCACAGCTAGATGCTAAAAGAATTTTGGTTTTGCTTCTACCTGTCTGTATTTCTAGCCACAGTTTCAATGATGACAGAATAATAGTAATCAAAGGGCATGAGAAAATTAAAAATAAAGAGAAATCAAGTACTTATGCCAATCAATCACTAACTGTATAGATTAGAGACAAATGTAAATCTCCTCTTCTCAGAGATGTTAGTTTAACTCATGTCATAATGTATAATTCACATTTCAAAGGCTGTATAATAAAAATTGCCCTTTATATTCAAAATACAAATTGGCTGTTTCTCATTTACATAGCTTTCTCTTCCTTGAAGTTGCATGATTAATCTTAATAAGCTCTATATTTTATAAACATGTCTGAAGAGACAGAGATCTCCCAGTTTTATGGGTCTGAGCTCTGTGCTGACATGGAAGGGCTCTTTTCCCTTTAGTTTTCCAGTGGAGTGGTGCCCAGGGACAGGAGACAGTGAAATAAGCAGAAGTGTGAATACATAACTCTGCAAGAATAAACCTTAGAAACATTCCAGAGGTAAAGGGAACCAAAGCAAAGGCTCTCAGCTTTTGATTATCTTTGAATTAATGACTATCAACCAGTTCTGACAAGATGGGGTGCAGATCTACTGCATTTCCTTTGGGAGATCTGGGAATCCTGACCTGGTGGATGGCAAAGGAAAGAAAGAAAACAAGCTGTGCTTTTTACTTGACTTGAAAAGACCTACAGACTTTGCTTTCTATTGTGAGAAATGATTTCAGGCTCTTTTAGGAAGGATCTTTCACAGAAAGACCATTCTCCTTCTGAGCATCTTCACCGAGGGAAGGACAGGACAGGTGCAGCCACACAGGCTTTGAGGACCATCCACACCTGTGCACTTTGCAGGTAAATCCCTCCAAGGATGATGGCATCACACATCCTTCCCCAGCTGCTCCCACAGGGGTCCCTCAACGTGTCTGGGGGCTGCCTGTGCCTCATGCCCATTTTGAGGCCCTTCCTTAAGAAACACAATGTCCATGGAAGTGTTTGGAGGTGCCCCTGGTAGGCACTGCTGTGTTTTGTGTCTCTTCCACACCTCTCACAGGAAATATCCCCTGAGCAATGGGGGTGACTCTCTTTGGTGAGCTGTGTCTGGTAAGCTTCATCCCTCAATGGAAGGCAGTGGGATGTCTTCCCTGGTGCCTCCTGGTTAATGTGCAGCCTGCAGGGCAAGCCATGCTCTGTCTCTACCTTCCTTCTCCAAAGCCTGAAGAACTGCAACCAGCTCTGTATAAATTGGGATAAGGGATCCTGAGTCCTGTGGAGGGTTTTGTCTTCTTTTCCAGGAAATATTTCTTTTCTTTAACTAATATTTCTGGATTTTCTGTGTCAGGTATCACAGAACAGATCCATGATCTGTACTCTTACAGGTGAAGGGGTAGAAACAAAGCATGCATCTTCCAGGTTAAAAATACAATTGCTTATACCACTACTAGAACTAATCTTTTTTTTTTTTTTAAATTTTTATTTTAATGAAAGAAACATTTCTCACATATAACTAACATAGATGGATCCTTTTGGTAGAGTTTCTGTGGGTTAGAGATTCTTTTTGATGGAATTTTTTGTGGATCAGAGGTTCTTTGGTGCCTTCTGAGCAGAAAGATGGAAGAGTCTCTATTTGCTTTCATGGCATGTTTATGAGTTATGGGAGATTGATGTTTGAATGCCTGAACTGCATAATGTGATTCAAGGACAAAACCTTGTTTCTGCAACATTCTACGTGTGTAACTTAAGCACAAAGTCACTTTTTTTTCTTTTTTTTCTATGACTTTTTTGGAAATATGTCAGATGAAAGGCAAAAGAAAACATGCTTTTGACATCCCTAAAATTTTTAACACTGCTATTTTTCATATTCAACAGACACCCATCAATACGCTAATTAAGAATATGTTCTTGAAAGTTAAATATTTTATTGAGTCTATAAATGATCCAGAAAGTACTCTTTTTTCACAGAAAATATTTGAAAGGCATTTAAGAGAAATATAAAAATCTGTTTATAGAAGAATTCCTCTATGATTTGTATCATATATATTCATAAGTATTTCACCTCTTTCTGCTTGCATTTGAGGCATGAACACATTTGTGTTGATGTTGAAGCAGACATCTGTAAATATCACTGTAGAAATTTTGTTTTCATTCTTCTTTCTGCTCATTGCATTTATCCATACATGTACATAAAGAATGGGTCTTGGAGGGAGTTTGGAACTGAGTGTAGTTTTCAGAGAAGCGCAGTGATTCCAAGTAGGTAAATATTTGGGGCACTTTAAACAAAGGAAACTAAGAGGCCCTTCCCAAAATTAAAGATTTTTTTGAAGATGTGCCTTCTGAAGGCTCAGTTGCTTTCTGTAGCAGTTTTTAACCCCAAACACTGAATGTATTTCAAATTGGAGTGTTTGGAATGTGGATCAGTGATGTTGTTAATTGGGTGTAACTAATTTATGGCACGAAGAATTTGCCAAGTGTTACATAAAATGAAATGTCACAGTGTGTTCCTTCCTATCACATGTTGGGAATTTCAGTGGGGGTAGGAAGTGCTGAAAATTCACAGAAAAATTCAAGTGTTCACTTTGCTTTCAAAGGTGACTCCAAACGCTATTCATGAACACCAGATGTGCACACATATTTGCTTCTAAAAGGAGGGAAGATAAAGTCTGGTTTGATAAAATAGATAAAATAGATAAAATAGAAGATAAAATCTCATGAAGCTCCTTTGGAAGGATTCACATTTCTGACAAGTTTGGGAAGGACACAGGTCATCACTGTGCCATTTTCTTCAGAACTCCTGTGCTAAAGAGGTTCCTGTCAGGACTTCTAACAGATGACAGCACCTGGGTAATCACCTGTTGTGACCATGGTGTGTTCTGCCATTGCTTTATCAAGTGTCTGCAACCTCTGCCAGTTCAATCTGACTGATAAAAGTATCCCTGAAGTTTTCTGCACAGGCTCTGTTTGTAGTTACATCGTGTTGGCTGAATTTTGCTAAAACACAAAGCCAAGTGACAAACTGATCAAACATTGGTTATTTGGTGCTCCTGACAGGATGTGTCTTTTGATTGCCATGTTCTTCTCAGGCTCTGGGGAATATCTGCTGGTTTAAAGATTTGTCTTCTAGTCCAGCCTAATGAAAAGATATTGACTCTTTTAGTTCCACTATGATTCGAGTCGCAGTGACAGTCTGTAACTCATGTTCAGCACAGTTATTTAACCACCTTTCTTGAAACTCTTTTACAATTAATAGCCCTGTGGATTAAATTAAAATGTTTTGACTATATAATCTTATCCAAGAGAAAATATTATTTACGTCCAAGAGTATTCAATGGCCCTGGTACATGCATATTGTTGAACAACAACCAAAAAACCACAATTCATAAACTCAAATTTCCATTCTGAGTCAGGCAGGACATTGGCAGGCTTGAGAGTGGGATATCAACTCTGGAGGCCAACAGCTCTGGAAGGAACAATATGGAATTCTCTGGCTGCTCAGACTGACTGATAAGGTATCCATTTACAGCTGGGTCAGGTGAGGTGGAAATTTATAGAACTCAAACTTTAGAAAACTTAGAATTTCCTCTCTGAATTTCAATATGAAGACCTTTAGTTAGAATTTCAACATGCCATGCAGAGTATTTTTCATGGCATCACTTTAGAGTATTTCACATATACCCTACTACTTTCATAATCAAGTAATCAAAATCTATGAATTTATACCTTTAAAGAAAGATATTATTAAAACACAGAAAAAATATTAAATTAAATTAAAATCCAGTTCATCAGGCTAGCTCTCAATATACTTCTTTCTCAAAGAGTGGTAAACAATGGGTTATTCTGTCTCTCAAAAATCCTCATCTGAAACCCAGAAACAAAATACTGAAGAAACTGTCATAAAATGGCAATATATTAATTTAGAATAAAAAATTTATATATATGCAAAAATTAATTTTGCACAAAAAGTGTTTCAGAGCAATGAGGAGAAGAAAAGATTTAAGTTTTTTGCTGTTTATACCTGAAATTACTGAGATCCTTCTTTTTTTTTTTTAAGCAGATAAATAAATAAATTCATACTTTCTTCTGTTAAGTTAGAAAGAAAACTTCTACCACTTTGAGCTATGTAACATTCTGCATTTTTTATGAGAACTTTCATTTTAAATGAAAAGAAGGAAATTTGTACAGTAACCATGAATAAATATTATTAATAATGGAGAAGCAGATTTTATTTTGTGAAACAATGGAAGCTGAAGAACAATAAGACTTGTTCAGTACAGATATAATTATGCCTTCACTGATCCCTGTGTAATGCACCACATATTTTGTTGTGTCAGTGGAAACATTTATGTTGTATTGTCCCTGCCCTTTCTAATTAATAAAAGTTATCAAACAGAGCAAAGTAGATAACTGAAATTATGTTTTCTTTGGAAAGAGAAGCTATGCCCTGGTTGAGAGGTGCTTTGCTGAAGGAAATGAGTAAATTTAACACAATTTAACAAAGTGTGTTCACTCCCAACACGATCGTGGGGCTCTGAGAACCAGAGCTGCTCTCCTCTCGTGGCCTGAGAGCAGCCTGTGCCAGCACACTCCTGGAGGTGCCACAGATGCCCTGGTCCCTCTGTGTGGTCCAAAAAGTTCATGTTGACAGATTCAGAAGGATTCATGATACAGTTCCTGTAATGACTTACAGCCCAGATTTTCACATGGAACAAATCTCACCCTCCGCTGCCTCGACTGCGCTGACCAACACTGCATCAACCATAAAGGTTGTTTATATTTATTTCCTCCATCTGTTTATATTTTCCATTTAGTCAGATTGATCATACCTTTTTGGCAATGTTCTGGCCTCTCTTTAATGATTGCTTGGGATGAGAACCTTCTGACTTGTACTACACACTGTGCCATTTTTCAGGCTCTCCTGTGAACCTTTTTCAACACCCAACATTTACACCAGCTGTAAATGTCACAGGGCACGATTCAAGACATGTAATAGAAGTATTTGTAGTAAAGGCATCTAGGTTAGAGAGTAAAACAGACCTTATCTTGACAAGGCAGAGAAACTCCACCCTTAGAAGTGCCCTTTTTCTTTCCTGACCAGAAACAGAGTTGCAGGACACTAAATGGGGTAAATGAGATTTAAGATATCTTTGTTGCAGATATGCTTTAAAAAGATTCAGCTTTCCAAATGCAGATATATGGTGGAATACCACATCCATGGAGCATTCCTTCTGTCTGTATTTTTCTCTGCCAAAGGCCTTGTGTCTCCTGTAGGTCCAGTGCAGTCACCACTCCCAAGAAGATGCCTCTGATATTCCAGGGCACCTCACACAGCACCAGGTGCCCATATTTAGGCCTTTGGATTATGACCCTGAATCCACTCCAGATTGTTTTAAAGAATGTTTTTGGCAGTGATTTGCAAAGTAAAAAGTCTTTCTAGTTTAACTTTGCATTCTTAAACACCTCAATATGAGTGGTTAGGGTAAGGGCCATCTCAGCCTCCTTCTGAAATTCACCATTTAAATTTTTTAACTATCCTGTTGCTGTTCCTAGAAGCTTTGCTTAAAGGAGCAGAAAGAAAACATTATCAGCTCCTGTTTATTGTCTTTATCCTTTAGGTCATTTAAATGAAGAAGCAAATCTTCCAGCTAAGAGTTTTAACCTTTGCAAGACACTTTATTTATTTTTAGAAATAAAATTTCAGATTAATTCTTTTCAAAATATGTTTGATTGCACTCTCATAACAAAGGGAAATGCCATATAATTATTATTATAGATTCACAGCAGGAATATCTGCTTAATCAAAAGTAGATATTGTGTGCTTTGGGCTTTTAAACATGGAGATGACAATAGCAAGTGGTTAGTTAATTATTATAGGAAAATTATATCTTATCTCTGCTGATTTGTGAGACTGTGAGGCTGGTTAATTCTTGGCCTGTGTCGTTAATAACCTGCATAGAGCTGAAGCTGAACTTCTTTCTTCTCATATCATGGCTCTTACCCCACCAATTTCTGCTATTTTATTGAATTAAAGTTGTTACTCCTAGTACAATCATCCACAAAAGGTGACCTAGAAATTGATTTTCCCCACTGCAGGGATCTATATATCTTTGTAACAGCACCCCTGCCCAAAAGTCTTGCAGTCTCCACAGACAAAGAACAAAAGCTCAGATAAATTAAAATATCCATAAGGTTATTCAAAGTGCATGTAGACATGTCCCAAATTAACTCAGTGCCTTTTAATTTAGATTCGACTTCTAAAGGTCTTCTTGTTGGACCCACTCTAGAGCTGTCAGAAGTTGCTTGAATTATTTAGACTCTTATTGTAAGAGAATATTTCTTTTTTAGTGTTAGCTGGATAATTCATTAAATTTAATCCATTAAGATGCTTAGACTTCACATTCATCCAAGCCAGATTGTACCCCCAAATATCTGAGCAGTGTGAAAGCCACTTCTTTAAAACCAGGAAATAGGTGGTGCAAGACAATTGCCTGACAGCAAAATTATTGATCTGGTTTTCTGTTGGGAACTGCTGGGCAGAGCAAGATGGAGAAATATTCAGAGAAAGTTATTTTGTGATTGCAGAGAACACAAGTGAAGGGGAATCTCCCCCTCTGCCAATGTCAGGTGGTGACAGGAGGTGGAAAGTGCAGGGAGTCGAGGGGTGAGGTAAAGTCTGAACTCAACCACAGTGACTAAATTAAAGAGATTAATCAAGATTTCAGCAATCAGCAGCAATGTCATGCTTGTTTTGACTCACATCAGCCTTTTAAGGAACTGTTTCTGTATTTAAGTACAGTAGAAAGGTACACAGTTAACCTGAGGAATCTAGCCATACAGTTTAAAGATACTTTTTCAATCAATTAAAAAAGAATTAAAAAAGGAAGACTGCAGACCTGGAAATAAATTCCAAACGAGGAAAAGAAAAAAAAGCCAAACCAAAAATTGAAATAACAGTACTTTTCATAAACTCCCATTTTTTGTAAGTAAGTATTTCAATCTACCAATATTTTTGTGTATCTAAGCAGATATATATTTATATATTCACACAGATGTAAGTATGCAAACATATAAAAGAGTAGATATGGGCTCTTTGTTTTTACCCAGATGACTTTTCCATCTATTAACAGAATAACAAAAAATGTGAGAAACAGTTATTTGTAAGAACTGCATAAATTAAAATCTATGTCTTACATAGCATATATAGGAGTTTTTTTAATACATCTAGCAAAGTTTTATTAGGAATTATTTCCCCCCAGTTTTGATTTTGCCCTACAGAATTGTCTGGATTGTGTGATTGATAGCTATTGGTCTTTAAATCAGAGAGTACAAGGAAAATAAGAGTATAAAATATCAACAAGCTTGGTTTTTTTTCCTAGCTTTTTACTGCTATTAATTTTGCCATTTCAGATGGCATAAATCTGACAATTAAGCACACTGACTTTTCCATCAATGTCATATTCAGTGACAGGCAGTTCAATCAGATTAGAATTATTAGCATTCTGATGCTTTTATTAGGATGTTGGTGTACTTTATGATCAGCTTCAAACTTCCATGAAAGAAAAAAAAGGAAGAAACAAACCATTCAAAAAACAAACAAACAACAACAACAATGACAACAAATCAACAGAAGAACAGGATTCTTTCTGATTTATTTGTACACTTCACTCCATTTCATTCAGGAACATTATTTTAACCACTCTCTGGTTCAATACTTGGCACTTGGCTATCTTAGCAAAGCTCTGTTGTGAAGATTTATTATAAATTATCTTCATGAAAGAATTTTATAAATGCCCACACACAGCTGTCTTCCAGTTTGAGCCAGGATGGCATCATCCATGCCTCCTAGACCACCCTGACCATTATTGTTATCCACCAGATGGATTTCTGCCATTTTCTGATGTTTTTTTTTTTTCACAAGCCTCACATTTTGATTGATGGAATCAATGAACTGTGGGATATTTTACAGTTTGACACAAGGGTTTTATTGTGTAGTATTGGGCACATCACACCTCTCTGAATAAGGAGTAATCTCTGCTGTAGCTTCCACCAGACTATGAGATACAAAAATGAGTTTAAAGTTAAACCAGATTCTCCTAAACCAAAATAAATTAAGTAGTATTAAATATATCTGAATGGCTGAGTAATTGTACAATAAGAAGCATTTAGAGAAAACCTTTGATGTCACTAATTGTGACTAATTGGGGTGTGCTGGGAGCCCAGTGCATCCATCAAGGACTGAGCTATCACTGTGTCAAGCACTGTAACAGCCAAGAAACACAGAAGGGGATGGAGAATATGATGAAGACTTTTTATTATTTTTTACTGCACATTTCCAGTTTGTCTAAGCCAATAAATTATGCTGCTTTTGCTAATCACAACTTTTCTCAAGCTTTTCAAATATTGGCCTTTTCTGTGTAATGTCGATCTGGAATGTTAACTAACTAACAATTAACCACAGTAAAAAGGCAGAAAGAGTACAGAAATGCTAAAGTTACTCCAAGTCTTCGGTTTAAACTTTTTTTAGTATGGGCAGATTTGATGCTGGTTTTGGAAGAAATTGTTTTGAAATTGTAAATTTTTCCCAGGTTAAAAAACTTGCTTGCATGAACACATTTCAGTTTGATCCTGCTAACTAAGAACATTGCACTTTTTTTTTTTTTTTATATATATTCAGGCTGGTTTCTATGACATATTCATAGTGGAATTTTTTTTAATGTATTTTCACGTGCTTGTATAAATTATGTGTATACATATGTGTAGATTCTAATATTCTTGCAGAAGCTTAAATGCATTTGTAATATGTGTATGTGAGGAGAAAATCTTCAGCAAAAATAAGAGATAGCCACCATTGGGTTACAACAGAACACCAGCATCCAGTTTGACTAAAATATATAAAATAACAATTTTATATAATATTTTATTAATATTATTTATATTTTTTAATACACCTTCTTCAGTGTTTTTAGACTCTCAAGCAGGTTCAATTACATGCAGAAATATAACATTAGATGTAATAAGGACTTAGATAAAAATGTAATAAATATCAGCTAAGCATAACTATGTAGAATTTTTTTTTTAATCTAATCAAAATAAATTGTTTGTTCTCATCTGAGTTATTTTGATAAAACAATAATATTATTAGTTGATTTTTTTTTTCTTAGAATTGAATCTTCTCAATTGTGATCTCCATCTTCAGTATCGTTATTCTAATTAATCTTTCTGTTGGTGAAGGGATTTCAGCTGATGCTGATTGCTGAGTTTTTCTCAGAGTAATGCTCATGTTTGGTGTTAATTATGGTCATTGGTTTAAACACAATAGTTCTGTATTCAGCCCAAATGTCCTTGGCATGACAAAGCTTCATGGTCTGCAGTCAGTCTCGAGTCTCATCACCTCAGGCTCTGAGAGTGCTCTTCTCAGTAAAATTATTCTTTTACAGAAGTGCAGGTCAAGTACAAGCTATGGAAGAAAAAAAAGGGCTGAAAGGAACTGGAAAATTATACTATACCATTGATCCAACAACCCTCCCTTACTTTTCTATAGCTGAATGCAAAATTCCGCATAGTTTAATGTTCTCTTTTGTAGATAAATTTAATTTCTCTGTAGCTCTCCAAGTCATTAAAGAACTTATTTTTCTTAAGATAGTGTTACCAGCATGACTGGTGGAAACTTAATTAGCTTGAGATGCCAACTTACACCCCAGCCAAAATCAGAGGACTTAAGCTCATTATTCCCTGATATTACATTTTACATCACACTTACATTTAATGTATCACAAAACCCCCACTTACATTGCAATGAGATAGGATCCAAACATACACACAACTTCCTTTTCTTTGCTATTCCTATCTAGATATAATATTTACCCATATACAGGGATTGTCATGAGAGTGGGGGTAAGAATTTCATGGAATATTGATAGAAATTTTTCTTGTGTAAAAACCACAATTTTCAAAGGAGTTATTTTAATTTTCAGTACACTTTCTGGTTTTTGCCCAGGCATGACATTCATGCTTGAATGAAGGATTCTATTCCACCTGCAGCCACCCACTTGACTGATCAGCTTGCTCAAAGAAACAACAAGAGGTGATACAGATCTAGTACAGAAGTTAAATGACAGAAAAATCAAAGTTCTAGCAACTCCCTTGGCTAAGTGATTTGAGGTCAAAACTCCTTAGTTCTGTTTGCTAATAATTCATTTCATGTTATTTTTAGACTTTGTACAACTTTAGGCTGTTCAAAATTTGCTTCCAAGAGCTAATAGGTGACAAAGTAAACCTTCAAAAATAGCTGAGGGGAAAGAAGATAAAGCTAACACCTAGAGTTAATATTATTTTAACTCAGCTTGCAAACATTACCTTAAGTAGAAGTGTTGCTTTTGAAAAAACTATACTGGAACAAATAACTTTATGTGGGAGAATAATATCCTTGTAACACAGATCTGAGAGACTGTTTATTATGCTCTCCCTGAAAAATGGAAGGCTTTTAACAGCAGTGCAAATTATAGTGTTTCATCCAAACTAATTTTTAAAGTTGAAATGGTCAAGCTGCCAAGACCCCCGTGGTGACTCCCTTCTCAAGCTGAAGAATCACAATTGCCAGAATATTGATATTTGAGCTCTCTATTTTTATTATTTATCTTACTGGCTGTTAAAATTTACACCTTTCCATAAAAAGAGAAAGGACTGTCATGTCAGACACATTCAGATTAGAAAAAGAAGATACAAACCCAAAAAAACCAAAAGAAAATAAACACTGGAGTCTGTACCTAAATGGGGTGGGACCTGGTCTCTGTAAAAGAATTACTTAACAAGATCAAAATTAGGAGGCTGAAAATTAGGATGGATTTTGTGGAATTTGTTAGTTATCAAAGGACAAAATCACTTGAGGGACAGTTCTGGTTACATTCAGACCAGGCACTGTTTAATTTTTAGCCAGGAATATCATCACTACCATTCTTTTTGGTGTTCTGTGCTGTAGCAGAGGTCAGATCAGAGGAGTTCATTCCCTCCCCTGAATCCTGGATTTGTGCTACCCAAGTCCTAATGGGGATCACTGTGGAGCTGCCTGAAAGTCTGACCCTCTCAAATGGCACTGTGGAGGCTGAGAGCTTTACTCAGAGCAAAGTCATACTGAGCAGAAGCTGAAAAGAGAGATTACACAGAAAGGCAATTTAGAAAAAAAATACGGCCTGTAAAAAAGTGATAGGTCTCAAAATGCTACAGCTGCTGGTTCATTAAAGTTTTCTCCCATTTTAAACACCTTTATCAGCAGTTCCTTTCCTTCATGCACCATTTGATCTAAAAGGGCTTCATTTTTTTGTGTCAAAATCCCTATTTTCCTTAAAATAAGAACAATTATTTACACAATGATTTCTTCAGTTCAGCCCTGAGCCAGGACATGCTGAATACCTGAAATGTCAAGGAACCCAAGATAATGAATGGAGAATCAGTGAGGAGGAACAACAGTAGCTGCAGCTGGGATGCAGGATTAACCCAGGGGACAGATCTGTGGAATTACTCTGGCAAGTGCATAATCACAAAACCACAGAAACAGAATGGTTTGGGCTGGAAGGGACCTTCAAGATCCTTTTGTCCCAGTCACTCTGCACCTTCCACTATCCCAGGTTGCTCCAAGCTCCATCCAACCTGGCCTTGGACACTTCCAGGGGTGGGGCAGCCACAGCTTCGCTGGGCAAACTCTGCCAGGGCCTCAGCACCCTCACAATAAATTACTTTTTCCTAATATCTAATGTTACCCTGATGTCTTTCAGATTGCAATAACACAGGCTGAAGTACTACTGCTGTTTTCACACCACCCACTTTCCAGATTTAAAATTTTACTACCAGGAATTTGGAGTTAATTTTAATAAATAAATACTATAAAATTTAAACTGTTTTTAAAATAAGGTTCATCTTCTAGTGTGGATCATATACTAAAACATTACTATTCTGTTATATATACATTAGTTTTTAATTTAAATTTAAAATAAATAAATTGCCAAATAAAGTATAGATTAAGTTTTAGATAAAGTGTAGCCAGGACAGAGTAAGACAGATTTGAAATGGCAGTTTGTGTTCTTGCCAACACTATTATGTCTAATTTTAAGAGTAATAGTAGTCTCATTCACTTCTTGAACACATGCTACTCATACAGGAAGTAAAAGCACAAACACAGGCTTGTTAAATAAAAAGATAAAGAAAGAGAGAAATTCAGAATGGCCCCTTGTTTCTCAGCATCCTTTCAGGACATCCCACCTGCTAACCCTGCTGCAGGCACAGAAACCAAAAGAAAGAATGAAAAACTCTGGAGGCTTCATTCATAAAATTCAATAAGCTTGGCTAAGCTGAAAGAAAGCTTTCACTGCACCCTCTATTAGTTTCCTGTTTTTTCTCTTTTTGTCATTATCTTCTTCTGCACACACCAGAAAATAGATTTTCAACAAAAAGCTATTTTATAAAATAGTAAATAATGCCAGATTTCACAGTTTTACATTGCTGTGCCTTCCCAGTTTACCTGAGAAAAAGAACTTGCAGTTCTGGGTCTGAGCACAGTGTCAGGTACAGCCATCTATTCACAAATTTCACTAGGCTGCTGCAAGGGCTGGAACAGCACTACCCTTGCATGTTAACTCATTCTTAAGTGATGGGAAAAACTAATTTATACCTAAAATTCTTTAATTTTGTTTTCCTATGCAATAGAGAAGATATGCCACTTATGAGATGCTCTGACCTATTTCTATTATTTCTATTTACATTTCTATTTTTACTTCTATTCTAATAACATAACTTGTATCATGTACAAATCTATTATTTTCACCTATTATTTTTATTGGGATATTATCAAAAATCTTAGAGTAGCCTTTTTTGCACAGACTGTAAGGGCAAGGAAGTATTCTGAAGGGTAAAGGCTCTTTCAACAGAAACTTAGGGACCAGTGATGGAGACAGAAAAAAAAAAAAAACCAAAAAAAAAGGATA